>NW_021025153.1:619515-715059 GCF_004153795.1 Camellia sinensis
TATATATATATATATATATATATAATAGACTAATTATTATTGTTGTAGAGTACAAAATAATTAACAAAAAATAAAAAATATGAAGTATGAAATTGAGTTCAATCCAAAACTAAATACTAAAAAGTTTCAGAAAAGTATTAAAACAAATAGTACTGAAAAAATATATTTCAAAATAAACATATTAATAAAAGAAAAGTTCTATAAAAGACACAAACACAATCAAAAGTTTGCTTATTTATTTTTTACAAACAAGAAAAGTTGCACTTGCAGCGATAAAGTTCGAACACAATCATCACTCCTGGTAAGGGAGTGCTCTATCTACTAATTCAATTCTTTGGTTTTGTAAATTCAAAAATTCTGTTGGCACCGTATATCTGTAATTTTTATTATTATTTATTGCAAAACACATGACACTCTTCTATTCAGTTGGAGATTATAAGAAGTTACAAAATGATATGAAAAAGATAATGAAAAAGTGGAAGAACATGAAATATGAAGTGGAGGAGTTGAGAGATCATAGAGGGACACATGAGAAGACAAGAATAAAAATAGAAGAATAGGATAGCTATTAAATTGAAAGCCTAGCCCACACTCATCCTTAAAACCCAGATATTTAGGAGAGCGAAATTGGAGTCTTGTATTCGCCCAAAAAGAAACTGGAGCCTTATAATTAACATAGATGGGGCAATTCCAGACAATATGAGATACATTCCAACAAACCATCCTAGACCACAACATATAGTAGCCAGACAAACGGCACACCAATCACACGTCTAACCAATCTCTGATACCAAATTGAAAAGTTCAGTGCACACTTATCCTTAAAACTCAGGTATTAAGGAGAGTAAAATTGAAGCCTTATAACCAGCACAGATGGGGAAATTTCAGGTGATGTGAGACACATTCCAACAATTTTTTCCTACAAATGTTTGCCTATAAATAGCTATTCATGGCTACATTGTAATCTATCAAACTCAAATCAAAGACAATTGATTTTTATTTTTCTTGTCATTTATATTTCATGCACTTTATTTTATGCACTTCCTTTTCGAAGCATAGGAGTAAACATAAATTAATGGTTATTTTGATTGTTCACTCAATCATCTTCTTCGTCCCTCTCTCTTTCTTTTAATTTTTATTTTCTTTACACTTGACAATTTTGAAGTTCTCTTCGTTGAGGCAAAAGAACCGTCAACGCAATCGCTTGATAACTGGCTTGAATTTAATCTATAAGGATCTTTCAATCCTTACTGGCACGCTTGCATTTATGATATTTTCCTTCATAAGAAAAATAAGCCAACCATTTTTTGGCATGCCCAGTGAGACGTCAAGTGTAAGAAATAAAAAATGAATTGGATTTCTCCATTCCAAAAAGCTTAGATGAAATAATTTGGTGTAAACAAAATTTTTTAGATCTTCAAGAAGAGATTTATATTCTTGATGAAACAAACTTTTACCCATTACAATATTATTTGGTGGAAAAAAAAAGATACAATTTAATTGGAGAAATTTATCAATTTGATATGAAAATTGGAATGATGATTTATCAATTCTCAATACTAAGTCTTTAACTGCGGCTTTAATGGCCGGAATTGGAGAATTTCTTCAGAATTTTTTTATGGTTAAAAATGGCAAAAGTAAAGAGTTGATCTCATCAATGGCTCGGGGGGTCGAAAATATATTTTTAAAGAGCCAACTTATAAAAATAACATGACTAAAAAGTATGTTGTTAAGCCAAACATGATTAAAAATGATGTTCGATATAGGGCTCGAGGGGGGGGGGGGTTGAAAAACCCATTCTTAGAGAGTCAAACTATGTAAACAATATGGAGAATTTTCATAGCCATTAATGGTTAAACTAGAAAAACAACTCATTAGGCTAAGAAATGATGAAACCCATATGACTATGGAGAATTTTCATAAGTCATTAATGGCTAAAATAGAAAAACAACCCATTAGGCTAAGAAATGATGAAATTCAAGTGGCCGAAGAACAAGTTCTCAAGCCAAACATGGCTAAGAATGATGAACAATCTAATATTTATGAATATGAATTTTTTGAAACTGGTCAAAAAGTTAAGTTATTTGAATTTTTAAGGCCATCTTGTACCATGGTTCTTGGTGTTCAAAATCATTTGTGGATTTGTGGTTCACATCAAAATTTAATTTTGATGAAATGACTAATAAAACAATCCTCTTTAAGCATTGTTATGATGATTTTGATGCACTAAAGAACAACTTAGCCGTTTGAAATGTAGAACTCGACTAAGAATAGCCACTTAACTTTATTTTATTTTATTTTATTTTAATATCTAAAATTTCCAAGTTTTATGGACAACCACATAACACTTTAATTAATTTTATGGAGTGGTTTAATTTTGGATTTTATCTATGAATCTATTCTTAAATTTGTTTAGGCTTGGGGAGGCATTGGTTAATTTCCTTTAAGGCAAGACCAAAATTTAGTCTTTGCATGTGTTGGAGATGGCTCCAAGATGTCTTTGAAGTAATTGTATCAATTATTATTATTATTATTATTTGATATGAATCAAAACATGTGCGAAAGTCCTTTTTATTGAGACTTCGAAAGCTTCAAAGGACTGTCTGTTGCATGAACAACAGTTTTGGGTTTTAAACAATCGATGGTTAAACGTGATTGTACGCCTTTGTAGCTTAGGGAATTGTTTTGAAAGTTGGCTACTTGTATTCGAAGCTTTGAGAATTGTTTCGAAGATTGGTTACTCACTTTCGAAGCTTCGGGAATTGATCTGAAAGTTGGCTACTTGTTTTCCAAGCTTCAAGAATTGTCTTGAAGGTTGGTTATCAGCCTTCGAAGCTTTCAGGAATTGTTTTGAAGGTTGGCTACTTGCCTTTGAAGCTTTGATAATTGTCTTGAAGGTTGGTTACTCGCCTTTGAAGTCTCGAGAAGTGTTTCGAGGGTTGGCTATTTACTGGTTTTGAAGTATACCACATAGTACGAGAAGTTTAAAGTATGCTATATCTCGAAGTAGGTCATACTATTGGGACTATGTCAAAGCCACCATGCCATGTTTCAAAGGCCTTAAAGCGAAACATTGAATAAAGCCTATGTCTTTATGTAGTCAAAGGGACCATTTCGAAGCTCAACTCATGATTACATTGTATGAAGAATGTGGTTTATGTTATTGGTCTTATAAGAATAAATTATACGAATTTGAAAGACTTGGTGGTGTATGACTATGTAAACGATGGTGCTAGGTCATATTTTACAAATGTCTATGTAGGTTTTACACCTTCGAAGCTTTATAATAGCTTTCCAAGTATGTAGCAAGTATGTTTATGAATCTTTTCCAGGTTCTAAAGAATGCTGCGTGATATGAGACTTTCGAATGATAAATTTGTCATTTATAAACACTTTGACCACAAAATGGTGATTTTGATCCTCTGTAACACTTTTGAAGCTTGTTATTAGTCCGTAATGTTAATTGTTAGCATGTGTAACAACTTGATAAGGTGAAACACGTTTGGATATTGGCTTTGTCATGAAAATATGAGTTTTTGAATGATTTTAAGTGAAAGCAACATCATACTACTTCAAAAGGTTCCAAGTTTTCTAAGTGTTTAAAATACAAATAAATCACAATTGTTTTATTTCCTTCGAAGAATTGATACTGATTCGAAACTGTCACGACCCAAACCCGTCCCTATAGGTTTAGCATCGTAACCGGCCAGTAATCCTTGGACTACCGAAGGCCTCTGAACAAATTAACAAGATTAAGGGGCTAGCGGAAGCAAATACATAAATATAGTTGTCCAATGAGCTGTGCTAACTTATATGAACAGAATAGTTAAAACTTTATATAAGTATGCAATAGTCATTCATACATTATACCCACACACATTATAGTATCTTAAGTCTAACCAACAGAATTAAATCAAGTCATACATATACACAGAACCAACAGAACTTGATCACAGGACACTTCGGGAACCTCTACGTGAGGCACAATGGTTGGCTGACAACAGAACACAGATCCAGACAAAAGCCTTCAGGCTCAGGCTCCAGAATGCTCACCTATACATATATATACACATAATGAGCTAAAGCCCAATGAATAACATTAAGGTAAAGGGGTTAGTGAACGAAATCCGAATATATCATAAGTAGAAAACAGACCAGAGCATAATCATTCTCATATCAGAACATAATAATGGTACATCCCATAGAACACATCACAAAACGTCTTCCGACTAGAGTAATCGGTTCCCGATACCGATGAAATACATATCACCACAATGAAGTGGCTAGCGAGATCTCATTTACTTGTATGTCATGGACCCGCATTTTCATGCCGTCCCCCATGACTTGGGACTATCTATGGATGCCATAATAGATTTCAAACATGGAAAATTCGTTCACGAAAACAGATATCATTTCAGAAATCAGAACTTATCATATTTCATTTGGAACGTAATTTATATGAACGTATCTTTACAATAACGTTATTCACAGTGGTTCCAGCAATGGTCAATCAACCCTCGAGTCTTGACCTACAATCATAAAATACATAACACAAGTATGTCTTATCATTACACATTCAAGTGGCCATTAAGGCTTAACTCTCATTACATTGGTTCTTATTCTTTCTTATCACATTGCCTAAAACACACACACATTTGCAGTCTCGGAACTTAGTACATTCTTTTCTTAGTGTGTTTCTAATCCATAACCTCATTACTATGGCTTAATTAAGGCTTAGGAACACCTAAGATGCAATGAGGATGCCAAAACATGCCTTGGAACACTTAGGCAAAATTTCTGAAAATAAGGTTCACGCTCGAGCGTAGCTTTCCTCGCTCGAGCGGACATGTAAAATGTGAATGGTCGCGCGAGCGCACATTCATTCGCTCGAGCGATCTGTAAAAAACATGAAACTCCTGGGAGCTTGCAATTCACGCTCGAGCGGAGTTTTGGTCGCTGGAGCGGAGTGCACGCACTCAGATAGGTCCCTCGAGTGTGAACTCCCACGCTCGAGCGTAGATGCAAATTCTGGAATTTCCAGATTGCACCTTAAAGATCAAAACTCGAATTCCAACCTTCAAAACACATCTCTTAGGCCCCAAAACTAGAGATAATATAGTAAACTTGTAAAACATGAAGAATTACGGATTCTTTCATAAAATCATGGCCCAAGAGTTTGTTAAAAACTCACAATTTCAACTTAAAACATGATGAATGTTCATGAACACAACATGCATGGGTTTTCTTGGTTTAGAACTTCCCAAAACATGATTAAACACCACAAAACAACTTGATGCTTGATGATTTCCCCAAATGAAGATGAATTTCAAACATGCAAGAGAGGATTCATGGAAATCATGCTCAATTTGTAAGAAAATGTACATGCATGCAAAACTTTTCAATCTCTTTGCTCCACAACTCATGAAACTTGTAAATTGAGCTCATAAGCTCCATGCATGTAAGAAATCCCTTTTCAAAATATGAATTCAAGGTTCAAAACATGATAATTCAAACATGGATGATATGAATCATGTTCAAAATAATGAAATTAAACTAAACTAAGCATGCATGTATGAATTAACTCTAAATTCAACATCTTTGGTCCAACTCTTGTACATAATCACAAATTCTTCTTGAAATGATCTACTTGATGGTTAAAAGTCATAATTAAGTCTTAAATCCTTACCTAGAGTCTTCAATTAGCTAGGTACTTGCACAATCTTTGATCAATTCAAGCTATAGCCTTTAATTCTTCTTCAATCTCTCCCATTCTCTCTCTAGAATTGTGCTCCCTGTCTTTCTAAAATGAATTCTCAGATTTTTCCACTCAAGGGAGATGAAGAAAATGAGCTCAAATGACCTTAAAGGTCAAACATAAGCTTATGGTGCTAAAATACAATAATTAGAATATTAGGCTAACTAAACATGACTTAATTAATCAAACTGAATCAATTTTTAATAAAACTTGCCATATGGTTCTAAAAATTCCAAATAACACATCGGTGTAGTCAATTTCGGTTTCGGGTGCCGATAAGGCTTTTGATTTACATATTAAAGTGGAATTCCAAACAGATATTTCTATAAGTAACAGATAGAAAGTCAAAATCATACAAAGTGCAGAATAAACACATAATTTATTTTAATCCTCTCATTAACATCATTAAATATGGATTAGTGGCTAATTACGGATAGGGGTTGTTACAGTCTCTCCACCTTAAAAAGTTTGGTCCTTCAAACTCAAGTTATCTTATATAAAAAAAAAAGGATGTTCATCGAAAATATAACTGCAATTCTTTACAAAACAGAAGCATAACCATATTCATAAATATGCTCATAACCCAATCTCGACCTTAGCTTCGTACCAAAACAGAATCACAAATCATATACAGAGATTAGGGTTCGTATCAAAACAGAGTCTTATATGTATTCAGATTTTAATCAGAAACAGATTCATATACATGTTCATATTCACATTCTTGTCCAGATCATACACAGATGTCACAATTCTTACTTAAACATACGTGATACATCCCTTAGCATTAACATAGCAGATACAAAACAGATACAGACACGTGAGGGTTACGAATAACCAGTTTCATAAAGGAACCTCCGAATCCAAGTAACAGAGAATACACACGCTGAGCCCCATGATGGAGCCTCCGGTACGGGTAATAGAGTACAGACAGATTAAGTTCCATAAAGGAACCTCTGATACCGGGTAACAGCTAACAGATATCACATAATACCAAGAGTCACACGAATACATATCAGAGATTGGACAATTATTCATTGCACAACACATAATATTTCAGAATACAGATCCCCTTTAGACACACAGAAAACAAATACAGTTGAACACAACTTTATTACGTTATTATTCACATTACTTATATCAAGTACTTATCGGGGTCATAGATTCACACTGTCTCCCGTTATTAAGTCACAGAGACTTGATTTACTCACTCCCGAGTCATCCATCCGGTCCTTGTTCGATTTGGTTTTCAATCCGGTAATCTTATTACAGTTAATCCAGGTCATTCTGAAGTTATCATTCATATACTATTCATCAGCCTTAGTTTCCACAGATTCAATCGTATTATGTGTCAATACAGAAGTAGTCATACTGATTGCATATCATCCCAGGTAATCAGAGTTTACAATCGAACCAGTCTGCTGTCAACAAATTCCATCAGTTTTGAAGTACAGTAACACAAAAGCAATCATTCTCTTAGTCAAACAAGTTCATGGTAGTAACGGTAATACCGGAGTAATTAACCACATGTCATGTATACGGTATTCCCATATTCCCGCACTTCTTTCAAAAATCTGTTTTTCTCAAAAACGATTTGCCGGATTTGGACTCTTTGGTTCAGACTTAGAACCGTGACTGCGAAAAGTCGAGTCCGAGCTGTAGCGAGGTCCCCCGCGGGCTTGTTACAACGTGTTTTCCCAATCGATTACAGGCATACAGTAAGAAGCTATTCGTAATCACATAGTCTGCTGTTGACGGTTCACATTCTTCCTAAGGGTTCAAGATTGATTCTAATTCCCATTCAGTTAGTTCCCTTAGCAACACGGCCCTGTTATTCAATCATAAGCAATTCACAATCCCCCATAATGTAATCAATCAGATAATAGCTCTCAATAAGGGTCTCCTCAGATCAAATCAATGAAAGTTCAACTAGGTCATATCAAGTCAAGGTTCAAGCGTGAGTCATCAAACAGAAGTTCTCTCAGGTAAACAAAGGTCTCATCAAACCATAGTTCTATCACATTAGATCAGGTAAAGGTTCTAGCCTTATAATTTCCAAACAAGGTACATTAATTCTATAGTTCATACTCCATTCGCTTAGGTGCATAATTAGTAATTCCAAAATTAGTCTAAGTTTATCAATTCTCACAGTCACATCAGAGTCATGTATCATAGTAGTTCATGTCAAAGTGTTTCAGGTCATATACAATGTGTTTCCTCCTAATAATTCTACAGGTAAATGCACAGGCATGCAGTTATTCACATCGAGAGGTAAGCATTACAGTCAGTATAGCAATTTCCCAAATGAGTTTTTTATGTAAGCATAAGGTACACAACGGTGTATCACATAAAGTTTCTCGGTGGTACACAATAGCAGATTGTTATACAAAAGTTTCAAATCGGTCGTACAGTCGCTAAAGTATAGGCTCACTAGTCGAGTCAAACAGTCTTGTCAATTTTCAACAATCGTAGTTCACAATTTAGAGTTTATCGCTCGGGGTCTTTACTTAATCACACAATCCCAGAGTCATAATCCCAACAGTCAAGTTATCAACAAATAATCGTATCAATCATTCTAGGCAACGATATAGTCATATTTGTACATGTCCAGGGTCTAATAACCTTCCCAATACAGATTCACGAGGTCTATGTACAGATGAACACAAAACAGTTTCCCCAGATACAATAGTTAAGACAACAAGTCATAAGTCTACGCAGTCTAGATACAAATGCAGTGGACACAAAGAGTGTGTAGAGTTCAATTAATTAACATCCCACGCAAAGGTATAGGCATATGTAAGTCCAACCATGTTCCATATCTAGTCAATAATAGTGTGTCTCCATATTTAATAGTTCGAGCATAGTTCAACAGGTTAGTCACGATAGTTCATATCAACCAGTAAGTCTCTAAGTGTTCATTAACCACGGTTTAATCCCATCAATACTAATAGTATTACAACTATGGAAACATACAGACAGGTACGAGTCCAAAAGCAATTATCATTTAGGCATTTGTTCACAATTCATAAGCAAAAGTTTGTTCTTCCAAACTGACATAGGTTCTCAATTTCAGAAGTTCTGCACGTGGCTGATTCATGTATATAATTCAAGATCACGGGTCTACTCATTCGATGATGTCAGTCAATATATAACAGTTCAGTTCAAGTCATGGTCGTATAGATTTCCCAAACTATAGTCAATCAAGATGTGTTCCCATGTTCAATAGTTCTAGCATAGTTCAAAGGTCATACCTAACAGTTCATATTAAATTTTGCAATACAATACAAGAATTTAACCCAGCAAGTTCTCGTTGTCCATAAGTCTCAACCATTCCCAAAGCTCAGGTAATTCGTTATAAGGCTTCGGGCATCTCACATAAAATTAGCAAGTTTTCGAGGCAGTCAATAACTAGGAGTTCATAATTCTAATAATTCAATTTGTTCAATTAACATGTCCACAATCTATATCAAGTTAAGGAATATACACTTCCACACAAATTCCCATATAAACAATTGTACTTGGTTAAGGTAATACCCGCGTTAGTTGTTTTAGTGTTCCGAGCATTTTCTGGAACTAGGGTGTAAACCCTTTCTTGCCTCTAGGTGTTGTTCGGATGAGTTCGTGAGCAAGATTTAGCCAAGTGCCCTTTCTGACCACATCTAAAAAAAGCCCCTGATAGGTGGCGACAAATGCCCCAATGTTGTTTCCCACATTCTTTACAAATAGGTATACCATTGTTCACATTGCTTCCCCGATTTTCCTTATTCACAGTTATTGCCCTAGATTTTTCATTCGCAGAGGTCATCGAATTACTAGTCATTTCGACTTTCTGTTTCTTCTATTTGGTTCTTTCGGATTCAGTTGATGATGTTGATTTTGATATTTTCAAGGCTGCTATGTTTGCCTCTGACATTAAGGCCCTATCAAGAACATCCACGTATTTTGGCAATTTTAAGATGCCAACTCAATCAAACACATCTAAGTCCAGCCCACCTTTAAATTTTCTAGCCTTTTTGTAGTCGGTGTCTATCGTGTGGGGTGCATAACGGGCTAACTCAATAAATTTTGTTTTTTTATTCAGCCACAGTCATTTTGCCTTGCTTTAGTTGTTCAAATTCGGATATCTTCCTATCCCAGATGCATTGGGGAAAATATTTTTCGAAGAAAATTTCTTTAAACCTCTCCCACGTCACACCTTCATTACCATTTCGTACTAACATCCACCATCTCCTAGCTTCTTCTTTAAGTGTGAATGTTGCCAACAAAACCTTATGTGCCTCAGTACACAAAAATACCTCAAATATTTTCTCAGTTTCTAAGACCCAAGCCTCAGCTTTCAACGGTTCAATACCCCCTTGAAATTTCGGTGGTTTCATCTTATTGTATTTCTGTGTCAGTGTTACCATATAATAATTAGCTGGTTCAGGTACATGCATTCGCCCTTGTTACTGTTGTTTCAGATTTTCGGTTAAGGCTCCAACTATTCTTTCTAATCGGTTAATTCTAGCGTCAGAAGATTCCAATTCGTCTATATTCCTTGTCCTTTCCATTGGCTACACACAAACAGGGTGCTTATTAATATAAGGAAAGTTCTCATATTTCATTTCATATCAGACGCGTTTGTACTTTCATTTCAATTCAGATACAGTCACATGATCCCTTACTTTCATACATTCATGTTCACATAGATTCCACATTCGGTATTGAAATTAACATTACATGTTATTCCACTTAACTTCTTTGATCATGCACAAAGGTTTTATTTCGTTTCATTTCCAACAAAGACGTGGTCATAATAGCTCATATACTTACACATTATAATGCAATGTCCCTATTTCATTTCTAGGACATCCTATAGCTCATATGGACACGTGTGTGCGGTATAACTCGTGTTTTGATACCACTCTGTCACGACCCAAACCCGCCTCTATAGGTTTAGCATCGTAACCGGCCAGTAATCCTTGGACTACCGAAGGCCTCTGAACAAATTAACAAGATTAAGGGGCTAGCGGAAGCAAACACATAAATATAGTTGTCCAATGAGCTGTGCTGACTTATATGAACAGAATAGTTAAAACTTTATATAAGTATGCAATAGTCATTCATAAATTATACCCACACACATTATAGTATCTTAAGTCCAGCCAACATAATTAAATCAAGTCATACATATACACAGAACCAACAGAACTTGAACACAGGACACTTCGGGAATCTCCATGTGAGGCACAATGGTTGGCTGACAACAGAACACAGATCCAGACAAAAGCCTTCAGGCTCGGGCTCCAGAATGCTCACCTATACATATATATACACACAATGAGCTAAAGCCCAATGAATAACATTAAGGTAAAGGGGTTACTGAACGAAATCCGAATATATCATAAGCAAAAAACAGACCAGAGCATAATCATTCTCATATCAGAACATAATAATGGTACATCCCATAGAACACATCACAGAACGTCTTCCGACTAGAGTAATTGGTTCCGGATATCGATTAAACACATATCACCACAATGAAGTGGCTAACGAGATCTCGTAAACTTGTATGTCATGGACCCGCATTTTCATGTTGTCCCCCATGACTTGGGACTATTTATGGATGCCATAATAGATTTCAAACTTGGAATATTCGTTCACGAAAACAGATATCATTTCAGAAATCAGAACTTATCATATTTCATTTGGAACGTAATTCATATGAACATATCTTTACAATAACGTTACTTACAATGGTTCTAGCAATGGTCAATCAACCCTCGAGTCTTGACCTACAATCACAAAATACATAACACAAGCATGTCTTATCATTACACATTCAAGTGACCAGTAAGGCTTAGCTCTCATTACATTGGTTCTTATTCTTTCTTATCACATTGCCTAAAACACACACATATTTGCAGTCTCGGAACTTAGTACATTCTTTTCTTAGTGTGTTTCTAATCCATAACCTCATTACTATGGCTTAATTAAGGCTTAGGAACGCCTAAGATGCAATGAGGATGCCAAAACATGCCTTGGAACACTTAGGCAAAATTTCTGAAAATAAGGTTCACGCTCGAGCGTAGATTTCCTCGCTCGAGCGCACATTCCTTCGCTCGAGCGATCTGTAAAAGACATGAAACTCCTGGGAGCTTGCAATTCATGCTCGAGCGGACTTTTGGTCGCTCGAGCGGAGTGCACGTACTCAGATTGGTCGCTTGAGCGTGAACTCCCACGCCCGAGCGTAGATGCAAATTATGAAATTTCCAGATTGCACCTTAAAGCTCAAAACTCGAATTCCAACCTTCAAAACACATCTCTTAGGCCCCAAAACTAGAGATAACATAGTAAACTTGTAAAACATGAAGAATTACGGATTCTTTCATAAAATCATGGCCCAAAAGTTTGTTAAAAACTCACAATTTCAACTTAAAACATGATGAATGTTCATGAACACAACATGCATGGGTTTTCTTGGTCTAGAGCTTCCCAAAACATGATTAAACACACAAAACAACTTGACACTTGATGATTTCCCCAAATGAAGATGAATTTCAAACATGCAAGAGAGGATTCATGGAAATCATGCTCAATTTGTAAGAAAATGTACATGCATGCAAAACTTTTCAATCTCTTTGCTCCACAACTCATGAAACTTGTAAATTGAGCTCATAAGCTCCATGCATATAAGAAATCCCTTTTCAAAATATGAATTCAAGGTTCAAACACATGATAATTCAAACATGGATGATATGAATCATGTTCAAACTGATGAAATTAAACTAAACTAAGCATGCATGTATGAATTAACTCTAAATTCATCATCTTTGGTCCAACTCTTGTACATAATCACAAATTCTTCTTGAAATGATCTACTTGATGGTTAGAAGTCATAATTAAGCCTTAAATCCTTACCTAGAGTCTTCAATTAGCTAGGTACTTGCACAATCTTTGATCAATTCAAGCTATAGCCTTCAATTTCTCCTTAATCTCTTCTTATCTCTCCCTAGAATTGCACTCTCTCTCTCTCTCTAAAATAAATTCTCAGATTTTGGCACTAAGAGGTAAAAGGCTTGAGCTCAAAAATGAGCTTAAGGGTTACATATATAGCTATGGTGCTAAAATACATTAATTAGAACATAAGGCTTGCCAAACGCAACTTAACGAATCAGATTGAATCAATTTTTAATAAAATTTGCCATATGGTTCTAAAAATTCCAAATAACACATCGGTGTAGTCAATTTCGGCTTCGGGTGCCGATAAGGCTTTCGATTTACATATTAAAGTGGAATTCCAAACAGATATTTCTATAAGTAACAGATAGAAAGCCAAAATCATACAAAGTGCAGAATAAACACATAATTTATTTTAATCCTCTCATTAACATCATTAAATACGGATTAGTGGCTAATTACGGATAGGGGTTGTTACAGAAACACATACATAATATCCCTTCAATGAATATATATAGAATTCGAGACATGTAGCATAATTTAATGCTCATTCAAAGCACTTTATAGGTGCTATTATATTATTGAAACACTTCAATTTATGTTTTTCAAAACACTTTGTTGCTCGGATTAGTCCTGTACTTAGTTCAGTCATTCAAAAATTCAAGTAAACATCATTTTTAAGGGCTATTAAGGGTAAGGTTGGCACTATAAATCTGTAATTATTATTATTATTTATTGCAGGACATATGACACTTTTCTACTCATTGGGAGTTACAAGAAGTTACAAAATGATGTGGAAAAGATGATGGAAAAGTGGAAGAACATGGAGTATGAAGTGGAGGAGTTATCATGGAGGGACACATGGCAAGATAAGAATGAAGATGGAAGAATGTGATAGTTATTAGGTAGTTTTTTTTTCACAAATGTTTGCATATAAATAGTCATTTATGGCTACAATTCATCTAACTCAAATCAAAGACAATTGATTTCTAATTTTTCTTATCATTTATATTTTCTGCACTTTATTTTAGGGTAAACTATCAATAATTCATAATAGTTTGACTTAATTCTCATCCAGTCCTATTTACATATGCCTCTAAAAATTGATAATTTGTGACTTTTTTTTGTTATGATTTTTATAAATTGTCATTAAAACTTACAATTAGTGACTTTTTTTGTAACAAATTTTTTGAATTGTCATTGAAAGTTGAAAATTAGTGACTTTTTTTGTGATATTTTTTAAAATTGCCGCTAAAACTTATAATTAATGACATTTTCTGTGATAAAATTTTTAAACTGTCGCTGAAAATTTATAATTAGTGACTTTTTTAATAATGTTTGATGAAAAACGCTATTAATTTTTAGAGGCCCTATTGGACAATAAGTCGATCTATTAGGACCTACACGTATATCTCCCATTATTTTATGACTTCCTTTTTGAAGTATAGAACTAGAAGTAAATTAATGGTTATTTTGATTGTTCACTCAATCATCTTTCTCTGTCTCCCTCTTTTCTTCTTTTAATTATTTTATTTTATTTTTTACACTTGACAATTTTAAAGTCCTCCTCGTTGAGTCAAAAGAACTGTCAATGCAATCGCTTGATAATTGGATTAAATTTAATCTGTAAATTTTTTTTTTAATTTTTGCTGACATGCTTGTATTTATGATATTTTCTTTCGAGGAAAAAATAAGCCAACAAGTTCAAATGACAAATTTTGTTCTGCTCTGGTAAACCTTGAACCATTTCTAATTAGACTTCAAAATTTAAAGTAATTCCAAACTAAAATTACATTTTTTTACCCTTGAACATTATTCAAGTTATTTATTTAATTCAAGCATAATGATCTTCCATGCTCTTAATAATTAATATTCAAACATTGAAATTTTTGTAGCAACCTTAAAGTGGACATTTATTATTTCTGGGTTTTACAACCAAAACATACTTCAAAAGAAACAAAAACATATTTTTAAGTTTAAGGAGATCAATGGAAGTGAAAGCTCATTATATTTGTTGAATGAAAAACTTTCAAGGTCTTTGTTCATAGATATAAAGTCAAGGGTATATAAACACGCTATATATGAGGTAGTTTTGACTGATTTCGCATCCTTTGGCTAAGTTTGGCATGGCCTTGGCTTAAAATGTCCCAAAAAGGAAATCATGTTATAGGTTGGCTCATTTGTGACTTTTTTGACTTCTGTAATATGTTTAGTATAACAAAACAAACTTTAAGTTTTTAATTTTTTAAATTGAAATTCTAATTTTTTATTTATTTTCAATTTAAATCATTAGTCTATTTTTATTAAATATAATTGACGAAAAAAAAATATATTTTAGTCTTTAAACTCAATGTAAGTATACATAAAATGCTTTACATACTCTTTTTAGTTTAGCTTAATGACTAAAATATAATTTTTTTGATTAATTTTACTTAACAAAAATAAAGAAATAGTTTAAATTGAAGATAAATAAAATATTTAGAATTTAAATTGACAAAATTAAAAACTCATAATTTATTTTGTTATAAGAATCAAATTTTGAATTTTTTTTTAATAATTTATCATAATTTTTTTTATAATGTAAAACGATCAATTTATCTATAATAAGATATATTACAACCCAAAAGGTTTTTTTTTTAGGGGTAAATTACATTGACACCCGTTAAGGTTTGGTCCAATTACTACTCATCTCTTGACGTTTTGAAAATTACATTTCTATGCCTATGGTTAATAGTCTCATTTCACAAACTCTATGCTTATATAAAAGGTAACAATTCTTAATAGAAAAACAGAGAAAATTATATTTAAAAAAAAGTAAAGAAAAGAGGAAAAAAAATAAAAAGTAAAGCAAAGCAAAAAAAGAGAGATTGCATGAGTTTAATATTTTTATTCCGTCTAAATAATTACAATGATAACAAATTAGTGTAATTTTCTAAATATCAAAAAATGATATGTATTAAATCCAAACTTCAAAAGGCGTAATTATAATTTATTTATTTTTAGATAAGAAAATGATTGACTCTATCCGAACTGTATCCGTGCTAAACAGTGCACAACCGAGTCTTCGGCACATGTTTGACTTTTTAATTTATTGAGCCACCCGTACCAAAAGAACATGACTTGATTTTTCAAGTTTTATCGAAATATCTAGGAAAGAGAGAACGTTTAGGTACCATTTGATAATATTTACGTTTTTAGTTTATAATCATAAAAATTTTATAAATTAATTTTTATTTATTTTAAAAAAATTATAAATTACAAATATATTTGGTTTGAACAAAATATTTAAAAAAAATTTAAAATATAAATTAAAAAATATGTTTATTCAGACTTAAAATATTTATATTTATTTTTTATTTTTATGACAATAGGATTATACACATTATAATTGAAGAAAACATTAATTAAAAAAAAATATTTGAAAAAAATTAATTGAAAAAAAAAATTTAGTCAAATTTTTAAATTTCTATTTAAATTTCTTAAATTTATAAACTGAGACAACTATTTATAAACTAAAAAATTATCAAACAGATTTTTATGAAATTTTTTTAAAATTTTTATAAATATAAATTGAAAACTGAAAACGAAATAGTTATCAAATAGGAGTGTTTGATTTAGTTTTGAAATCTTGATTTCAACCAAAAAATTTGAATTTTTTTTCTTCAAAATTTATAATTACATACACAACTTAAAATTATTTTCAAAACTCATATTCAAACACACCATTCAAAACTTAATTTAAAAACTCTTTTCAAAACTCACAACCAAGCTCTTTTCAAAACTTTACTTGATTTTTAATTTTTATTTTGTTCTTTAAAATTATTTTATATTTTATATTTTTTTGAAGAAATATAAATTTCAAAAAATATATTTTTAATTTTTTTGCAAATATATTATTTTATTTTATTTTTTTAAGTATTAACCAAATAATTTGTTATGATTGAGATATATATGAGCGATTCAAAATTTTTTAAAATTAAAAAAATATTTAAAAGAAAGTAAAAAGTATTAAAAAAATATTTAAAATATTAAAAAAATAAAATAAAAATTATATATTTAAAATAAAAATACAACTCATTTTACATTTTTAAATATTTAAAAAAATACAGCGCACACATGTAGTAAATACAATGCACATTAAAAAAAATATTTACAATAAAAATATTTATCCTAAAAAAATAAAATTAAGAAATTTTTAAAAAATAAATCCAAAAAATTTCAAAATATAACTCAAAACTCAAAATATAACTTAAAACTCTTTTCAAAACTCATATTCAAATAAATTTTTTATTTTCAAAATTCAACTCAAACTCATAACTTAAAACACAACTCCAAACTCAAATCATCATTCTAAACCTAAACCAAATGGGAGTATCAATCATAAACTCAGTTTAATTAATGAATAAAGATTGGTAGCTCGAAGGATTTTGCCCCCGAATCCCCCTAAAGCCCAAAACGACGTCGTTTTGGGCTTTAGGTTTTTTTTTTTGCAAAATCCTTCGAGCTACCAATCTTTATTCATTAATTAAACTGAGTTTATGATTGATACTCCCATTTGGTTTAGGTTTAGAATGATGATTTGAGTTTGGAGTTGTGTTTTAAGTTATGAGTTTGAGTTGAATTTTGAAAATAAAAAATTTATTTGAATATGAGTTTTGAAAAGAGTTTTAAGTTATATTTTGAGTTTTGAGTTATATTTTGAAATTTTTTGGATTTATTTTTTAAAAATTTCTTAATTTTATTTTTTTAGGATAAATATTTTTATTGTAAATATTTTTTTTAATGTGCATTGTATTTACTACATGTGTGCGCTGTATTTTTTTAAATATTTAATCCTCTCCCCTCCATCTTCCTCCTGATTTCTGCGTCTGAAAAAAAAAAAAAATACAAAAACGGCAACGTTTTCTATTCGGGGGATTCGAGCTACGTAGCTTTCGAGCTACGTAGCATGACTCTTAATTAATTTCTAGGCAAATGATTGATTGAAAATTATGCTTTGGTCACTCATATATAAACTTTCAATTGAACCTTCAGGGGTTGGTTTAGTAGTTAAGTTTAAGTCCTAAATCTTAGATCTTCAATCTTAGACCCTAGGGTATGCTCTTTTCATGGTGTTAGGAATCAAAACCTTTTAAGTGTAAATAATTTCTTGAGATCAGTTCATATGGGTTTTTGTTTAGATTTTAAATGGGTCTCGCACTAGTAGACAGTGCGTTTGATCTCTCGAATTAGTTAGTCCATAGGATCGGATACCGAGTTATCAAAAAAAAACTTTCAATTGAGATACAAGCGATAAATCATTGTGAAAGGAAAATATTAAATATTTTTTTTCCATTATGAGTTTTTTCAAGTATGGATATAGTTGTTGTTGGTCTTATCCGAGTATGTGATATTAGACTTTTTTATGTAATTGATTGTTTAATCTGATATAATTATCTTGATAGTTGTACTTCTGGCGGTTCTTAAATTTTAAGTGACACAAAAGTCTCATGCAGTGGGCTATCTATTCAATTTTTCTATTTTTTTTTTTTTTACCAAAAATAATACTATACATTATCTTATATAATTTTCTCACTTTTAGACATGAGACAATAGGCTTAATCAAGTTAACACGCCGATATAGTGATTCCCAACCAATAAAATCAATAGTTATATAGAGCAAATGAAATCGATTTAACCCACCTTAATCAGAGATAAAATTAACACCACTAATTAAACAACCTTTAATACAGAAAAATTGCAACATGCTAAAGAGTCCTTGAGGCAATGCATGATGCTTGTAATTCCAGGGGGCTCACTATTGTTTGAGGAACAATATTATACAATTCTTATTAAAAATCTTACTAAAAGCATGTGCTCAAACATTATTAGATGTCGAAATATTATTGATGTTTTTTTTTATAATTAATCATATTTGACCTTTATAAATTTTTTAGTGAGAGATTATCATTGGAATTATTCTTACTTGAGCCCTTCAGACTTCTCAAAATGAAAAGAAACACTCCTTACATGTAAATTTCTTTGCAATCAAGAGATATTGGTTTTTGAGTTGTCTTCTAGCTTTTAATTTTCGTGGTAGCCAAACAAGTATGTGATATTATGTGAAACATGTTTGTTGTTGTATATTAACCACATGACTTGATTTTTCAAGTTTCATCGAAATATCTAGGAAAGAGGGAAGAAATTTGCACTTTGCATCCTCGAAAATGTTTAGGTAGCGTTTGGTAATATTTACGTTTTAAATTTATATTTATAAAAATTTTATAAATTAATTTTTATTTATTTTAAGAAAAATATAAACTACAAACACGTTTAATTTGAACAAAATATTTGAAAAAATTTAAAAATATAAACTAAAAAATATGTTTGTTCAGACATGAAATATTTATATATTTTTTTTATGACAATGGGATCATACACATTATAATTGAAAAAAAAAACATTAATTAAAAAAAATTAATTGAAAAAAAAAAATTAGTTAGTCAAAATTTTAAATTTCTATTTAAAAACCAATGTAAACTCATTTTTTAAGTTTACATTTTTTTCTCAAATTTATAAACTGAGACAACCATTTATAAACTAAAAAAATTATCAAACAATTTCTTAGGACAGTTTTTAAAATTTTTATAAATATAAACTGAAAACTGAAAATAAAATGGTTACTAAATAGGAGTGTTTGATTTAGTTTTGAAATCTTGATTTCAATCAAAAAAAATTTATTTTTTTTTCAAAATTTATAATTAAACACACAACTTAAAATTATTTTCAAAACTCATATTCAAACACACCATTCAAAACTTAATTCAAAAACTCTTTTCAAAACTCATAACCAAACTCTTTTCAAAACTTTATTTGGTTTTTTATTTTTATTTTGTTCTTTAAAATTATTTTATATTTTATATTTTTTTGAAGAAATATAAATTTCAAAATTTGTTTTTTAAGTTTTCTTGGAAATATATTATTTTATTTTATTTTTTTAAGTATTGACCAAATAATTTGTTATGATTTAAATATATATGAGTGATTCAAAAAATTTTAAAATTAAAAAAATATTTAAAAGAAAGTAAAAAGTATTAAACAAATATTTAAAATATTTAAAAAATAAAATAAAAATATTTAAAATAAAAATTATATATTTAAAATAAAAAAATACAACTCATTTTACATTTTTAAATATTTTAAAAAATGCAGCGCACACATGGAGTAAATACAATGCACATTAAAAATATATATATTTATCCTAAAAAAATAAAATTAAGAATTTTTTTAAATATTAAAAAAAATCTAAAAAATTTCAAAATATAACTCAAAACTCAAAATATTAAAACTCTTTTCAAAACTCATAATCAAATAAATTTTTTATTTTTAAAACTCTACTCAAACTCGTAACTTAAAACACAAGTCCAAACTCAAATTATGATTCTATACCTAAACCAAACGGTAGTTTCAATCATAAACTCAATTTAATTAATTTCTAGGCAAATGATTGATTGAAAATTATGCTTTGGTCGCTCATATATATACTTTCAATTGAACCTTCAGGGGTTGGTTTAGGCACCGTTTGGGAAGGTGGGTTGGAGGCTTTTTTGGCTATTTTAGTCAAAAAAAACAAAATAGGCTATTTTAGCCATAACAAACAAAACATCACATCCAACCCATAATCATTACATTCTTCTCTCACAAAAAAAAACGGTAGTTTCAATCATAAACTCAATTTAATTAATTTCTAGGCAAATGATTGATTGAAAATTATGCTTTGGTCGCTCATATATATACTTTCAATTGAACCTTCAGGGGTTGGTTTAATGGTTTAAGTCCTAAATCTTTGATCTTAAATCTTAAACCCTAGGATATGCTCTTTTCATGGTGTTAGAATCAAAACCTCTTAAGTGCAAACAATTTCTTGAGGTCAGTTCACATAGGTTTCTGTTCAGATTTTAAATGGGCCTCGTGTTAGTAGACAATGTGTTTGATCCCTCGAATTAGTTAGTCCATAGGATCGGATACCGAGTTATCAAAAAAAGTTTTCAATTGAGACACAAGCGATAAATCATTGTGAAAGGAAAATATTAAATATTTTTTTTCCATTATGAGTTTTTTCAAGTATGGATATAGTTGTTGTTGGTCTTAGACTTCCGAGTATGTGAAGTTAGACTTTCTTATGTAATTTGATTGTTTAATCTGATATAATTATCTTGATAGTTGTACATCTGGCCATTCTTAAATTTTAAGTGACACAAAAGTCTCATGCAGTGGGTTATCTATATTCAATTTTTCTTTTTTTTTTTGGAGCTTTTTTGATAAATTCTTTTTCTATGAGTTTTATTCCATTCAATCCATATTCTTTTTGACTATTCCATTAGGTCCTATTTTAGGTAAGAAGACCAAAATACCCTTTTCATCTACTTATGTTTCATTTAGTCCACATTATTTTCTTATGTTTCAATAAGTCCTATAGGTGACATAATTATCAAAATACCCTTACTGTGAATGTTCACATCCTATGGGTGACATAATTATCAAAATACCCCTAATGTGAATGTTCACACTGTCAATATAAATGTTCACACCGTCAATGTGAATGTTCATATAATCAATGTGTAGGGGCTCGGCCCAGCCCAGGTTGGGGCCAACCCATGTAAAGCCTCGTGGGTGCTTGCCAAAATTCAAGCCGTGCCGAATCGGCCCACGGGCCAAAAAATTAGGCCCAAGCCCTAGCCCTAGCACAAAGGTATTCAGGCTTTGGATGCCCTAATGGGTCGAGCCAAGGGGCTTGGGCCTAGACTTGGGCTTGGGTCGGGCTTGGGTGAGCCTCGCTATTTTTTTTAATTCTTTTTAATTTTTTCTCCCAAAATTTTATTATTTTTCACAAAAAAGACACCAGGCCTCTGGCAGCGCCTTAAATAGGCCTTATGCGGGCCGAGCTTCAAAGTGATGGCCCAGGTCCTAGCCCAAGTTCTCGGGCTGGGCTTAGGCCCGGCTTCAAACGAGCTTGCCCTGGGCCGCTGGAGGGCTTCAGGTGGCCAACAGGCCGTGGCCCAATTTTACACTCCTATCAATGTGAATATTAACATGTCAATGTGAATATTCACATTGTCAACAGGTCGAACCCGTTCTGGGCCGCAGGTCAATTTTACACTCCTATCAATGTTAATGTTAACATGTTAATATGAATATTCACATTGTAAACGGGCCAGGCCCGTGAGCGGGTTTCGGGCAGCCTACGGGCCGCGGGTCAATTTTACACTACTATCAACGTGAATGTTAATATGTTAATGTGAATATTCACATTGTCAACGGGCCGGGCCGGGCCCTCCCCGGGCAGCCCACGGGCCGTGGGCCAATTTTACTCTTCTATCAATGTGAATGTTAACATGTCAATGTGAATATTCACATTGTCAACGGACCGGGCCTGCCCCCGCCTAGGGGGGAGCTTCGGACTGCCCACGGGCCACGGGCCAATTTTACATTCTTACCAATGTGAATGTTAAAATATGAATATTCACAGCTCGCCCCACCCCGGGCAACGGGCGCGCTTCAGGCCGCCCACGGGCCGCGGGCCAATTTTACAATCCTATCAATGTGAATGTTAACATGTCAATGTGAATATTCACATTGTCAATGGGCCGGCCCGCGGGCGGGTTTCGAGCCGCCCACGGGCCGCGGGCCAATTTTACACTCCTATCAATGTGAATGTTAACATGTCAATGTAAATATTCACATTGTAAACGGGCCGGGCCGGGGCCGCGGGCGGGTTTCGAGCCGCCTACGGGCCGCGGGTAATTTTACACTCCTATCAACGTGAATGTTAATATGTTAATGTGAATATTTACATTGTCAACGAGCCGGACCGGACCCGCCCCGGGCAGCCCACGGGCCGCGGGCCAATTTTACACTTCTATCAATGTGAATGTTAACATGTCAATGTGAATATTCACATTGTCAACAGACCGGGCCAGCCCCGGCTCGGGGGCAAGCTTTGGACCGCCCACGGGCCACGGGCCAATTTTACATTCTTACCAATGTGAATGTTAAAATATGAATATTTACAGCTCGCCCCGCCTCGGGCAACGGGCAGGCTTCGGGCTGCCCACGGGCCGCGGGCCAATTTTACAATCAATATGAATGTCAACATGTCAATGTGAATATTCACATTGTAAACGGGCCGGGCCGGGCCAGTCCCGCAGGGGGTTTCGGGCCGCCTACGGGCCGCGAGTCAATTTTACACTCCTATCAACGTTTATGTTAATATGTTAATGTGAATATTCACATTGTCAACGGACCGGGCCCTCCCCGGGCAGTCCACGGGCCACAAGTGGCTTTCGGGCCGCCCACGAGCCCCGGGCCAATTTTATACTTCTATTAATGTGAATGTTAACATGTCAATGTGAATATTCACATTGTCGACGGACTGGGCCCGCCCCGGCCCGAGGGCGATCTTCGGATTGCCCACGGGCCACGGGCCAATTTTACATTCTTACCAATGTGAATGTTAAAATATGAATATTTACATCATAAAATTGCTAACCGTTCAAAAAATATTTGTAAGGGTATCAAAATTAAATATAAGGGCATAAGAATGTAAAAAAAGAGTGTAAATCAAGCAAAAGGACTTTATGGAATAAAATTATATATACATGGGAGTAAGGCCTTGTTTGGGAACCCTCAATTTTAGTCAAAAAGTCAAAAAATTACTAAATTAGCCAAAAAGCCAACAACTCATACCAAAAAGTCAAAGATTCTCTTTTCTCTCTACTTTTTGCATATCTTTTCGTAAAAAGTCAAAAAGTCATCCCAAACATACTAGTTGTTTTTAGCTCATATTTTAGCCAAATAGCCAAAAAGTTACTAAATTAGCATGTTCCCAAATGAGGCCTAAATGGGTTAATAAATTTTTTCATAGACTTTTTGAGTTAAAACGTTTCTAAATGGGATTTATCAATAAAAATCCCTCTTTTTTTTTACCAAAAATAATACTATACATTATCTTATATAATTTTCTCACTTTTAGACATGTGACAATAGGCTTAATTAAAATCAATAGTTATATAGAGCAAATGAAATCGATTTAACCCACCATAATCGAAGATAGAATTAACACCACTAATTAAACAACCTTTAATACAGAAAAAATTACAACATGACTAAAGTGTCCTTGAGGCAATGCATGATGCATGTAATTCCAGGCGGCTCATTATTGTTTGAAGAACAATATTACACAATTCTTATTAAAAATCTTACTAAAAACATGTGTTCAAACGTGTTATTAGATGTCGAAATATTATTGATGTTTTTTTATAATTAATCATATTTGACCTCTTATAAATTTTTTAATGAGAGAGTGTCTGTAGAATTATTCTTGCTTGAGCCCTTCAGACTTCTCAAAATGAAAAGAAACACTCCCTTCATGTAAATTTCTTTGCAATCAAGAGAGATGGTTTTTGAGTTGTCTACTAAGTTTTTAATTTTCCTAGTAGCCAAACAAGTATGTGATATTATGTGAAACAAGGAAACAGAATATTAACCACGTGTTTGTTGTTGAAAACGATAGGCAATTGTATATGAATTTCATTCCCGGTTGCTTGGAAAAATATTCAGTAAGTGTTTAAAACTTAAAATATGTGAATTAAATTTATCCATAAATTCCATTTGAGGGAATATTGATCCATTTAGTGCTAAATTTTTTCTTTCGAACCAATTAGCCATTTTTGTTTTTGGAAATGAATCGTTTGTGGGATGAGAATGGAAATATTATGTGCTGGGATATTTTTTGGGGCATTTGGGGGGGGGGGGGGGGGGTTGCGGGGGGGGGGGGGGGGTAATGTCAGCTGAGTGGATGTTTAACATGTTTGGTGTCGGGTGTTGAAACTCTTTTTTCTGGTGGCGTGGTCACTACTAGAAAAATGACATTTTGTTACTATATTATTTGTGACCACTTGATTAGCAGTCGCAAATAGTCAATATACTCCTTATTTTGTTTTACTTATTTATGATTGCTAAAACATTTTAGGTATTTCTTTTTTGTTTTTTTGTGACAACAACATGATGGTCGTTAATACATTGTAGGCATTTTATTTATTTATTTTGTGACGGCAAAACATTAGTAGCTATAATTAGGTTAGGCGATCGCAATTGGTTTGTGACTGTTGTTTTGCGGTTGCAAAAAATATTTGCCACCCCTACATTCGCATCCAAGGTTCTGAAAAGCGGTTGCGGTCGCTGTAACGGTGGTGGTGGTGCGGTTGCGGTTGCGGTTGCGGTTGCAGAGGTGTAAAAGTCGTAGCGTAACGGTTGTGATAACCGGAACCGTGAATTTTTTTATTTTTCGCACAATTTGAGAAAAACTTACCGATACGCATTTTTTTTCTATGATTATATTTATTCGGTTTAAAATAAATATTGATCAATTTTTGTAAATTTTTAAATATGATCCAATATATTTCATATTTTTAAATCACTATAAACTGAGTTTTTTACATTTTATTTTAATAATTAATGACTTTATATTATACAAAAAATTAATCACTAACTATTACATATAAGATAAACAATGACAAAAGTAAGAGAATAATAAAAGCCTAAAAATATATATATATATATATATATACATATTTTAACCAAGCCAAATAGATAATGACCACATTTTATTATTATTATTATTATTATTATTATTATCAAACAATATATAGATAGACACACACAAACAAGATGGTTGAGTGATAGCAGTTGAATAGAATAGTATAGATTTTACAGCTTCAACAAATCAGTAACATGTTCTTTATCTTCCCTCTTTTCTCTCTCTCTCTCTATCTCTTGCTCCTCCATCTTCTCTCTTTATCTTCCCTCTTCTCTCTATCCCTCTTCCTCTATTTTTAGCCTTTTTTTTTGTGCGTGTTTTTTTGGAAGAAGCAATTCGGAACCGTTACGTAACGGTGCGTAACAGGCCGTTACGGCTGTTACGACACCGTTATGACCGCTATGGCCACACACCTGTGAATCTCAATCACACTACAAAAGCGTCCATAACGAGTGGCGGTAACCACCACAATCGTTGCGGCCGCTTTTTAAAACCTTGTTTGCATCCCTCATTTGTCGTTGTATTTCTATTATTTGCAATGGCTTATAGTGGTTACAAAAAAATACTTTTTTTAATAGTGTTCCAATAGGGGAAGTGCAGAGTTTGTTTGTTCCGGTCTGAGGTGGAATTATCGCAAGATACGTGCGTCGGTTTGTTGATGTTTTATGTTTAATGCTTTCTGCGTTTTGTTGCATTGGTTTCTGCGGTTGGTATAATGTGTTGTTGGGTTCATTATTGAGGCCATTTTTTGTTGTTACGATGATTCATTATTGTGTTGTTTATTGTGTTATGTCGGATTGTTCAGACAGATGATTCGATGTTGTGTTGTTTTGTTTATGCTGGTTTTTGTAAGGAAACATTTTGGGTCACTATTGCCATATCACATGACATTAGTACATCCATTATGTACATATCACTACAACAAAAATACATTTTAGTGACACTATATTAGTGACATGTTTTTAAAAAATGTCACAAAAAGAATATTTGGTGGCATGTTTTAGAAAAATGTCAAAGAGCCACAAATATACAAGGCTGTAGTGACATTTCAATAAAAAAATGTGTCACTGCACTACAACAAAAATGTGATTTAATAGTATCAATTTTATGACATTTTATAAAAGAATGACACAAGAAATTGTTTTAATGACATTTGTTAAAAGATGCCACTAAACTTTAGTAGTAATGACATTTTTTTAAAATATCACTAAACTAGATAGATGTAAATTACTTTTTATGGCATTAAGTGAAAAGTGTCATGAACAAATATTTTATGGCATTTTAAGAAATGTCACTAAACCAAAAAATTTCCAAGCTATCTAATGTCATTTTGAAAAACAAAAAATGTCAGTATACTTCCAAATTTTTTTAAAATGCACAAAATGAATATAAAAAAATAAATTGAACTCAATATAGCATGTTATCAATTGAACCAATTTGAGACAAAATTCAAAATTCAAAATTAAAATCGATTTAATTGAAATTACAAAAACTAAAATAACACAATAGCCAAAATAGAGAGACTAATAGTGTAATTTGACCTAATTGTTAGCATTTTTTAATGACAAATATGCATATAAGTGACATGTCATTTTTTTAGAGGCAAAATAATAAATTTGCTCAACTCGGTGAGTTAATCTGAACAAATTCAACGATCAATTTTCGTCAAAAACACTAAAGGTATTATTAATTGGACCAAATTGACACAAAATTAAAAATTAAAATTGATCTAATTAAAAATATAAAGATCAAAAATAATATTTACTTATTTATTTAAAATGTGAACAAATTTATTTATAAATAAATAAATAAATTTTTGGTACACTACTTGTAGCAATCTTAATTTTTCTTAAGTCATTATTTATTATTATTAATTGCGTGGATATATGAAAATTTAATGTGATATTTAATTAATTTAATGTAATATTTAATTTTATATCATTAATCTAAATATTTATAAATTTATCTATATATATAAAGGTGTTATATATATAAATCTTATATGGTATATTTATACATGTTATATTTATATAATAAAATATAATATAATAATTATTAGGTTATCAGGCTGAGAGGCAAAGAAAAGAAAGAAAAAAAAAAAAAAAAAAAGGAAAACAAAAAAGAGAGGTTGTACCCCTGTGTGAACGAAAAAAAAAGAGGAGAGGGCTCAGGACTGCGCCCGTGTGAAGGAAAAAAAAAAAACAAAAAAACAAAACAAAAAAGAGAGAGAGCCGGAGAAAGCCGAGAGAGAGAGAGAGAGAGAGAGAGGGAGAGGGAGAGAGAGAGGGCCGGGGGAGTTCCGAGAAAGAGGAGGGGAAATAAAAAAGGATTCGAATTTTATTTTGGTGATTTTATTAATTTTTTAAGTATTTTTTAATTTTAAAAAAAATAATTGTGAGTGTAAAATTTACTTTTCTTGATTTATATTTATTTTGTTATTTTTATTTATTTGATGTTGGTTTGATATTAAAATTGTATGTAAATAATGGATTGATTTCAACTATTTTAGTTAGTTTTGTATGCAAGGTTCAGAGATTTTATATGTATTTATTTTATAGTTGTAATCACACTCATGAATATATGAAATTAAAATAGATTAGGAACTCATAGATAATTCTGAATATTTCACCATGCCTCTATGAATTGTTGTTTTGTTTGAGTGCTGGTGAAAAAAAGTGTATAAAACAAAATTGAGGATTATAAGATTTATTTGAATGCCTTAGGATTGACATTGTTATATTTGTTCTCATAAGTAGATGAGAAGTTGTTATTATATATATTGTTGCCTCGTTTTTAGGAATAGACGAGTGCTTTGCTTTACGAGCGTACGTCTATGCCAACTGTCCGGGGAGTGTGGGTCAAACTCGGGACGATATCTTTGTGCAAGTTTGGCTTCAAAGCAATATTAGGTATATGGGAGGCACATTGGATATATGTGTGAGCCAGAAATGAAGAGCCGAAGTGGTGGAATTAAGGTACAAAAAATTACATATGAACTTATTGGTATAGTTTGAATTGCTTTGACTTGTACATCTTGAAAAATAGTAAATGACCTCAATAAATTATGAAATTTGGGAAGAGACATGTATATGTAATTCTAGACAATTTTTGTATTTTAACTTTTTATTAAAAGATTGATTAGAACTTGTAATCGGATGATCTTGGTTACAATAATTTTTATTTATTTTAGGAATGCATATTTTAGATGCTGTTTTAACCCATGAAATGAGCTCATTTTTATTGATTTCGTGTAAACTGAAGTAAAACATTATTCTGAATATTTTTCGTGTCATGAACTTTTTCATAAAAAATCATTTTAGGGCAGTTTTTTTTTTTTTTTCAGCTTCAGATTTTTCAATCGAATTCCGTTTATATTCTTCTATCAAGTTTTTCTCTCAACCTGTTTGGTTTATACTAAATTCGTTCACGTTGCCTTTTAAGAAATTTAATTTTTCACAACTTTTGTTCTTAAGGTTTTGGTCAATTCGAATGATTTAAGCATGAAGCGGTGCATTTTTGTACTTCTTCAATAATTTATTTATGATTAGATTATACTAATTTTATTTTTTGCAGAATAGTGGTCATACTAACTTTTTTATACAGAGCTAACCCACCATATTTATTTATTATTTTATTATTTTTTTTATATACTCAATTTATATTTAGTTGTATACGGGCAAGAAAATAAATGCTACCGTATATCGGGAAATTACACTTCGTCTCGGTGCTGGTGAGACTACTTGTCCCATAACAAGAATTAAATATACTTTTGTTTGTGTCTGGTGGAGACATGGGTATCATATCTTGTACTCATACCAGTATACTTGTATACTGACTTGTTTTGTCTCTTGGCATCTAGTAACAAGAATTAAATGTACTTTTATTAATATTTTTCTACACAAATATATACATACATATATCTATGTGTGTGTGTTTGTAAAATTAATTAGTTCAAATTTGATTAGGTCACAATAGCTTCTAATCCTCTTGACATTGCAGCTCAACATCAAGTATGGTCTATGTCATCAATACAAGATGCCTCTTTTCCTCAGGTACCCACTAAGAGCTAATCATATATATTATATTACTTCTAGCTTTATTTTAGAACAACATGCAAAACTTGTCTTATAATTAACCAAGGAATGAATATTATAGACCTAAATTTCATTGCTTAAATCTAGACAAAATGTGCTACATAATAAAAACGACAATGCTACTTAGCTCAAATTTTGTGGCTCAAAAGTGGCTCAAATGGCCAAAACGATGTCGTTTTGAGTACAGAACAACATAAAAAAGGCCAAAACGATGTCGTTTTGACCATTTGAGCCACTTTTGAGCCACAAAATTTGAGCTACGAGACATTTTCCTAATAAAAACCATGACATGACGAAGCTTGTACTTTTTTAAAGAAAGAAAATTAATATAATTCTCTTGTGGAGCCTCAACAAAAGATCTCTCAATCATTTATTACCGCATGGGCTCTTTCTGATTCCCACAAAATCTTGTTTGAAAGTAATTAGTTGATTGTCATTTTTCACAATTACATTTGATTTACATTGTTGAGTTTCGGAGATCCTGATATTGATAATGGGTATGATTTTGATGGTTGTTGATTGGTGCCTTTGGTTGTTATTATTTTGTAAGCTATTATTTGATATTGTCTAAAGACTTACGGTTGTCACTTTTATATAATTTGTTGTAGTGTGGTGAACCAATTAAGTGATTAAATCACGTGGCTTGCTTATCTATTATAGAAATGTATATCACTTTCAATTATGATCATCTTTACTCTGGTACTTTGTACTAGTTTATTTTTTAAATATTATTTATTAATTGTAAATATATAATTACTTAAGTAGTTAAATCTTGATAGGTGGGAGATATAGTTGTTCTAAAAAGTATCATTAGGCCAACAGAAACAATTTCAATCGGAGTACTTAAAAGCACAGACCCATCTAAAGAAGTAGAAGGGGAAGAACTAGGACCTAACTATTGAGAGATACATGTTCAAGTGCCAGTTAAACCTAATGATAGCTTGATCCGATCATATGGACTTGTCAAAACAATTAGACAAGCTATTGGAGCTCATGTTGCTTGGCCTGCTTTAGTTGTGGTATATTTCTTTCGTAAATACTAATTTCATTAACAAATTTATATTAACTTAATATAGTTTCAATTACCTTTATATGTTTATCTTTTGGATGCAGATTTCGCAAGTTATAGATGCTAACCGAGAATATTTCTACAAGTGAGGTTGAGTATTTGGAAACTAAATTTGTTTTGATAATGTCTCTCTGGAAGATGGAATTCATTATGGCTTTTCAGAACCTATGGTTGGAATAATTTTTTTTTATTTATTTATTTATTTTTTGCTTTAACTTTGTTAGTGTGATATAATATTTTATAATTTTGATTATAATATTTATTGCAATATAAATAAATTTATGTTTTTAGAGAAAAAATGATTGTGGTTTGAATTTTTTTTTTGTTTTTGATGTGATGATCCTATGGTGCTAATATTTTTTTTATTATTATGAAAATATTATAGGATGAATGAAATTAATATTCAATTGTTTATAAAATTGATTCAATTTTTATAGGTATTTAGACATGCTTAGTTGTGGTTTTTAAAAATGTCAATGAAAAGAACATATAAGTGGCATTTTGTAGTAGTGGTAGTAGATTTCCAAAGTGTCACTAGAATAAGCTCTAATGGCACTTATATCCATTTAATGGCACAAATGAATTGGAATTGGATTTAGTGGCATTTATGAAATTGTTAAAAATATCAATTGTGGCATAATAAGCGCCATTAAAAATCCATATAGTGACATTTTTTAGATTGTAAGTCTTCTTTAATGGCACTTGATAGTGTCACGAATAGTATTTACCATGACATTAAAATGTCACTGAAAGTCTTTAACCCTGATAGTGTAATGGCACTTACAAGTGTCACTGAAATGCCATTAAGTCTTTTTTAATGGCGCTTGATAATGTCACAAATAGTATCCATCATGACATCAAAGTGTCATTGAAAGTTTTTAGCCATGATGGTGCAGTGGCACTTGCAAGTGTCACTAAGGTGCCACTAGTATCTAGCGTGGCACGGGTATAAATGGCACTTGTTTAAAATGTCACAAGACTAAAAAATGTCATTAGAAGAATAATTTTGTGGCACTTTCAAATGCTACTAAACTAAAAAAATGTTGTAGTGTATGTAGCGTGCTAGACGTTTGTGGTGTGTTAAGTTTTTCTTTTTTGTGTAGTTAATTTTAATTCTTAACTGTATGGGTGTAACATGTCCATTCTTGTTTGTATGAGTATTGTACTAAGTGTGGTTAATTTCAATTCTTTATTTCACATTTGGAGTTTTAGTGTGTTACATTGATTGGATTATTATGTTTGAAAAAAGTCACTAAATTTTTTTTTAGTATGTTACATTAATTGGAGTATTATGTTTGAAAAAAGTACATTAAGAATTTTTTTTTTTGCGTGTTACATTGGAGTATGTTACATTAGAATGTTACGTTTGGGAAAAGTACACTAAAGAGTTTTTTAGTGTGTTACATTGATTGGAGTATTACGTATTACATTTGAAAAAAGTACAGTAACGAGTTTTTTTAGAGTGTTATGTTGTTACGTTTAGGAAAAATACACTAAAAAGTTTTTTTATATGTTACATTGGATTGTTATGTTCTTATTTGTAATGTGGGATTTGTTTTAAGAGGAGAAAAAATCCAAAACCTCTATAATGCGGATTGTCCAAATATGTAATTTCACATTTGGAGAAACCCACTTTTATCCTTCAAAAATTAAACCTAAATGTGAAAGTAACTACCCTTTTATGTAATTTTCACCTTAATAAAACCTTTGAATTCATAAGAAAAAATAGAGAACTAAACAGTTCAGAAAATTACATTTTGAAATTTATTGGTGGTTCACCCTTTATTTTTCCTATGACTCACATCATATTTAATTTAAATTTACAAAATAAATTTATATTTTGAGAACTTTTAATTATTCTTTCACTGAATTAAACAGTTTGAAGTGGAATTTGAAACAACGAATCCAATGAAAGAACCAATAATTGATTAATGAAAGGCAATCTTAATTATACCACACCAATTTTGCAGTATTTGATGATTTATAGTCCTCACATAATTCACTAACCAGATTTTTTATTTGATATTTTACTATAACAAATTAAGATTTATGAATGAAATATTTAATTATTAAAAGTGTCATTATTATATGTTTAGTGACGAAATTCAATATTTTAGTAATCAATTAGAATCCTTTTGGTATGAAATTGTTCCATTCGTGCTTTTATTAGCGACATTTTAAATTTTTTTCGCTAAAGATAAATATTTTTTTTACTCTCAAGGGGTTGGCCTAGTAGGTGTAGCTTGGGACCTGGATTAGGAATGGCAACGGGGCGGGATGGGGCCGGGGATCACACTCCCCGTCCCCGATCCCCGATGGCAAAAACCCCCCCGTCCCCGGCCCCGATCCCCGATAGGGAAGTTATTACCGTCCCCATCCCCGTCCCCTAACGGGGATCGGGTTTCCCCGACCTCGATAATTCCCCGGCCAAAAAAAAAAAAAACAAAAACAAAAACAAAATCAACATCAACATAGATCATGATGATCTAAATCCAACACACTATTCAACAAATTCAACACACGGATCCAAAAAAAAATTATAGATCTACTAAACATTTATATATATATATATATATAAAGATCCTGAAAAAAACATTTAGATATGTTAAAAAAGAAAATTAGATCTGAATCCATATATATAAAGATCTATATCTATAAAAAAAACATTTAGATATGTTAAAAAAAAATTAGATCTGAATCCATATATATATAAAGATCCTGATTTTTCAAAAAAAATCATAGATCAATTTGTTTAAGATCTATATCTATAAAAAAAACATTTAGATGTGCTTCAATCATTTTAGATCTACTTCAACCATCATAGATCTGCTTGTTTCAGATGCTTCTTCAATGGCTTCAGATGCTTCTTCATGGTGAGTGAGTGAGAGGGAGAGAGAGATGAGAGACGGTGAGCATGACAGAGATCAGAGACGGTGAGTGAGTGAGTGCGAGGGAGAGAGAGATGGGAGAGAAGAGCGAGGGAGAGTGGAGGAGAGGAAGACTCTTCCTGGAAAACAGATGTGAGGAATGGAGAGAGAGAGAGAGAGTAAATCAAATGAACAAAGATGAGAATAAAAAAGTATATATCAAATGAATAAAGATAGAGATGAGAATAAAAAAGTATATATATAATACATATATCATCCGGGGGACAAACGGGGCGGGGCTCGGGGCCGGGGCCAGGACTGAAATATGTATCCCCGTCCCCGGCCCGAAAATTATCGGGGATTTATTTTTTATCACCATCCCCAGCCCATCGGGGGTATTTTTCGGGGAATAACCGTTATATTCGGGATCGGGCGGTCGGGTCCCCATCGAGCCGGTTTCAGATTGTCATCCCTAACCTGGAAGTGTGCTCTTTCCATGTTTCAGGCTCAACTTCCACTAGGTGCTATCAACTCCTTAGAGCCACGCCTGCGGATTCTACCTGAGATTTATCCAATCCACGTGAAAGAGGCGCTTTGCATAGATTCCGAAATTAGTTGAAATACGCATAAGCTGACTCGGACACTCGGTTATAAAAAAAAAAAAAAAAAATAAATAATTTTTTTGAAAAAATTTCCGTGGTCTCTAAATGTTTTTTACAATACAATTTTCTCTTTTGAATGAAAAAATTTAGTTCCTAAAACATTTATACATTGTTGTGAATGGGATTTGAAACTATGTCTGGCTTCGTTTGGGATGTGAGTTGACTTTTTGACTTTTTGGTTATTTTAACCTAGAGCTAAAAAGCCTTATTTAGGATAGACTTTTTGATTTTTTTGACTTTTGTGAGAAAAAAAATGAAATGATTATAGCTTGAATGTAATATTTTGTCTTATTGGGCTAAAAAACCTATTTTATCTTTTTGTAATTATTTTAACCAAAAAGTCCAAAAACCTCGTATGCCAAAAAAAGACATAATAGTTTTAATGTGAGGAAATGTTGTAATGTGCAGTTGTACCTTGTAACAAAAGTTATAATTTTTATGGTGAAAGTTAAAAGTCTAATTTACATAAAATTAAGGCAAATTACACTTCTGATACTTGTAATTCTCTATTGTGTCAACGTGGTCATTGTAGTTTTAACGTATCAATTTTATTTTTGAATTTTTAAAATTGTCTCAATTTAATCCAATTCGAACTTTGGTTTTAGAAACTGGATTGAAATTAATGGTGAAAATAGTTCATTCACTATCTTCAAATTGATTGAAAGATTAATATCCAATTTAAAATTGTTTATTTTGTTTTAAATAGATCATTTTTTTCATATTTATGTTCAATTTCTTCGTAAGTTTTATTAATTGAACTTAACTTAGACAATATGAAAGATTAGTGAACAAATTTGATACAATTAAAATTACAGATATCAAATTAACACAAGAAACAAATTGTTATAAGTATAATTTGTTAAAAAATTTACACAGATGCTATGGTCCCTACAAACCTACCACTGAGGGCTCGTTTGGAAACTTGGCTAATTGAATTGGCTTTTGAGCTCGTTTGGAAACTTGGCTAATTGAATTGGCTTTTGATTTTTTGGTTCTTTTATGAGATGAAAAAATATTGCATTTGAGATGATTTATGGATTTTTTTTATTTTTTAATAGAGGGTTGCGAGAGAAAAAATAATTGATTAATGTGTAGAATATGACATTTTATTTTATTAACTATTTTAACAAAAAATAACTCTTCCCAAATAGGGTCTGAGAATGTAACAAAAATATGATATTACTCTATGGTTGTGGATGTCTAATTAAAAATAAATAAGAAAAATAGTCAACAAGAAAAAGATTAAACACCTCCCCAAAAAAAATAAAAAAATTTGAAAGTTGAATTTTTTTATTTTTTATTTTTTTTGATGGGTGTGAAAGTTGAATTTAATTGTAAAATTTGTGGAACTCTATTCATCGAAAACTGCTTGGAAGTGGTTCATTTGAAGTTGCAGTAGCTTGTTTGTTTCTGGCAATTTGAAGTTGCCGCTGTTTGTGGGGTACAATCAAATAGAAAATTTATTTGAAGTAGCAGTAGCTTGTTTGTTTCTGGCAATTTGAAGTTGCTGCTGTTTGTGGGGTACAATCAAATAGAAAATTTAATTGGCGACAATGCTAGGTAGCTCAAATTGTTGTGGCTCAAATGGCTCAAATCTGCCAAAACGACGTCGTTTTGACAGATTTTGAGTGTAAAACGACGTCGTTTTAACAGATTTGAGCCATTTGAGCCACAAAATTTTGAGGTACCAAACATTTTCCTTTAACTGGAGAGTACACAACATAATAGATTAAGTAAACACTTATGCACAAGAAAACAAGAAATACCGCGATGACTTGTTTATTCGGGGACATTCCAACAATCAAATCAGTTACTTATCTCACAAGATATCAATTCAAATTAAGAACTTACAAAATAAATCACATACCTTTTACCCGGTGGTGGGTTACTTTTATAATAATCAATGTCCAGTTTTCCTTATAAGTCTTACTTCACGGGACTCTATCCTTTACAAGGATATCAATTATCCAAGACTCCTACGCTTTGGATTAAGATCAATCATCTCAAGAGTCAAATCTTACACAAATAGAGATTCTGTCATCATCCAGAACTCTAGTCCCTCATCTGAATATTTCGAATTCAGATGTGATTTGACCACACATCGGCCAATTAGAATCACCCACATGACACATTGGCTAAGTATTTAGGCCACGTGGACAATTCAAAATTATGTCTCATAATTGCTTCCTAGGTTCTATTATCTCGGCATGGTACTTATATTGTCTGATTTTCAAACATGTTGGCTAAACGACATGTTAGAGATACTCCTCCGACCAAGATCATGACTTGTCAGTTTCATGAAGCAAGGACTCAAATGTCTACTCGTCAAAAACAAAGAACCAAGAATCAAGAATCAATCGTTCCCCTTATAGGATGTTGGCCATCTATTCTTATTAAGTTTCCACAGATGACGCCAAATTGTGGGTGTTCATCATCTGAACTGCCTAGTTCTTAATTCTCACAATAAAGGTTATTCATATAAAAGATTAATTTCATTGAACATCTATAAATACGTAAATAAATCACATTTTGTTTTATAAAATGAATGACAAATATGATTATAAACTTAAATTATTTATTTTATAAAATAAAATATGATTTGTTTATATATTTATAAATGTCCGATGGAATTCAATTTTTGCATAGACGACTTTATTTTGGGACGAGATAGACGATTTGAAATATCAATGTAGATTCAAATTGGATTTCACAAAATAGGTATGGATATGCATATAGAGGTGAAGGTATGGAGATGAGCTCATCTCGTGAAATAGTCTCCTATCAATTGAACAAATGCTAGAGACTCCATAAATTCTACCAAAAGTTTTACCAAATGCTTTACATGGATGTGAGACTCATATGAGTCCTATATTGTGTGGGTCACATATCCATGTGAGACAATTAATAAAAATTTTAATAGAATTTTTTAAATTTCTAACATTACTCCCAATTGAATGAGCTGCATTTATTGTGAATTTATTATACCGCTTGTAATTCAAGTCGTAAATTTCTATGAACTAATACATATCACTAACTGTACAATGTGTATGTAATTTTTATTTTAAATGATATATATGTATGGGAAATTACCTGGTTTGGAGTTTTTAAAAATAATTTTTGAGTTTTCAATCTGATTTTTTAATTTTATTTTTGGTGATTCTTTTAATTTTTAGATTTATTTAATTTAAATATACTTAAAAAGTATGAAATTTATGTAAAAAAATTTCAAAACTTTATTGAATATAAAAATTACAAAAATTTAGTACATTTTCCTACTTTGTTCTATTTAATGAATTTTTTAATGACGTTTTTATAAATTTTATAGGTGTATCTAGATTAAAAATGGATTTAAAAAATACTAAAAAATTGATTAAAATGCTAAAAATATACTACGTAATAAAAATTAAAAAAACTGTATTTGAAAATTTCAAAACAAACAGACATAAGGAAAAATAAAAATAAAAGATGCGTGATTGAAGGATTAAACACATACAACGCCTAGAGAGTCAAAATATTCAAAGTTTTTAACTCTTTTCGTCTTGTCTTTTCAATTCAAATACCAAAGTGTATAATTTTCTCAAAGTCCAATCTGAATCTGATCACTTGAATTCCCTTTTCCTGGAAAATCAATTTGAATTCCATTTTCCTGGAAAATCAATTTGAATTCCATTTTCCTGGAAAATCAATTTGCATTCCAGTCATTAATCAAAATCATCTCAGACTATAAATACCCGCTTAAACCCACATTCTCCAACTACAATAAACATCATATATATACAGATACCAAATTACAAATATTGTACAAAATATTAAAGAAATTTTATTTATTTATTTATTATATTAAGGCATTGTTTGGAAATCTTGGTTTTTAATTAAAAAGCCAAAAAATATTACAAATTATAACGTAATTCTCTTTACTTGTTTATACATTTTTTTTATAAAAAATTATTAAAAAAATCAATTTCCAAACACCCCTTCTCTAACGAGCCATGCAAAGTTCATCATCATCCAAGGCTGTGTACCGACAAATTCTCCGTTATCAGAATCATATCCGAACCGTTAAACCTAGCTGCTGTGATGTCTTCATCAACCATAGGCGGATCGATACGAACAAAAATGTTTCAGGGTTGATATACGATGAGTTGGTTAGGCTGAAGCTGAGGCCATTTTTGGACAGCAAGAGCATGAAGCCAGGGGACAAGTTGTTTGAGAAGATCAATGTGGCGATTCGTGATTGTAAGGTTGGGATCGCGGTGTTTTCGCCACATTATTGTCAATCATATTTTTGTTTGCATGAGTTGAGTATGATCATGGAGTGTAGGAAGAAGGTTATACCTATTTTTGTTGATGTAAAACCTTCCGAGCTTCGGGTTATCAACAATGGAAGCTGTCCTGCCAAGGAACTGGTTCGGTTTAAGGAGGCGGTTGAGGAGGCCAAGCACACTGTTGGATTAACATTTGATTCATCGAATGGGTAAGCACAACCTTCTCTTTGTAGCGATCATATTGCTCTTTTTTACTGTTACATGTATCTATATGATAAAATTATTTATATATGCAGGATTAATTGAATAGATTGTTATTTTTTAACATATGCTTTATATTTTATTTTAGTACCTGATATTTCAATTATATCATTTTAATAGCCATCTTATTTAATTCGTGTTTAAATGCCGCAGTTCCGTTTTTGTGTATTTTTGTCCAAATTAGGTAATTCTAAATGACAATTTGGACAAAAATAGGGAACCATTTAAACATAATTAATTGAATAATTTGGCGATTAAATTGAAATATCAGCATAAAAAATAACATTGAAATGATAGAATACATATTTTGGTGACTAACACTATATTTGACCTATATTTATTGGGTAAATTATCAATATCCTAATAGTTAGACTTAATTCTCATCAAGTCCTATTGAAAATAAGTCTTGGTAAAATTGTCGCTAAAAATAATTTTTTTGTGACAATTTTTTATATATGTTGTTAAAAATTGACAATTAGTGACTTTTTTTAGTCATGATTTTTATAAATTGTCGCTAAAACTTACAATTAGTGACTTTTTTTATAACAAATTTCTTTCATAAGACCTATTAGACAATAAGTCAACTTATTAGGACCTACATGTAAATATCCTATTTATTACTACAACATATAAGAGTTTTAGAGACCAAAGTTTTTAGTCTCTAAAAGTGAAAATTTTATTGCAAAAGACATTTAGGGAACAATTTCTATAGTCGTGAGGATAGTCGCTAAAAGGTCGTCCTGAAAAGTAGAAAATAAGACTTTTAACGATAACATTTTGAAAATGTCACTAATAAATACACTTTTAGAGACAAAATAATTTGATCTCAAAATGATTTATTTTTTTAGACAAAAAATTTGGACCCAAAAGGATAATAATTCATCATTAATGTCTAATTTTCATTGCTAAAAATATAATGACAACACTTTTCGCAATAAAAATATTTGGTCCTTAAAAAATAATTTGTCCCTAAACTTTAATCTCTAAAACCTTAATTTTTTATAATGTAAGTATGTTGTGAATTAAATTGACATAATTAAAATATCGAAAACTAAACGTACTTTGGAGATCAAGAATGTACTTTACCACATATTTTTGCTTTAACCGTTGAACACCTCTAATCGATTGTTGTTTGATTTATGTAGGGATTGGTCTGAGCTTGTAAGGAATGCTTCGCGTGCGGTGATGATGAACATGCTAGAGGTTGAAGGAGATCGAGTAGGGCAGAAGCAGATGTATGCTAAATATTGTCGAAGAATGATCCATGACAGTACTTAAAGCGAGAAGACTTCGTTAAGCTCAAAATAGGCATGAAATGCCTTCATTTGTTAATTAATTAATTAATTATTTGATTCATTCATATTGTTAGTATAATATGTTGTTAACATAATATATTAATGTATGTATACAGCTAGCTCAGATAGATAGGATGCTTTAGATAGGATTCTTTTTTCCTTTTCTTTTCTTGTTCTTGCTTTCGGTCGCCCGTCTTCTTTTAGCGTCCTTTTCATTATTGTATTACATTGTATCATAATGTTGTTTGTAACACAGCTCAACACAGCTCCTATATAATGGAGCCTCTATTTTGGTTTCTGATATATATCGAATCACAAAGCTTACTTACTCTTTGAATATCACTCTCTCAACATATTTTACATGGTATCAGAGCATAGGTGTTTTTCCTAATCTCCTCTTCCGCTGCATCACATTTTTGCTTGGCAGATTGCTGTGTATCTCGTCTACATCACCTTTTCTGTTTGGCAGATTGTTGCATATCTCGTCCTTATCTAAATTATAGATTGGACAACACCAGAACCTTCGTCTCTTCACGACGAATCCAACTCCACCAGATTCATCATCATCCGACGTTTCACGCGCCTCCACGCGCTGCCAGAACATTCAGCCACGCGCTTCCTCGTTCTCAGACGCGCTCTATGCGCCTCCTACACTTGTCCGGTGCTATTGTGCGCCATCATCTGTTAACGTGAGCCGCTTGTTTCTGACGTCAGCCGACGTCAGCCCTGACTGCTTTCGTGCGCCGCTTGTTCTCCTCTACTATCGTACGCCGTACACTTCTATGCTAACGTGCGCCGCGCCTGTGACATCATCTCTGCAGCAGTGACATCATCCTATTTGACCAAAATTGTTGACCAAAACAGTCCTGTTTGACTAGAATTGTTGACCAAAACAGTCAACTCACTTTGACACACCAATTTAGTGCCTTTCTGATCATATTTTTGGTCCGTTCACTCCTCTCCCACTGATTTCGACCCTCTGAATTCACTGGTAACCTCGTTTTTTTTAGATTCTACATCTAAAGTGTTGTTTTTACTTCATGGATCGCCTAGACTCTTCTCATCATCCTATTTCCGTTGTTCTTGACGGGACTAATTATGTCTTATGGACACAAGCCATGTCTAGCTTCCTCAAAGGAAAGAAACTTTGGCGCATCATCACTAGGGATATGTGCAAACCCATCCAAGAGACCCCGGAATCCGCTGCCATGGCCTCCGCTACCAAATATGTCGACTAACTAGAAGATTGGGATAGTAAAAACTATCAGATCATCACTTGGCTTCGCAATACCTCTATTACATCTATCAGCCTGTAGTTTGGTTAGTTCCAACTTGACTCTGTTTCCTTTCTAGCCATGGCCATCTGGGATTTTTTGCAAGAACGCTATCAGACTAGTGGCCTCGCTCACCAATATCAGCTTCTGAGTCATCTTCACTGTATGCGCCAAGATACAACTCAGACCATTAATGATTTCCTTTCCCAAATGTATTATGTTTGGGATCAGCTCACTCTTTCTGAACCTCCATGGGATTGTACTAAGGATGCTGCCTTGTTTACTATTTACCGTGACCAACAGCGCTTGGTTCAGTTTCGCATGGCTCTCACTCCCCGTTTTGAGCCAGTACGCGCATCTCTTCTTCATCGCACTCCTCTACCCACTCTTGAGCAAGCAATTTCTGAACTACTGTCAGAGGAAACTAGGTTTGGTACTCTCCATCCACTCCCTGTGGACTCTGTTCTTGCTACTCCCCAGATTCAGAGTTCTCCTTCACCATCTTCACCACAGAGGTCCACTACCTGCAACTACTATCAAAACCGCAGTCTTTCGTCGACTCATTTTCTGGTTAATTGTCCAGTTCGTCTTTGTCGGTTTTGTAACAAGACTGGCCCTGGTCATCTCCAGCAAGATTTCTTTCGCAATCCCGCTCGTGTCTCTCGCAATGGTCCTTCCATCGGGAATTTTTCCCGCAGCAACTCTCACCGTTCTGGGACTCCGTTTAAACCAATGCCTGCTCAATGCACTACTGCTGCTACCTCCGAGGATTTACCTTCCTTTGTCCCTATAGACCCTTCGACTCCAGTCTTCTCTCAAACAGATGTCGAAGCCATGTTTCAACATTTTTGGCAGAATTCCGGTACTCCTCCCTCTACTGCTTTGTCTGTCACCGCCGGTAACACTTCCTGGTACTTTGGCTCCGCTTGTTGTAATCACATGACCTTTGACCCTACTATTTTTACTCCTTTCTCTTCTACTCCCCATGTTCCTTCTATCCATACTGCTGATGGGTCTCTTCTGTCTGTAAGTCATGTTGGTTCTGTTTCCACCTCTCACTTATCTTTATCTCATGTATATCTTATGTCTGCCCTTACTTTAAATCTTATCTCCATTAGTCAACTATGTGAGCATGGTCTAACTGTTACCTTTTTCCATACTGGTTGTTTGGTGCAGGACCCTCAGACGGGGCAAACTCTTGGGATAGGCCGTAAGCATGGACGTTTCTACGAATTCATCCATCTTCATGTTCCAGATTCCTCTCAGATCACAGCTCCTACCACTGCTCCTCCTTTATCTCCTTTTCAGCTTTGGCACTGTCGTTTGGGCCATCTTTCTGTTGGTCGTTTAAAATCTTTAATTTCTAGTGGTCATTTAGGTCCTGTACGTTCTGATGCTTAAGATTGTGTGTCCTGTCAACTTGCCAAACAACCTGCTTTGTCGTTTAATAAAAATGACTCTGTTTCTCTTGCACCATTTGATCTCATCCATTCTGATATTTGGGAACCCTCTCCTACTCCTACTATGGGAGGAGCACACTATCTTTTTGTTTTTATAGATGATTTTTCCTGTTTTACATGGTTGTTTCTTATGAAAAATCGCTCTGAGCTCAAACAACTTTATTACAATTTTGCTGCAATGGTTAAAACACAATTTTCTAAAACTATTAAGCTTTTTCGCTCTGACAATGCCATGGAATATAAAGATTTTGACTTTCTTTCCTTCCTTCAGAGTTATGGTACTCAACCTCATCGTTCCTGTCCTGGTACGTCTCAACAAAATGGACATGCTGAACGGAAACATCGGCATATTCTCGACACTACTCGCGCTTTCCTTTTATCTTCCTCTTGTCCGGAACATTTTTGGGGAGAGACAGCTCTCACTGTTGCTTACACTATCAATTGTATCCCTACACCTGTCATTCATAATCACACTCCTTATAAGCGTTTGCATGGCACCCGTCCCCCTTACACCAACCTTAGGGTCTTTGGATATGCCTGTTTTATTCTTCTCCAACCTCATGAGCGTACCAAACTTGAACCACGTTCCCGCCTTTATTGCTTCTTGGGGTATGATATTGAACATAAGGGGTATCGTTGTTGGGATCCTCTCTTCCAGCGACTCCGTGTCTCTCGTCATGTGGTCTTTTGGGAACACAAAATGTTTTCCTCTCTCTCTCTCTTCCGTTTGTCCGTTCCGTCACCCTCTCTGTTTTTTACTGACCCTTCCACAGACCTGTTTTCTGATGAGCTTACTCCACCGCCCCTGCCAGCCTCTCTTGCGTTTTCTGATGAGCTTACTTCACCGCCCCTGCCAGCCTCTCTCGAGACTGCCTTGCCTACTAGTCTGTCCCATGTACCTGCTCGCTCTGATGGTCCTACTCTTGCTCTCTTGGGATCCTCCTCTCTTGGTGAGTCTCTTCCTCTGGCTCCTCCTCCCTCTACTCGACCACACCGGGTAACCCAACCATCTACTAATCTTCGTGACTTTATTGTTGGTTCTACTGCTTTTTCTACTTATGAACCAACCTCCTATCGTAAGGCTCGCTCTAATCCTCTTTGGCAGCATGCTATGACTGATGAATTGCAGGCTTTAGACAAAACACATACTTGGGACATTGTTGATCTTCCTTCTAGCAAGACTGCCATTGGCTGCAAATGGGTATACAAAATCAAGACTTGTTCTGATGGCTCTATTGAGCGCTACAAAGCCTGCCTTGTTGCCAAAGGCTTCAACCAAGAATATGGTATTGATTATGAGGAGACCTTTGCTCCTGTTGCTCGTCTCACCTCTGTTCGCAGCTTGATTGTTGTTGCTACCACCCGACAATGGGATCTTTATCAACTGAACGTCAAAAATGTTTTCTTTAATGGTGTTCTTCTCGAGGAGGTCTACATGCAACCTTCTCCTGGGTCTACTTATCCACCTCATAAAGTCTGCAAACTTCAGCGTGCTTTATATGGTCTCAAACAAGCTCCACGCGCTTGGTTTGCCAAGTTCAGCTATACTATTCATGAATGTGGTTTCACCTCCAACTCTTATGATACTGCTCTTTTTATCCGGAAAACAGCTCAAAGGACCACCCTGCTTCTGCTTTATGTGGATGACATGATTATCACCGGTGATTATATCGATGGTATTCTTCGCCTGAAACAGTTTCTTAGCCATCATTTCGAGATGAAAGACCTTGGTCCTCTCAGCTATTTCTTGGGTCTTAAAATCTTCCATGATTCCACGGGTTCTTTTCTCTCTTAAGCTAAGTATACCTCTAATCTTCTCACACGTGCTGGTCTTACGGATTGCAAGACTACCTCCGCTCCCCTGGAGCCTCAGAGTCGTCTTACACCTCTTGATGGCACTCTTCTCTCTGATGCTACCCTATATCGTCAGCTGGTTGACAGTCTTGTTGTCTATCTCACTGTTACTCGTCTTGATATTGCCTATGCCGTTCATATTGTCAGCCAGTTTATGTCAGCTCCTCGTACCCCTCATTATGTTGCATTAGTTCGTATCCTTCGGTATCTCAAAGGCATCTTGTTTCATGGTCTTCATTATTTTGCCCGCTCCTCCCTCCAGTTTCGTGCTTTTTCTGATGCCGATTGGGCTGGGGATCCTATGGACCGCCGCTCTACTACCAGGTTTTGTTTTTTCTTAGGTGATTCTCTTATTTCTTGGCACAGCAAGAAACAATCTCTTATTGCTCGTTCCAGTACCGAGGCCGAATACCGTGCTCTTGCTGATACTACTCAAGAGCTTCTCTGGCTTCGATGGCTTCATGCTGACATGGGTGTTTCCCCCTCTGGTGGTGCTGCCCTCTTTTGTGACAATCAAAGTGCTCTTCAAATTGCTCACAATGATGTTGTTCATGATCGCACCAAGAACATTGAGATTGACTGCCATTTTATTCGTCAACACGTTACTCGTGGTACTGTCCATCTTCATCCAATCTCTTCTACTGATCAACCTGCTGATATCTTCACCAAAGCTCATTCTCCTGGCCGCTTCGTTGACCTTGTCTCCAAACTCCAGTTGGTTGATGTTTATCTTCCTTGAGTTTGGAAGGGGCTGTTAATATAATATATTAATGTATGTATACAACTAGCTCAGATAGATAGGATGCTTTAGATAGGATTCCTTTTTCCTTTTCTTTTCTTGTTCCTGCTTTCGGCCTCCTTTTCATTATTATATTACATTGTATCATAATGCTGTTTGTAACACAGCTCAACACAGCTCCTATATAATGGAGCCTTTATTTTGGTTTCTGGTATATATCGAATCACAGAGCTTACTTACTCTTTGAATATCACTCTCTCAACATATTTTACACACACACATATATATATATATATTTAATTTCTTAATTAATTATGTGCTTCTTTGTATAGGGCAAGAATTAGGGTTACTTTCTAACTCATTTATACTTTATGAATGGACCTCTTTCAAGATTATAAAAGTTCATTTTGTTTTGCTTTCTTGTAAGTTGTAAAATGTGTTAGTGATTCAATAAAAACTCTGTGTGTGTGTGTGTGTGTGTGTGTGTGTGTGTGTGTGTATCAAGCACACTTCTGAATTCGTTGATTCAAAAATAAATATTAAAGACAAAATAATTTCCTAAATCAATGGTTGGAGAAGAATATAAGAAATTAATACATAAACTATGATTAATACAAAGAATATCCAAATCTAAAGGACAAGTACAATAACTTAAAATTTATTAAATATTAACGTTAGGCCGATAACCTTACTTGTAATGAAAAAATCCCTAGTCCAACTAGAAAACAGTTTAACTAGATACGAGCATTACCAAATTAAAAAAAATAACAAAAATTAAAAAATTCAAATATTCAAATGGAACATGCATGGATTTCTAACACCATGGCAAAATGGACAAAATAAAAAAATTGACTTTTAATTCAAAACTTTTTTAAAAATGACAAAATAGCAAATTGACATCTTTAACCAGAGATTTTGCTTAATCGAACAAGTTCATGGCAAAGTGATACATCTCAATAAATCTAATAATTCTTAATTATGTAATGCTTCTTTGGTGATCATCAATAAAAAAAAAAAATTACTGATCAATTAAAAAAAAAGAAAGAAAAAGCAATAAATCTCACCCTACATTGCGTTTTTAGTCAATTTACCAAATTTTACAGAGCTTCAAACTATGTATCATTTTATCTGTACTATTATTACTTACATACTTTCTTACATGCCGATTCACATAATAATCAAGATTTTAGACGATTGTAGAACGAACAATGTTATACTTATCATAAATTTGACCATTCCTTATATTTATTATTTGATATGACATACTCAGCTACTATTAATAAGATAAGTCTCACATGGACATCACTATCATCTAAAAGTTATAAAATGTGCTATACCACAAGGTAAATATATAATTGGCAATGATGCTCGGTGCACTTTTTTGATCGACAAAATAAATCTTTATTGATGAGAAACATACAAAGTATGATAGAATATATCAATAAAGAGTAGCTTGGAGCTAGTTCAAGCTCCAAGCACCAAGATGGTGAGAAACCAACACACAAAGCAAAACAAAAACAACAGCGTGAATGATCCACCTAACAACAACTGATCCCAACTACAGTGAACAAAACAAACTAGTTGCAGCCAATGAGCGGACTACCACCACTCTGAGATGCTGAGCTGCAACCATCACAGTGAACAAAACAATCTAGTTGCAGCCATTGGAGAGAACAAAATAGCCAAATTAAAGCTGAACAAAACAATCTTCAAAACAGCAAGCAGATTAATGCTGAGCAAACCTTTAATAACCAGATTGTATCCAAACAATCAAAATGAGCTTATTATCCCCAGATTGTAATGCTGAGCATAAACATAGCAGCCAATAACAATAAAAAAAGAGTTGATTACCGCCACTCTGCATCCCAGCTTGAGCTTTAACAGACTTTCCCAAAGCATGGATCTAATGCTAACATCATTGGGAACATAAATATTGACCAAAACACAATCAAAAGAATTATATAATAAACCTGAAAGTAAAATGAACCTCCTGGTACAGCTGCAAGCATAAAGATGGACAACATTAACAGAGACCACAACTTTCTTAGTTTCTTGAAAAAAACAACATCAATGTGTCTATCCTTTAATAGCTTCTTGCCTTTCTTCTCAGGCTTTCCTATTCCTGGCCCCCTAACATTTCAAAATCTCCCATGTACAGCAACTTACTGTTTGACCTTCCCCTCTTTGATGATTCTCTCTTTGTCCTTTCGCTCTAGGTTCATGATCTTGTTTAAGGCCACATCCTCTTGCCCATTAAAGTTGATACCATGAGTTTTCCCCAATTGAATGGTGGATGTGGCTTCTTGAAAAAGGTAATTGTTCAGACTTGTTTCAGCCTTAGACAGATCCGACTGTGCAATTGCTGCTGCTGCTGGTCTGTATATGATAGATTTTGAGATGGGTTTGTTGATAGCTTTGTACCCATGGAGTCTAGAGAAGGAAGTAAATCCCTCTAGCTGGGCCTTTTGTTTCCTCATTTTCTTCACATTCCGAAGAGGTTTTGAGATAGCAACTGATTGCCTAATGTGGCCTGAATGATTTAGACTCAAAGCCAAAAGCCAATTGCTACCAGGTCTGATATCACAAGGCTCAATGGGCCTGGAGGATGGACCACTATCTTGGTTGTTGCATATTGATTAGGCCAGATCCACTTCCAGATTAATGCCACGCTAGAGACCCTCTCTAGACCCACTTAAACTTTTTATAAAACCCTGTGCAAAGACTTGCTCAACACACCTCTGAGTACCATCATTACTTTTAGGGCTACGCACAGTCTCTTCCAGCATCATTACCTCTACACATGCTCCCTCTTTACTGCTGCTTCCTGCATCCAACTTTGTCTCCTCAACTACAGTGCTTGCCTTCTTTCTAATGTGACTTGCAGTAGGCTCCTTCCTTGGTACTACCCCATTGGTGCATACCAACTCAGCAGCAAACTTGTCACACCCTGCTGCCACCTCATCATCATCTTTCTTCTTCCTACAGCCCTTCTCTAGGAAAGTTTCTGCCTCTTTACTGGAACAAATATCATTGGAACTACAATATTCCATACCATTATGCTTCATGATGCTCAGATCTGCAATATGATCTTCGCACATAAGGACGGGGTGGACTTTACCCTTACACTCCAGCAAAATAGTTTTGCTAATAGGCTCCATACATAATGTAACCACTTTGACTTTGGCATAGGAGAAAGATTTTGGTTGACAGATATCCTCATCCAAATTGAGAACAGAGCCCCAAATACTTCCAATGCTGTTAAGTGTGTTTCTATTCCAGAAATTTAAAGGTGTGCCATAACACCTCAACCACAAGCATCTCTCTTGTTCCATAGTGGAAATCTGGCTTCCATTCCACCACAAACTGGCTCCAATCCTTGAACCATTCTTTAATATTGCAGATATTAGACTTCAGCTCCTCTGGAGATTTGAAAGTTAAAACTAGATCATAGCCTCCCCCTGGTCTAACTAGAACCTGGTCCAGACCATTTGCCTTCAGAGCTTTACCAATATCATGAGTGGAATACTTAGCATTGAGTCTGATTATTACACTGTCATATAGCCATCCATGACAAACTTCATCAACTTTTATGGTCATGCTAACATTACTAGCTGCAGTGGGTGGTTCCCCTTTTAATACCTCTGCAAAGGATCTTTGATCTGCATATGGAGCTTTACCCCTGATGTTGGTTATTGTGAAGAATCTTCTGGTGCTCTGTGGTAGTCTTCTGCTTTGTTCATCTCTGTTTCCCTTGGCATATGTAGCATTCTTGACTTCTAGCACCATGTCATCCACCAACAGACCATTCGCTTTTTGGATGGCAATGTCTGCTGCAACAGGGTAATCAAATCTTACAAACCCAAATCTTGATTTTGTCACTATTCTTCTTTTAAGAGGTATAAAGACATTTTTCACAATGCCAAACTTTGTGAAGAGTTTGAACAATGACTGAGCGTTCATTGCTCCCGGTAGATTATCCACGAAAACTGTAAAAAGTCCCTGATTTGTTGTCATCTGTTGTGAAGGATGTTACAATTGTGCACATGCATCTCCTCAGTACATTTTCCTGATTTGTTGATATATTTTTGCAAGTAAATTACTTTTTTCATCAATAAATCTTTTATTTTGCTGATAATATATATATATATATATATATATAAATGGCAGAAGTAAAGGGCGAGTTGAGCATTTTTGGGAAAGAACATAAATGACGGGTTTATTGTCTGACTCAAAATTTTAACTTTAATACATAATGATTTATTCAAAAAAAAAAATGCTCTAAAAACTATTTAAAAAATGATTTTTGGTGCTAAAATTTTAAAAATATTGTTGATAAATGTATTTTAGGGACAAATAATAATTTCGTATAAAAAAGATTTCCATTTTGAAATGAAAATTTTGATTAAAAAAAAAAGAGAGATAATAATTTATTATTAAATGTCAAAATTTGTCTCTAAAAACAAAACATTAACTCTTTTGACAACTAAAATAATTTTGTCTCAAAAATTTCTAAAACTTTGATTTGCTGTAGTAAGCTATCAAGCCAGTGAACTTGGTGCCACTTTGGACTACACAACAACACTGGTTAGGAATGGCAACGAGTCAGGGCAAGTACAGATTGTGGTTTGAATGTCCCTAATTTTTCCCCTAATAGGAATCAGATTTCCTCTTTTGACAACTAAAACAATTTTGTCCCAAAAAATTCTAAAACTTTGATTTAGTGTAGTAGGCTGTCAACAATATTCTCCCGCCCGCCCTTGCCCCCTAATAGGAATCGGATTTCGCGACCTCAAAAAATCTCTGACCCTTTTTTTTTGTTTTGAATTTTGCATATCCCATTTTATTTTTTTATTTTTTTAGGCAAATAAAATAATATATATAAAAACATAATCTAGCAATGTCCAAACATAAACATCCAAAAAACAACAACATAACAAACAAGATACAAAACAACACCCACACCGCAAAAAAAAAAAAATCACTTGTGAATTTTGCAAAGTAGCATGCACAACCAACATTATTAGCTAAGTTAACTTCTAAAATCAATAGGCATCTCTCAAAGATATTCTATAGGTTCATCCCCTCAAAATAATCCATGCAACATAATATCTCGATTCTCAAATGTCTAATAAAAAAAAAAAAGTACCATTAGTTTATTACAACAAGGAACAATAGTTGTTCAAATAAAATATATAACATCAATATTACAACAATAAAACAATATTGTTTCCCCAAAAATCTAATATAACCAACAACTTTCATCGTCTCCTTCAACTTGAATTCATGTTAAATAACTAAAGGAAAAAAAAATATTAATCAATACTAATAATAAGATATAAAAAATGTTAATAATTAAAACAAAAAAGATGGCAACTAACACAAAAGTGCCACACGACTTATCTAAGTCAATCTTATAGCCACCAATTCCAATGTTAAATTTCTTAAAAAGTAAATAATATAAATTAAGTATTAAAATTATTCGATGGTAATATAAAATTGAAATAATAATATGTAAATTTACTTGAGTACATTTCATCTCTGCAGCTCACAACCAACTTTGTATACGTATTTATGCTTCGAATGTGTTTGGATGACGTCTACTACGATGTGGACGCACCAACCTACCACTAGTGCTAAATGTTGACTCAGAAGTAACGGTGGATACAGGAATAGCCAAAATATCCCTAGCTATTGCCTGTAAGGTCGGATATTTTGGTTCATTGGCTTTCCATCAATTCAAATATCAAAACCTGAAGTTCTTGGCAAAATATCATCTTCTAGATAATGGTCCAACTCTGATATTACATTCTTCATTTTTTTATTTCTCTTTCTACTAATAAACAAATCACACTCTAAAAGGGTCTCTGTAACAATTTCTAGATGGATAGAAGATTCACCAACAACATCGGTCTCCATACCAACTCAGTTCTGATACTCTTGCAATAAGTCATAACAAATCTGACAAACCCTATCAATTTCCTCTTCAGCTTTGACTCCAAAAAAAATTTCAAAATAAAACTCCAATACACTCATCTTATACCTAGGATCAAGTACAACAACAACTAAAATAACACCATGTATCACTAACCAATATTTATCAAAATTTTCCACCATTTTTTATGCCATTGTTCTAACCACTTCAATTTCACAAGAGAACCATTGAGACAGTGTCATCCTAATCTCACGTAAAGTTGGCAAACCAACATTGGATGCGGATACTTAATTCTAGAAAATAACTCTGCGATAGAAAAAAAAACATCTTGAACCTCCCACTGATCTTTCTAGTAAACTCTTATTCTTCCTCACTTGGCACGGTCTTATATTGGGGCTCTCTATTTTTCAACCGAGAAAAGACATTCTTATACAATAAGGCAATTTGAAGCATCAAGTATGTTGAATTCCACCTAGTTGCACAATCAAGTTCTAATTTCTTAGTATGTGGATTGCACAATTGATTGACTGTTTCTTCAAATTTTTCTTGTCTTTTAGGTGTTGTTATCCAATAAGCTACACTCTCCCAAATTTTCTTTACATCCACTCGTATGACATCCAGTCCATCTTTGGCAATCAAATTTAAATATGTGCACAACGCATATGAAACAAAGTACCACTCAGCAAAAGCGATGTTTACTCAACTAATCCATAAACATGGTAATCATGACATCATTTGTGGAGCAATTATCAACAGTAACAATAGAGATTTTTCTGTCAATATTCCAGTCCATCATACATTCAAGCAAAGTATCATAAAGAACTTCTTTTGTGTGTTGACATGGAACATAAATAAACCTAAAATACAATATTCACGAACATTTATTAATAACATGCAAATTGAACTGAATAACATAGAACTTTTAAATGATTTTCAAATTTACAAATATATATCTCAAAATGCGACTTTGCAATGTCCATGAATCATCAATAAAGTATGTTGTGACAGCCATGAATTCTTTCTTTTGATTACTAGCAATCTACATATCAGTTGTGATTGCCACCCTACTTTTATTATTCTCCACCAAACCCAATGTCTTCACCCTCTCAACATCATAAATCCATATACTCAATCAATTCGGTTTCCAATTTCAGTCAGTCAGTTCAGTACTTTAATCAGTTCAATTATCAGTCATAATCAATTCAGTTTAACGGTAATCGATGGTTATCGGTAATCAATCAGTCATAAGTCGGTAAACAGTATGAGGGTTGTTACACCACCCTACTTTTATTATTCTCCACCAAACCCAATGTTTTCACCCTCTCAACATCATAAATCTTTAAAATATCATTCTTTATTGTATTTTGAGAAGGTACTTCAGCTTGTCTCATGTTTGAGATTAAGATTGGTCCGTTCAGTCGGGCCCATGGGCCTATTTTTGGGCCCTGTTTCAATAATCCGAACCGTTCAATGTGTAGAACTCGTCGAGTACTATATCCTTATAAAAAATACAATGATCAAATATCAATAACTATTTGATCGGATCAGATTTCTGTCAACTATTTATTTTTTTATTGTCCATTTTTTTTAATACCAATCTGATCCAATCAAAATAGCTATCGATATCCGATCAACGTGATTTTTTACAGGGATATAGTACTCGACGAGTTCTACACATTGAACGATTCAGATTATCTAAACAGGGCCCAAAAATGGGCCCATGGGCCAGACTGGATGGTCTAGTCTTGATCTCAAACATAAGACAAGCTGGACCCTTCAAACAATGGTTGGAGTGCCGCTGAATATCGTTTAAAACCAACCTGATCTACGATAGAGGAGGGATATTCATGCAATATTATGGCATGTGACAATTCTTTCCTAACAAAATCTTGATAAAAAAAAATATAAGAATACATTTTTGGACTCTCTTTATTAAAGTTGTTAGTTAAAACTTTTTGCCACATGTACATCACTTTTTTCCTAGCACAACTCTTATAATGATCATGCAAATGCCTAGTTCCATTTTTGAATCACCTCTAAGATGTTTATTACAATAATTACATATTGCCTTCCACACCCCATTGACTTATTGTTTCTTAAAGTGTTTCCACACAACACTAGGTTTTCTTCTAGTTCCTCCATAAGTATTAGACTCTTCTTCTAAATCAATAACATTTTGATTAGAGAGGGGAGACGATGAGTTGGTAGCTGGTGATGATTGTTGTGAGGTCTCGTTCTCAACTGGTACTTGAGAGTTAACATCTGACATTTTTGACCTTTATAAAAATAACATGAAATGAATAAATGGAGGCAGCATTAGGATTGTCCATGTAACCCTCCTCTATCTAGTTGTTAACGAAATATAGTAAACGAAAGGATTCTAATCTTTACAACCAAATAAGTTTGAGTCAAGTTGCATTGTTTCTCTTTCCAAAACAAAAACAACATAAGAAACCTCAAATAGTAATTCATTTCCTATACAATCAACAAAGTGCAGATGATATTCAAACCTAACTCTCGATGTTCCATAAAACCTAACACCAGATAATCAAATAAATCTCAACAAATTTAACACTAAGTAACAAAAAAATAAATATGTAAAAAATAAAACAATCAAAATATCAAAACACTCACCAAATCGCTAAATTTTCGAATCATACGACAAAATCAACAACTCTAAAACGAAATTTCAAAAATGTATCGATTTTTAGAAATAGAATCAAGAATAAAATACAAACCCTAATTCTTGATGTTTCCACAAAACTTAACGATAGAGAGAGTACTTGAATCGAAATTCGTAGAGATTCGAGAACCCTCGAAGAAAGTCACAAAAGGACGTGTGGATAGATAGAGATTAAGATAAGATTCTCTGTGTGAGAGAGAGGTGATGCAAAGTAAGAGAGAGGGAGAGCCGGTAAGGGAGAAGGGAGGACCAACAACAACAGTAGCCGCGAGAGAAAGGCGAGCTACCATAATCGTAAGAGAGAGGGAGAGCCAGTGAAAGAGAAAGAAGAAGTCGGTGAGGGAGAATGGAGACGCCGGTGAGGGAGGAGCGATGTCGGAAATGAAGGAGGAGTGAGTGACGCAAACACAGTCAAGAGAAGAGAGAAGAGAATGCGATGATTCTGTGAACCTAAACCCTACAATGAGTCAAAAAATCCATAGAGAAACACACACACACACACACACACACACACACACATATATATATATATATGTAAGGTTATAATAATAATTTCAATTTGGGACGGAAAGAGGGACGGGACCAGGGCGGGGGAACCTATCACCGTTCACGGCCCGAAAATTGTCGGGGATTCATTTTCGAATACCATCCCCTGCTCATCGGGGGTATTTTTCGAGAAAAAACCATTCTGATTGAGGTCGGGAGCCCTGGTCCCCATAAGGTCGGGCACAAATTACCATTCCCAACACCGGTACACTTTGGAAACATAATAATAATAATAATAATAAATTAATTACAGAAATACTCTTCAACTAGTAGCGAATATTGTTTTATTCTTATCAAGAACTCATACATATTGACTTTCTCAATTATAAAAATCATACAAACAAACTACTTTTGGATGCGGTCAAAAGGGGTTAGTAGAGAGTGAAAGTGATATATTTTTATAGTTGAGAGAGAATTAAAATGGAAGAGGATTTCCTTTAGTCCAAAATTTAGACTGGAAGGAGTTGATTGGATTCGTGGGGCTCACTACGGGCCGTATTTTGATGATTTAAATCGTTCATTTTGTTAGGTATTTCGTATATTTCATTCACACAAAAATTAAATCGATCCGATAATCGTTGCTTATTTAATTTACCATGTTTTTCAATAAAAAAAATGGACGACAATTATGTTTTAAAAAATAAACTGTATATTTTTTTGATGACAAAAGTAATAAATTAAACAAGTTACAGCTATCGGATCGACTTTAATTTTTTTTCGTAGATGAAATACACAAAGTGTTCAACAAAATAAATGATTTGGATCATCGAAATAGGGCCTGTAGTGAGCCTCACAGGCCCAAATAACCCCTTACAATTCTGATTTTGAACTGGAGAGAATCCTACCCTAATATGGGCTTATAAATGAGGGAATAAATATAATACTTACTAAAAGAGTCTTGTAGTAAATAATTTATAAAAAAAAATGGAATAAATTACAGATAAAGCAATGGTAGGGACGAAATCTCCAAATCATATTTTCTTGTGATTCTTTAGAACGATGTCATTGATTTTCTAGGAAAACCCCAACATATTTCTGGAATCTCTTTGTATAGGGAGAGAGATTTCTTTTGAATGGTTCTTTCTCGGCTCAGATTTTGAGAATTGAGATCTCAAGGGGATTTGGGGTGGTTACTGTGCAGTCCGCACAACAATCACTGTTGAGCAATGAAATGGGCCCATTTCAGAGTCCATTTCAATAATTCGAACCATTCACATTTTAGAATACATCAAGTAAAACATTCATGCAACAAATAAGTTAATCGGATATCATACCCATTCATCCACTTACATTTGTATTCATTTTGATACTTTAAATCACAATTATTATTTATTTATTTTTAATACTTTAAATCACAATTATTATTTATTTTTATGGACACAAATATGAGTGGATAAATGGGTAAACGATATTCAATTAACTTGATTTTTTGCAAGCATATTATACTTAATGTATTGTAAAATGTGAACAGCTCGGATTATCAATTTGAGCTAATTTCACTGCACAATAGTCACCCCAAATTTAACTCAAGGATGTTTCTTTAATGAAATTCTTTTGGTCAAAGTCAATTATTAATAAAAAAAAAAAACAAATATACCCCAAGAGATCATTGAGTTGTTTTGTTTGTTTGTTTGTTTGTTTTTTCTTTCTTCTTTTGTTTTTTTGTTTTTTTGTTTTTTCTTTTTTTTTTTTTTTTTTGTTTTTTTTTTTTTGAATACTCTAAAAAACAAAAAAACAAATAATTTAGAGAATTGACTTATTTTTCAAATTATTTGAAAAATTAATCTATTTTTGAAATCGCATTTTGAACATACAATTTCAATTTAGATCCTTCTCCTATTATTGATTACAGTTATCTTAATCTATCAAAATTATATCCTTGTTTTCCACTTTGCTATTAGCCACCCATCCTTCGTCCCAAGTCCTAGGTAAGTCCTTTGGTTAGCCAGTGTTAGATTTTAGGGGTTCTCCGAATGGGGTATGCGTGAACACTTAGAATGTGAAAACATGATAAATTTAGACAATGTATTAAGATCCCTGTAAGACATTCTAGTTAAAGGGAAAATGAGTCGATTATTTCGAAGTAACTCTTCTATCAGTTTTAGATCAACGACTTTGCCCTCTATACCTAATCAAGGATTAGTAATTAATGAAGAAGATGTAGAAATACAAAATGATAAACTTGACTTAAGCTGGAACATACCTAGATTACCAATTAAAGAAATTTATAAAACTACTTTTTTACAGTCTACTTTTCATGTTAATCTTCATATTAAAACATTAGAACAAGTTTATGCTTTAGAAAAACCTAGAGAAACATGTCAATTATTTGATGTTAACACTATTAAACGTCATTTAAAAACTGGTTACAATTTTATTCATTCAGGATTAATTCAAGTTGGAGTCAAACCATTAACTCAACAAGGTAAAAATACTTCTATTTTATTATGTTTACGCGATGCTCGTTTTATTGATTATAATGATAGTTTAATGGGTATGATGGAAACTGGTCTCCATAAAGAACCCGTTCATTTTAATTGTTTTCCTGATTTTACACTTAGTCTTCGTGATCCACATATATTAGATGCATTGACTTTGAATAGTCAGTTAAATGGTTCATTTACAAATATGAAAGAAAAAGTCCATAATATTGCTTTAATTTATCATGTTCATTATAAATGTATTAAAACTAATTTAAATGTTCAAGATTTACATAAAAGGCCAAAAGATAAAACTTTACTGATTCAAAGTAGTAGTAATGATACTAATATAAATATTCCTCAGACGATTGAATGGAAAGATATTCCTCTCCCAGACCAATGGGTTACAGTCAATGAAAATTACAAACATAATAAAAAACAATCAACTTGTCAAGATATCCAAGATATTCAACAATTTATTGATGGTTCTGTTCGTATTAAATTTAATCGAAGTCAATCCTCTAGACATAGTACTTCTAGTGCACTTACTGATACTGAGATTGAAGATGAAATATTTAATACTCCTTTATTTCGAAAAAATAGTCAAATCCATCTTGGTCACACTTCACATAGTAAACTAAAAGGAATTGACACCTCCACAACTTCTCAAATTAGTAAACCTGTTTACTCTACTCACACACATCTTCCTGAAGAAGACACTGAGCGTCAAGACTCTCCAACTCAAACTGATTTCGAAGTTATACCTCCAATAAATCCCCAATTAATGACTATTAGTAAACCCTTTGCTCCTGATCTTGATAAATTATATATTGTATTTAAATCTAAAGATAATAGGACAAAACGTCATGCTTATCGCTCCAAATATGATTTTAACCAACAATCTAAAATTACTCGTAAATGGTATGATTTTATGATTGAATATAGTATGGAAATTCCTTTCTTTGAATACTTAGAAAACTATTACAAAAAAGTCAATACAATCACAAAACATAAATGAAAAACTTCCCCCAATACTACTGTCAGTTCTAGTCATCCTCCTTTATCTATTATAACTATTGAACATTAAGGATCTAAAGTCCCAGCCTCTCCTTTTAAGTTGCCTGGCACTGACCCTAAAATCAAAAAAGTTATTGAACAAAATAACAATACTAATCAATGTTTAAAAACAATTGGTAAACAACTAGATAAAATAGAAACCAATTTAGATGATTACTCAGCTAACCATACTTCTATTAGACAATCTTTAGATCAACCTCTGCTCAATTTACCTAGTAATCGTTCCAAAAGAGATAGTTTAGTTACCCAGGATAATTCTACTGTCAAAGTAATTGAACAATTATTTAATAAATTAACTACTTTTGAAAAAGCTTCTCCATCCAATGAAAAGGGTCTTACTGTATTAAATCAACAACCTACTTTAGAAATCATTTCTACTCACTCTGAAAATGATACAACTAATAATGAAATTAATAATTTAGCCCAACAATTTCAATCAACTTAGCTTAATAAAATTCATTATCCTAAACCTAATCCTACCACTCTTACAAAAAATTGGTATTCTCGACCTAGTCCCCCTGATCTCCAATATGAAGAAACTAATCTTAATAATCAATTTTCTGTATCTGCCAAAAAATTATACGAATGGAATATTGATGGTCTTAGTGAAAATCAAATCCTTCAAAAATTAAATCATTTATCTATGGTGGCAAATAATTATCTTAGTAACTACCCTGATTACATTCAACCTGAAATTGTTTCCTTAATCACTTCTGGTTTTACCGGAATGCTCAAATCTTGGTGGGAAAAATATCTTAATGAAGATAAACGTGAATCAATTCTACATGCTGATCAAAAAGATGAAAATGATTTACCTATCTTTGATGAAACTATTGGCTATTATAAACCTAATGGTATTAATACCTTAATTTATACCATAGTCAAACATTTTATTGGTACCCCTACTAACATCTATTCTCGCATGCATGATCAACTTAGTAATCTTACTTGCCCTACATTAAGTGATTTTAGATGGTATAAAGATGTCTTTACCTCTAGAGTTATGTTAAGAGAAGATTGTACTAAATCATTTTGGAACGAAAAATTTATTAATGGATTACCTAGTCTTTTTGCTCACAAAATTAGAGACGTCCTTAGTCAACCTACCGACGTTATTGAATATGATAATTTAACTTATGGTGATATAATTAGTACTATTCAAAAAGAAAGATTAAGAATGTGTATTAATCTTAAACTAAGTCAAAAAGCTGCTAAAGATAAACACAAGACTAAATATGAATTAGGTAATTTTTGTGAACAATATGGTTTACCTCCTGTTGCCCTTTCTCGGCGTAAAAAACATAAATGCACTAAACATAAATCTTCTTATAAATATTCCAATATATACAAAAAAAAAATTATTCACCTTCCAAATCCACTGATAAATTTTACACTAAACCCAAAAAGAAATATTATAAAAAATCACATCCAAAATCTAAATCCAATAAAGATATTACTTGTTATAATTGTGGTAAAAAATGTCATTATTCTAATAAATGTAAAGAAAAAAAAAATTAAAAGATAAAGTTAATCAACTCCAAATCAATAATGAATCAAAAAATCAATTATTTGAAATCTTTCAATTAAATCAATCTGATAACAATTTATCTTCTGATCATCCTAGTACTTCATCTAATTACCATTCACCTAGTAATAGTTCTGATAATGATATTGAATTAGGATGTAATGATGTTTATTATAAACCAGTTAAACAAATTATTGTTCTTACTAAACAAAATCAAGAAGAAACTACCCTTATTGAATTAATTAGTAAATTAGAAGATCTAGAATTAAAACACAAATATACTAACAAGTTAAAATCTTTATTAACCAATGCTGATCATAAACCTAAACATGATAAACCCATTATTAGTTTATCCAAAACTTTAGAAAGATTTAAAAATAAACAAAAAGAAGTTACATTACAAGATTTACAACATGAAATCAATCAAATTAAACAAACCATTAAAGATTTACAAAGTAAAGATAGAGCCTTAGAAGATGAAATTATTACATTAAAACTTAATAAAAGTTTAGATAAATTCCAAAAAAATAATGATGTTTCTCCTCATGAATCTGAACATGAATATGAACATACTAATCCTGATAATCTATTATTTAATAATCGATCACACCAATCCGATCCTGAAAGTAAAATATTAAATCTTATTAATAAAATTCATATTCAAAAATGGTATTCAAAAGTTAAAATTGTTATTAATGATTTTGAATTAAATATTATTGCCTTAGTTGATACTGGTGCTGATCTTAACTGTATTCAAAAAGGATTACTCCCTACTAAATATTATGAGAAAACTAGTGAACAATTAACTTCTGCTAATGGTAGTAAAATGCATATTAAATATAAATTACCCAAAGTTCATATTTGTCAAAATAATGTTTGTTTTAAAACCTCCTTTGTTTTAGTCAGAAATATAACTGATAAAGTTATTTTAGGAACACCATTTATATTTCTCCTATATCCATTTACCACTTCTAGTGAAGGAATAACTACCCAAGCTTTTGGTCAAACAGTTACTTTTAAATTCTTATCTCCTCCTGAAGTTCTCGAATTAAATCAATTAAAAGTTGTTCTATTTCTCAAACTATTAATCGATTAACTCGTCAGTCAAGATATCTCAAAGAAGAAGTCAATTATAAAAGAATTGAATAACAATTAACTGATCCGGTTATTATATCTCAAATTGAAGAATTTAAATTAAAATTAGAAACAACTGTTTGTTCTACTTTACCAACTACCTTTTGGCATAAGAAAAAACATGTAGTCACATTACCGTATATTAAGAATTTTAATGAAAGACAAATTCCTACTAAATCTCGACATATTCAAATGAATCATGAATTAGTTGAAATGTGTAAAAAAGAAATCAATGAATTGCTAAAAAATAGAATTATTAGTCCCAGTAAATCACCTTGGTCTTGTCTTGCTTTTTATGTTAATAAAAATGCTAAATTAGAAAGAGGTGTCCCTCAATTAGTCATTAATTATAAACCATTAAATAAAGTGTTAGAATGGATTAGATATCCTATTTCTAATAAAAAAAGATTTAATCAAGAGACTTAGTCAAGCTGTTATTTTTAGTAAATTTGATTTAAAAAGTGAATTTTGGCAAATTCAAATTCACCCTAAAGATAGATATAAAACTGCTTTTACTACACATTTTGGTCACTATGAATGGAATGTCATGGCTTTTGGATTAAAAAATACTCACAGTGAATTTCAAAATATAATGAATGATATTTTCAATCCTTTTAGTCATTTTTCTATCGTTTATATAGATGATATTCTTATTTTTTCTAAGTCACTTAGTGAACATTGGAAACATCTCACTGATTTCTTTTACACCATTAAGAGTCATGGTCTAGTCATCTCTGCTCCTAAGATTAAATTGTTTCAAACTAAAGTCAAATTTTTAGGTTATGATATTCACCACAATACCATTTTACCTATTAGTCGTTCCATTGAGTTTGCTTCTAAATTTTCTGATGAAATCTTAGATAAAACCCAGTTGTAACATTTTTTAGGTTCTCTTAATTACATTGCCGAATTTTACAAAGACCTTAGGAAAATTTGTCAACCTTTGTCTGATCGGTTAAAGGATAATCTTCCTCATTGGTCTTCTACTCATACTGCTATTGTTGAACAAGTCAAACAATATGTCAAGTCTCTTCCTTGTCTTGGTATCCTTACTGAAAATTCCTTCAAAATTATTCAAACTGATGCCTCTGATATTGGTTATGGTGGCATCCTTCTTCAGAAAGTCACTCCTCAGTCATCTGAACAAATTGTTCTCTTTCATTCTGGTGTCTAGAATAAAGCACAGAAAAATTATAATACTATTAAACAAGAAATTTTATCTACTTTTTTATGTATTAGTAAATTTCAAGATGATATTTTAAATCAAAAGTTTTTACTTCGTGTTGATTGCAAATCTGCTAAATATATTTTGGAAAAAGATGTTCAAAATCTTGTTCGTAAGCAAATTTTTGCTCATTGACATTCTATTTTGAGTATTTTTGATTTTGATATTAAATATATTCCTGGTTGTCAAAATTCTATTCCTGATTTTCTTACCCGAGAATTTTTATAGGGTGGATAATGCCACTTCCCTCTATTTCTCACCATAAACACCAAATTAAACACTACAAAACCCTCGTTAAGAATACTGCTCATCGCCTTGCCTTACTCAAGTCAACCCACGCACCTATTAAACGTGCTCAGTACATTCAATTTCATCGAATTAAAGCTCAGAAATAACAACTTGCTCATTTTATTAACAGTTTACATACTCATACTGATCAATTAGATATCCTCAGTGGATGCTAATTTCTATTCACCTATTTTTCAGATGTCTCGTCCACGGCCTCATTCCAAAGCCTTGGTCCCATCTAGTCAACCTTTTGTTCCTCCTCCTTTGGAGTTAGTCACCAAATACCATCCTGCCCTGCTGAATTGGTTAACCGTTACCAAATTCTTGATAATATTCCTAAACCTAATTATACATCTGCTTTGGCTACTGATCCTTTTGCTTCATCTAGTCAAGCAGTCACTCCATATCCTCCTAACCCTATTAAATCCACTCGTTCTGATTATGTTCAATCCATTACTACTAATCTGTTCTTTAAAGAACCTAGTCATCAAAATATTAATGCTCGTGATCTTGCTAAATCCTATTTTCCTCCTGGATGGCATTTTGTTCCTTCACATCCAAAAAAGCCAATTACTTTTTATAAAGATATTTTGTTCAATCACCAGTCCATTGTTATTAAACCCATTTATGATCGCACCTACACTAGTAAAGTTGTTTACCATTCATTATATATTCACAATATTGTTTCTTTGGTTGAATGGGGTTCTCCTTATCAACTCTGTGATTTATCTAATCATCCAATTCAATATAGTTACTATGATTACATTGATGACTGGTTCAAAGTTCTCTTATATCAAAATGAGTCAAATAGTCACTCTCGGTTTCTACAATTTGATCAAAAATTTAAGTCAAAATTCCCTACTTGGTTTCGGCGATGGTGGTCTCAGTATGGCGCCATTACTGATATTTTCCCTGCAATTTTGAATGATCAAGTCAACTATTTTGCCACCGTTTTCTCCTTCAGTCCACAATAGAAGAAATTCCCTACATTGCTCATTTTTATATCCAAATACAAAGTTCCATGGATATTCAAATGTCAATATGCTATTTATGATGATATAGTAAAATTGCATGTTCAAAATGCGATTTCAAGTTAACATGTACAACGACGCACTGATGTGGCAAGTTAAAATCGTATGTCAAAAAGGCGATTTTAAGTTGACAGGGCTTTTGTTGCATTGACATGGCAAGTTGAAATTGTATTTTCAACATGCAATTTCAACATAAACTCGCATTTTGAAAATGTGATTTTAAGTTGAGCAATTACAAAATCTAGTATGAAAATGACATTTAAAATTAAAATTCAAAGGTTTATTAGCTATTCTCCACTCATCAGCAGATGTGAGCCCTGAAGGAAGAAATATGGGTCTCCTCACCAGCTAGCAATCAAACACTAGAAAACAATATTAAGCATTGAAAAAACAATTTAAACGTTGTTCCAGGACTTTAAATGAAACCAATGAATGGTTATAAGTTGATTTGTCATCTTTGGGACTAGAGTAGAACCATTAAGGAGTAGTTTGGCTTGGAGAATAACATATCTAACCAAAGAATATGGATCAAGGCCTAGATACAAGAATTCAAAACTGTGTTATATCACCACTAGTTCCAAAAGTTTTAGTTGTTGGCAAATGGGCCAAACAACACCCTCCCTCACATGGAATCCATCTTTTATATAGAGATACAAACATCTATACATACAAAGATTTTCGAAAACAAACTAGAGGATTATTAGAAGGAATTTTATTATTTATATTCCTCATATGACATCTTAACATTGGATAATACTTGTTCTTTCCTACTTGTATTCAAGTAAAATTCTGCTTCATGCATTAACCTATCCTCGGTGTGCTTAGTTGCGAGTTGACGAAGTGATATCGATTTAAACGCATCGACATTTGTTTAACTTTCACGAATGCGATGTACCGCCTTTTGCAGTAATTGCGGGGTATCGATGGACATGTTTTTCGATCTCCTTCGAGGAATTCGAATATTCTTTTACTTCACACAACTCTTGAAGAATATTCGTCTAGATAGACCGATATTTCCACTCTGCTCTCATGATATTCATGGTGGCCATGTGTAACGAAGATTAAGGTTCAATGGATATTTATAATCATCATTTCAAATCCAACGGCGACCCGTTGCAGTATATAAGTCATTGTTAATGTATCTCATAGTGAATTATTATATATAATTTTATAACAATCTGTGGATACAACTGAGTTAGTTTTCACATGCTAGTATATATTTATAGCAATTTAAAGTAGCTATGTTGTAACTAACAATTGCAAACACAAGTCACGGGTAGCTAACAATTAAAATTGCATGGCAAGTGAAATTTCATGTTGAAAATGCGATTTCAATTTAAAATCGCATTTTCAAAATGAGATTTCAAAAAATGGGTTAATTTTCTAAATAGTTTAAAAAATGAGTCAATTCTCTAAATTAATTTTTTTTTTTGACTATTAAAAAAAAAAACCCAGAGATCTTACCTCCTTGAGGATTGGTCCAAAATAAATATATGAAGACTGGGGTTGTTTGAGATGATCTAAATAAATATACTTTTTAACTTTTTACAAAAAGTTGTGCAAAAAATTATGGAGGTGATGTGACTAAAAAAAAATAAAAGGATAGCATTGTGTTTAGCTAGGGGATTTGAGAAGAGATTTGAAAAAAGAAAAAATATATGTGAAATTAGATGAAGTGTATAGGTACATTTTATTTACATTTCATCTATATATATATATTTTTTTCAATTTTTTTTTAAATCTCTCAATCAAACACTACGTAAATAACTGTTGTTTTTTAATGTAGCCCAAACAAAGCTTTGGCGAAGGAGGGAATGGTTGATTCAGACCGTTATAAAGGAATTTAATTGATGGAATGATTGACAATTTTGAAAATGTAGTCACAATTTTTTTATCATGCAAACTGATCTGGCTTTTTTCTTCCCATGTTTCTCTCAAGTCTGTTTTTGATTGAAAGATTTGAGTAGAAAAATAAGAAAGAAAAGTAAAATAATAAAAAAAAATAATTAGTAGGATTCAAATTTCAAATTCAACCATGCTGGGACCTCAGTGGGAGTGGGGGGGCGACCCCAGCATCCCCAGTGCCACTTGTCTTGCTGTGAGAGCAAGACTTGAAAAAAAAAAAAAAAAATTGGGCCAATCAAAAACCAGTGGGGGTGGTGGAGGTTACCCCCACTAGGGGTATGGGGCAATTTCCTTTCAAATTATGTTTGTTTAAATTAAAAAATAAAGAAAGAAAAGAGTCTAAGAGTATTTCTACCAAAACTTTCAAAATTTGATATGCCAAATTTTTTTAAAGGCTTGGGTGGCAAGTTGGCAGATATATGCTAATTTGACATGAAAACTTTCCACTTGATATGTTAAATATATTATTATATTATATTTAAAATTTGAATTCTTTTATTTTACTAACTAAAATAAATTTATTTTCAAAAGAGGTTTAATGCCATTTAAATAGTATTTTATATTTATAAAAAATAAAATTATTGTGTGTTTGGTTTCATTTTTTTGAATTCAATTTTTTAAAAACTGAGTTTTTTGTTTTTCGTGTCTTTTTTGTTTTTAAAGGATATTTTTTTTATTTTAAGCATTTTTAAAAAAAAATTTAGATGCACCTTACTTTGATGTATCTAAATAGAAAAATATTTGTGAAAAAATATTTTAAAAAATTAACAAACACATAAAAATATGAAAAATATACTGAATTTTTATATTTTTTTAATGTATTTTTTGGTATTTAGTGTATTTTTTAAAGATTTTTTTCACAAATATTATACTTTTTAAACATATTTATGTTAAGTGTGTCTAAAAATTAAAAAGAATTGCTTAAAATATTAAAAAAATTCATTGAAAACATTAAAATATGAAAAATAAAAAAGTAAAATTTTTTAAAAACTGTTTTATGAAAATCATAACCAAACAAGCAATTTGTTTTATTTTATTTATTTCTTTATTTTTATTTTTTTACAACGGATATAAAGACGTACAGGTTGCATTTTTTTTAATTAAAATAAAAAATCATTACCATTTTCAAAGAATATAACTACTGGTATTAAAAAAATGAAAAAAAAAAAAAAAGCCGATGACATAATGTGGGCTGATTGATTAGCACAATTTGTGTCACAAATTGTGCTGTTGGATGCTTTAAATGAAAAAAAAAATACAAACGGTTCTTCATGTTAAAATTGATATGAAGAGATGATGCCAAAAGTCACATTAGCTTTTGGCACATTAGGTGGGGTTGATATTTGATGCCAAAATATGATTGTTGAAGTATCATATCAGATTTTCAGTATCAGGTGAAGGTACTCTATGTATCTTCATCAAATTAGTTATTTTCATTTTTTAGCTAAACAGTTCCGATTCGTAACTTGAATTTCCCGTGGCTCGAGTGGCCCGAAATATCAAAACGACGTCGTTTTGATATTGCAATTTTTTTTTTTTTTTTCATCCTTTCCGACTCAGACAGAGGAGAAGCTGAAGAGAAGAAAGAATGAAGAAGAAGAAGAGGAGGAAGAAGAAGGAGGAAGGTTAAGAGCAACATGGGAAGGTTAGGAGGAAGGTTAAGTGCTCCGTGCTCAACAACATATCATCATCATCAACAACAACATACAGAATAGAGATCAGATCAGCCAATATATTTTTTTTTCCCTTTACCTTCAGATCTGGATCTACTAGAATAAAAAATTTATAAAAAAAAAATCAAGAACAACATCTTCATGAACACATCTTCATCAACAATTTTTTTTTTTTTTAAATTTTTTCTTTCATCTTCAGATCTAGAAAAAAAAAATAGAGAAAACAGATCTGCCGGTGATAGCAGTCGCCAGTGATGGCGAGGGCGGAGTGGAAGAGGAAGATCGTGGAAGAGGAAGATCAGATCGTGGACGAGGAAGGAAGACACGACCAGATCGGCCCTTTCTCCCTTTCTCTCTCTTTCTTCTCTCCTCTCTCTCTTTCTCCCTCCTTCCCTCTCTTTCTCCCTTTCTTCTTGCGTTTCACAGATAAAAGAGAAAGAAAAAAAAAATCGAAATCAAAACGACGTTTTAATTTCGAGCCATTTTCGAGCCTGAGGATTTCGAGCTACCAGCCATTTTTCTTAGCTAAAATAGGTAGTAAATCACTAAATTTCATCTCATTCAAACTAATTATCAAGTTAGCCGTTTTAGTTTTGATGGTTTCGACTCAAGAAAAGTAACTAGTACTTTACCCTAGTCAAATATTAAAAAAATATTGCTTTTTATATTTTGAAATTAATTGTGTTGAGTTTATAAAAAATAATTTCAAATTAAAATGAATAAAATAATATTTAAAGAGTATAGAGAAATAATAGAGAATTTGTTGGAAAATGTATTTAAAAAGATGTAAAATCAATATATAACAAGTAATTTTAAGTTAAAATATACTAACAAAATTTTAACTAGTTTGATGTTGATGTTAAGTGAACTCAAAAAATAGATAGTGATATTACATTTCTTTCTCACTTTTAGGGATGTAAGAAAAATCGATAAAATCGATCAAACGGATTGAATTGGACTAAACTGATTATATTTGGTCTTTTTTTTTTTAATAAGAATCAATCTGTGTAGTTTTTAAATTTATTTTTTTTCAATTTTTGATTCAGTATCGGTTCAAGCACCTTGTGCACCGAGTTAAACCGAAACTAACCGCTTCAACATATATTATATTTATAATATATATATATATATAATCTAATAATATAATAATATTAATAAGTATAATAAATTATTAACCTTAATTAATTAATCGTATCATCTTTATAACCTAAGTTTGTAAATTCTTATTATATATAATCTTTAACTTTAACTCATTATTCTTGAAGTTTTAGTATTTTTAATTTTTAATTTTTGTTAATCTAGGGATTTTAAAGTATTTATTAAATGGATGGATTGGATATGTTTGAAATGGTGGAACTAATTTAATATTTGGGTAAATTACGCTTACACCCCTTGAGGTTTGGGTTTAACACATATCACCCCCTAACATTTGGAAAATTACACTGACCACCTGCCATTATAATTATTTAGACAGAATTAACATTGATATTAAAAAGACCTTGAATTCATGTATTCTTTTTTTTTTTTTTTTTTTTTTTTTTTTTACTTTGCTTTACTTCTATTTTTTTTTTGGTACCAGGAGTTCTTGCCTATTATATAAGTAGGAAGTTTGTGAAATGAGACTATTACCCACAAGGGTGATGATGGAATTTTTCAAAAGTCTGGGGGGGTGATTTATATTAAATTCAAACCACAAGAGGCGTCAGTGTAATTTACCCTTAATGTTTTTTATATAGATTAGTGATTATATTTAAAAGTGACTCAAGTTTGAAAGGTTTTAAATCGATTAAATCGCACTGAATCGAACCGATTAAATAGCACCGCACAGAACAGTTTCACTCTATTTGGTTCAATGTGGTTTGATGGGAAAAGCGATCTGTATTAGTGTTCAAAATAATAAAACTGACGGTGAAATTTTTTACCTAAATATCGACCGTACCGAACCGATTACATTCCTACTCACTTTATTTTCTTTTTTCTATTATAACCAAACAAAAAGTGGCATTACATTTCCTTTCCCCTTTCCATTTCTCTCATCAAAGCCTCCAAACAAACACAACTTTAAGGTATATATTGTGTTTAGATCATGAATTTTAATAAGAATTAAAAATAAATAAATAAATTGATGAAATGTAATTATATTTTATTCATATTTTATTTATTTATTTTTTTTTAAATCCTTTTCAAATTCCTACTAAAATTTATGATCTAAATGTAACCTTCATAGTAGGTTAAGTTGTGAATAGAAAGAACAGAAACAGAGAGCCTTTTCACGCTCTGTTTTCTGCAAATTTATTTCTTCTCCTTTTGTTCTTTAGGCTTGCATCAGATTCAATTCTCTGCCCAAAAAACAAAAAGCGAGTTTATTAGTTTATTTGAGTTATATCGCTTTTATATTTTTTTATATGTGTTTTCATAATAAATAAAAATGACAACTTATAAATCATACTCAAAATAACCCGAATCTATTCTTTGTGCTAAACCAACCCAAATCAAATTGCAATTATATTATATACTCATATATGAATGTGTGAGTATTATATATATAGGTGTGACTTAATAATAAATATATGGGAGTTTTTTTTAGGCGGTTTTCATTGTATTCCAACAAAGTAATAAGGGTAAGCTAGAATTGGTTCACTCGTAAATTATTTTTCTTGTCTTATTAAGAGTTGGTTTGGAAAGTGGGTTCGTTTTGTGATTTTTTTGATTATTTTAGCATGGGTTAAAAAGTCTCGTTTGAACTAATTTTTTTGACTTTTTGTAAAAGAAATAATATAATGATTAAGAATTGGATGTAACTAAAAAGTTTATTTTATATTTTTATTATTAAAATAGTTCCAAACCTAACCCAACCAAAGTTGCCAAACGAATGTTAATTTAGAGCATCATGTGGAGTAATACTCTTGTGTTTGATTGGGAGGATAAGAGGGGGGATTATTTACTGTGCGGATTGTAATCCGCACAGTAAATTCAATCCGATGTTTGTTTTTTTTAGTCCGTCGGACCTGAAGTCCGACCGGACTCCTTATCCCCTATATGGGGGATTATACTATCCTAAGGGGGGTGTGGGACAATTTTGGAGGGATTATTTACTGTTGGGATTAGGTGGTCAAATGACCATTTTGACCCTCTACTATTTAATTATGTATTATATTTAGTAAAATTCAATAAAATTTAAATGTCTCAATTTAAAAATAAAATAATTTTATTTAACTTTTTATTGATGTTTTATTTATTTATTTAAAATAATTTTTTATAGATATTTTATTGATGTTTTATTTTAAAATTTTGTTTATATTTTATTTAATTTCATTATTTAAATTTTAATAGATGTTTTATTTAATTTCATTGTTTAATTAAAAAATAACATTTATTTTTATTGATATTTTATTTTAAAAAAATAAATTTATTTAATTGTGTAAAAAAAAATAAAATAAATTTTTATTTAATCTAGCTAAAAATAATTAAAATATTAAAGATATGTTTAATATACCTATTACTTAGTAAACAATTGAAAAAGGGTAAAATAGTCTTTTGTTCATTTATCATATTCAGTCCGTCCAACCAAACGTTGGATTCACTAAAAATAGTCATTTCCAGACATTTAATCCCATGAAAAAACAAACACAGGATACATATCCAATCCAACCAAATAGTCTGAGAAATTCACAGTCCCAAGACTTAAGTCTGATAAATTTTAATCCCCTCTTATCTAGTCCGTCCAATCAAACACACCCTAAAGTTACTTGGATAAATACCCAATCTAGACACCATGCCACTTCATGCATGCACATATAACATCAGAGGGGGGTCACTCCTGTGTATTGGACATAACAATAACTTTTGTGCGTCTTGTGGGCCCTTTTAACTTCTATTTTAATTATTTGAATTGTTTATTTTTAAAAAAATATTGAGTAGAACATATTTATAAAAAGCAGTGGTTTTGTTCCAGTCTAAGATCAAACTGGATCGTGTTGTTGGGCTTGTGGAGCCCACCATGAGTCTCGTTTTGATAATCTGAACCGTTCAATGTGCAGAACTCGTCGTGTACTGTATGCTTGTAAAAAATTACTTTGGTCGGATATCGATAGCTATGTGAACAAAACAGTTTTTTATCAACCGTTAATTTTTTCACCGTCTATTTTTTTTTATTATACAAAACTGATTTGATCACATAGCTATTGATATCCGATCAATGTGATTTTTTACAAGCATGTAGTACTCGACGATTTCTACACATTGAACGGTTCAGATTATCAAAACGGGCCCAAAAATGGGCCCCACGGACTGAACTGGATGGATCCAGTCTTGATCTCAACTTGAGACAAGCTGAACCCTTTATAAAAATCAAACTGATCGCACATCAATAGCACCTTCATCAAACCACATTTGTTTTCTCTTTTATACTTTAATATCTTATTTGCAATTTATTTTTATCTACAAATGTAATTTGATGAAGATGTTATTGATATCCGATCAATTTAATTTTTTACAAGTATATTCTATTCGATATTCTCTAAAAAATGAATTATTTGAATTATCAAAATAAAACCCAAAACGAACTCCACGAAGCGCACGGTAATCACTGTTGTGTCCACTACACAGCAATGATCCCTTCTCTTATAACATCACGATGATTATGCAATAAATGAATTAAGTTCTCCTTTGGCAACTCTTGATTTTAGTCTAAAAGTCAAAAAAATTATCAAAAAAAGGTCAAAAAACTAACAAATTATACAAAAAAATCAAAAGATTTTATTTTCTTTATATTTTTTACACATCTTTTTGTAAAAAGTTAAAAAATTATTCCAAACATATTAATTTTTTTACCTCATGCCTCATATTTTAATTAAAAAAATTAAAAAGTTACTAAAACAACTTGTTCCAAACAAGGCGGAACACGTTATTAAATCTTGTTTTAAATTCATTCTTTATATAAATAAATTAAATCTAGATATATTTTGAAATTTATTAATTTTTTTAAATTTGGCTCAATCTCAATTCATCAAATTTATTTATTTTTTCTAACAGTATAAATATCAAACTATTCCAACTTAAGTCGCGATCAATTTAATTAAATTTCATTTAAAATCAATATAATCATAGATTAAGATACTATGGATATAAATTGGAGTATTTGATTTCTTTAGCATGATTAGGCATTAACCACCCATACAATCTGATCTGATTGGACTGATTGAGAAGTGGAAAATAGAAGATAAGGTAAAGTGAACTCTATCTCTTCTCTTCTCTCCTTTGTTCACATTGAGGTAATGAGCTCTTACTTTTCTGGCTAACAGTAAGCAACCATGATGAAGACAAGTGTAATGAATTGGGATGTTTATTGGTTTGGCAAAGTAATTTATTTGTTTATTTGTTATAAGTTATCATATTTTTTTTTATTCTTTTCATATCTTTTTTTAAAAAGTTAAAAAAATCATTAAATAAGTGGTATTTTTTCAAAATAATTATAAATTTATGAAAAAAATTAATTACTATTATAATTTGTAAAATTTATTAATGATTAGAAATTATTTAATTTCAATTTTTTGAATTCATTTTTTTTTAAATTGAGTTTTTTGTTTTTCTTTTTTTTTTAGTGAATATTTTTTAAATTTTAAATAATTTTTAAGAAAAAAAATTAGATGCACCTTACTTAGATGTATTGAAATAGTAAAATATTTGTGAAAAAATATTTTAAAAATTTAATAAATACACAAAAATATGAAAATGTATTGAATTTTTATTTTTTATATTTTTGGTATTTAGTGATTTTTTAAAGATTTTTTTTACAAATATTATACTTTTTAAGTGTATTTATGTTAGGTGTGTTTAAAAATTGAAAAAATTGTCTAAAATATTAAAAAAAAATCAGTGAAAAAAAAAATATACAAAAAACGAAAAAGTAAAATTTTTTGAAAAGTGAATTCTAAAAATTAAAACCAAACAAAGTGATTATGTTTTTTTTTCAAACTTACACTAAATTTCTATTTTTTTGCAATAATTACATTAAGATCCCATTGTTAGATAGTAAGGCTAAAGTGATCAAAATTAATACAGATGACAGGTAAGCGTTGAAATAAACATAAATAAATATATATTTTAGTAGAAAATATATGGTAATATATATACATATATTTTCCTTTCATATGACTAACAAATTATTGATAAAAAAGAATATAACTATTATGTGAATAAAAACTTCAATAAAAACTAATATAATTATATAAAAATGTAGGGCAAAGTATATTTTTATCAAATCTTAGTGGAGCAGAGTGTAATTTACCCTTAAGCCCCATTTGTTTTGGGGTGTAATAGAAGGAATGGGATTAGGGTGGAGCTGAGGCTATTTAATGTTGTGTTTGTTTGTAAAGTTGGAGGAGGGGATTAAGATGGAGGTTGAAATAGGGATTGGGATGGAGGAGGTAGATGTGGTATTAGAAAAATAGTTAGGGGATTAGAATTTTTTTTTTATTTTTTACATATTGGGATTTTTTTTGTGAACATTAATGTTTAATTTTTTGTATTTTTTTATTTGTTTTATTATTTTATATAAAAATAATTTAACAATTCCTACACTAACAATTACTATCAAAACAAATACAATTTTACTTAATGCCCTCATTATTAATTTCCTGACTATAAATCATTTTTATTCTACCTCTGAAAATAAACGGAGACTTACATATATTTGGGGATTTGAAAGTAGTAGAATGTGGTTATTTGAAAAAGGATATATTATTAGTTTTAAATTAAAATTAAATTAATAAGAACTTTGTAGGTGTTAAAATTAAGTTAATTAATCAATATTGTTACCATAAGTTGATGTTAATGGTAGTGACAACCCATGATGTTGACCATGCACTTGACAGTAAAAGGTTCTTCTAGAAGGTGATGTACAAAACATCATGTGTGCTAATTAATAAGTTTTCATACCAATCCTTATCATTATCCTAACCTAGATGATAGTATAAAGTAGCACGCCATCCCTTAATTATGCAGCTAATCAAGTTCTATAGTTTTATTTATTTATTTATTTAAATTACAAATACACATTCTGAGATTTATTTAAAATATAAATTAGTCTTTATAGTTTAAAAAATTACAAATACCCCTTATTAGAAATTTTTATTTAACCGAATTAATTGAAAAAATAAAATTTATAATTGTTTTCTATATAATAATAAAATTACTTAAATTATTAATTGAAATATATTTTTAATATCATTAAAAATTGTTAATTGACTTAATAATTTATTAATAAAAGTTGCAATTCGTTATGAAATTAAAAACCTCAGGGTGTGGAATGTAATTTTCAAAACCACAGGGGCGACTCATATTTTAATAAAACCTCAGGAGATATATTTGTAATTTATCCTAAATTTTTTTTTTAGGAGATGATACGGCCTGAGTTTTGCTACAACAAATTAAGATTTTAGAAATAAAAATTTAAGAGTGAAATTACTTTTTAAAAACTAAATATTTTAGTTGTCAAAATTCTGGGATTCAATTCCGTCCCTTCACTAAATATTTTAGTCATCAATATTTTGGTTAGTCGCTCTAATCATAATTCTACCCCCTTTATGTGAAGCCTCTGTTTGGATGGAATTTTCAAATATTGATTCCATCACACATTTCAAAACACAGTTCTGTTTCACGTTTGGCAGAGCTCTTTCCAAGCCAAAGTTTTCACCTTTTCGTACATACCCTCTCTTTTGTATTTTTCATTCTGAAAAGGCTCACGTGCCAAAGAAGATCAAAGCTGAAGATGCTTCACAGGCGACCTGCAGCTCTTCAATCACTTCCTTATCTTTTTGAACAATACTCTGACCTTCAAATCCAAACCATGCATGTGAACCGATTCATTACTACCCAAAAATTGGCATTGACGAGCTCCCACAAATCAACTGACTTTTAGTTTGTGCGTTGTGGTCGATTCATCCTTCGGGCAACGAAGCAGCAACAACAAAGAGGTACAATTTTCATCAGTTTCTGTTCAAATATGTATATGGGTTCTGTATGCAACTGATTGATTTTGTGCTTAATTCCCAAATTTGTTTGTCTTAGGTCAAATTTGTGAAGCCTTTTCTCGAATCAAAGGGCATCCAAAGCAACGCACATCCAGCCGCTATGCCCATTCCGTTACCGGTGACAACTATTCAATTCTTGCTCCTCTGGTATGTATTTCATTTAATCGATTTGGTATGAAATATCTGAGAAGTGAAATGGGTTATCTCTGATCTGGGCAAAAGTGGCTGAGTTGGTCGTCCACCAGGACATCTGGCCGGTCGTCCATTCGGACTTCTGGCTAGTTGACTGGACCTCGCTGGTTTGACCCTCTGTTTCTTCTTCTGCATTATGTTTCTTCTTTTGCTCTTCTTTTGTGTCTTATAAGATTGTTTAAACTTCGATTTCGTAACATTCTTTAAGTTTTGTTATGATTAATCTTTATTTATCATACTTGAATTGACACAGAATTCATTCATATGATTTTGTTGCATTTTTACTCGAACATGAGGTTCTCTGGAGAAAAGTTTCTTAGGACTCATGCACAAGTTGTACAAGGTCCTCTTATTTTTCAATTTCCACATAAGCTTAGTTTACATATAAATTGTGTGTTAAATGGATATAAACAATTCAAATGATAATCAAGACACAAAAATATGGAACTCTAGAATTGAATTAAGGCTAATTAACATGTTAAGAGAAGAGGTGTAAAAAAACCAATCAAGAGACCATAGTACTGTCTGGACACCTAGGCATTGGACCCATTTTGCAACTGAGTTGCAAAATGCATATGGGTTCTGATACACACCAAAACAGGTGAGACAAAAATATCAACTACTCAGAGCTGATTACTTAACTTTCAAGCAGCTTCAGGTACAAACTAGTCTTGAATGGGTTCTGATTGTAGGAATAGTTATTGCACCTGATGACTTTTGGGATAAGGTATTGCATTAACTTGTACCCCTTTTTTGTGATTTCTATGTAAAATTTTGTCGCATGTACCATACGCTTATGTTCATATTTTGCAATTGGAGGTAGGCAAAAAAATTGTAAAGAAATTTAGGACTAAAGGATTTGAGTATTTTCACAAAATGGCCGAAATTATAGAATACTGTTTTGCCATAAGGGCCTTGGCCTATGCATCCACACAAGGGGCCCCTGACTTCGATGAAGAGGACGATATGCTTAACAAATTTTGGTCGCTTGGAGCTGGAGGTAGCAATGCAGCTGATGCCATTTTTATTGACTCATTTATAGATGAATACACGGAGAGGGCAAAAGTCGCAGGAGGGGCCATAGCCAAAGCGATAGTGGTTATTCCAAAAAGTCATGGTCAAGTGGCTTTGATGATGTTTGCACAGCTTTCACTGCCTACACACAGGCAAAAACGGAACAGTCTCGTGCACGATCAATAGACACGGAGGCTGTAAACGTAGGTGGTGATAACTATTCCCTTGACGCATGTCAAGATGCCTTGCTTCAGCTTAGGGACATACCACCGGTGCAGTATGTTAAGGCATTGACACTATTCAAAGATAAAGATTGGCGGAGGTTTTTTATGTGCACTCCTGCGCATATGCACCTAACAATGATCCTAGCTTTGTAGTCAACTGTGAAACTATGTCTTTGGTGGAGTTTGCTGTTTTTTCTGTGGTTGTGAAACATGCTTTTATGAGTTCAACTTTTTTTTCTTCTTTGATTCATGCTTTTTTTTCCCCCCCCCCCTTCTTTGTATGTTTATGTTTTCTATTTCTATGATCCTCTTGTGACATAAATACACTGCATATAATGATTCATGTCCCATTTCCTTCTACCCAATTTCTATTTATGTTATTTTCTTCTTCTTCTTTGATTCATGTCCCTTTTCCTATTTCCTTTTTTTTTTCCCATTTTATACACTACATATAATTTGCAAATTGAAGGCTACTCATGTCAAAGAAGATGAATAAATATTAACCTATATACATTGACTGCATATTTCAATTTACTTCAATAAATGACTAAGGCTAACCAATTAATTACAAAAGTTAATTTCATATTCACCAAAATCCCGAAACACTTCAAAGTTAGATTTGACAATGAGCCCGAAACTTATATTACCTCTAACATTAGTGAGTACACAATAAACCAAGCTGGAGGAGGTGATTTTTTTCTTGCGAGCATGGTTGCTCTTGATGTTCCCACGGTGATTCTTAACATCATCCCGAAGTTGCAATGCCATAACCATAACAACAGCCGCTTGCCTATTGGATAGACTTTTTGGCAATGGAGCAAGAACGCTATAATCAAAGCATTCAATGGAAACAATAAATGGCCACTCAAATGAATGCCATTTCGGAACAATTTGGTGCGCTCAATACCTGTGTTGACCACATTGAGACACATGTGAATGCCATATATCAATACCATTATCCTCCGCCACCACTTGATCCTGAGTAGTGATCCTCGTGATTTTGATAAAGTTGTAGTGACACTACTGATTTCACGTTTTTTTATGTACATTTATTTTTCTCTTTTTGGTTTTTTTCCTCTTTTATGTTGTTTTATTTTGCTCGTGATTTTTTTTTTTTTTGATAGACATGAGAATTGATAGTAGTTGATTTATTTTTCATCATCAATTTTTTTTTTAATTTTTTTAATTTATTTTGCTCGTGATCTTTTTTTTTTTTTTTGATAGACATGAGAATTGATAGTAGTTGATTTATTTTTCATCATCAATTTTTTTTTTAATTTTTTTAATTTTTAATCATGGTTTCATTACGTGTGGTAACTGTGAATACAGGCTAAGCAAACATTTAGGGGATTAAAACTTGAGGGGAGTTTTTTTCATGCAAAACACATAAAAAACAGCATGATGGGGAGATTGTTAGAAATATTTTTGGATGATTATCTAATTTTTTGTTTGATTTATTTTGTGAGTTGATAATTAATTCAAAACTCAGAAATTAATACTAAGCTGGAAATGATTTTGTGAAGATTATTTTTAGTCAAATTGAAGCTAAAAACAGGCATAGCAAAATAGAACATAAAGCAGGTGTCGGCGGAGCCAATTCTGTGACAACCCTTACCACTGTTTACTGATAATACCACTAATTACTGCTAAACTGTGACTGACCATGATTAAGTAACTGATTTGACTGACATTCTGAACTAATTGGTTGAGTGTATTAGTTTAAATGCATTTCTATATGTTTGACTGTTAATTGATCTGTTCATGTTTTATGTTTTAAACTGCAAATTGAAGGCCTTATCGGCGGCCGATTCAGAAATTGGTTGGTGTTATGTGTTAATTAGAATTTATGTGATTTTATGGTAAATTTAGTTGAAATGTGATTTGGTTTGATTAAATCAGATTAAATAAGATTAAATTACATTAGTTTGGATTTATTACCAAATTGCCACTTAGTGGACAATCCTAGACCATTCTTTCTACTCCCCTCATGTTTGATATGCCATTCATTTCCCCTAAAGACCAAAAATGTGAGAGAGAGCTAGAGAGTTGGAAGTAAGCTTGAGTTCATCAAAATTTGCTTGAGACTTAGAAGATTTGAAGGAACTTGCAAAATTTGAGCTTCTATACCTTGAATTGGAGACTTGAGATAGGAGACTCACCCTTTTAATTTTGAGTTTGAGTTGTTCTTGCATGATTCATGGTAAGGTTAGTGATTTAAGGCATGAATCAGCTTAATATGTTGAATTGAGTAGGAATTCATGCATGCATGTGCATATTGTTGAGTTTTGAGGTTGATTTCATGGAAATCCTCACATGCATGTCCATATTCTAGCTTTGGTCCATGAATTTAGCATGTTTTTGGAAGGATTGACTCATTTGCTCTTGTATTAGGAGCTTTGAAGTTGATTAAATTCATGCATGCTGCATGTACATCATGTTCGTGAAGTTTTGTTTGGAAATGGGTTCAATTGAACTACCTTTGGGCTTTGATTTTGCAAATTGATCTTTGAAACATGTCATATTATGAGTTTTAAAGTGTTTTCCAGAAAATTAGCCCAAAAGGATCGAATTTGATGCTTTAAATGTTGAATTTGAGCTTGGAGGTTCAATTTGAAAATTTCAGATTTTTAACCCACGCTCAAGCGTAGGACTTCACGCTCGAGCGTACCCTCTGAGACGTGCACTTCCGCTCGAGCGAGAAAAGTAGCGCTCGAGCGTGAAATGCATGCACCCAGAAGTTCTTGTGTTTTGCAGTCCACTCGAGCGAAGACTTGTGTCTCACGCTCAAGCAGAGGTCGAGCGCTCATCAAGCGTGAATTGCATGCATCAAGTACTTTTACTGTAGTTTACAGTCCGCTCGAGCGAAGGAAGTCACGCTCGAGCGGAGATCCTTTGTCTGCATGTCCGCTCGAGCGTAGAAATCCACGCTCGAGCGAGACCCCTGTTTTCTGAAAATTTTGAAAAGTGTTTTAAAGTACATTGCATCTTTGCATCCTCATTCCATCCTAGGCATTCCTAGGCCTAGTTTAAGGCATCTTAATGAGGATAATGCTATAGAACCACACCGAGTCAAGATAGGGACTAAGTTATTGTTTCCCAAACGTGCAACTTAGTGTGTGTTCATCCTGTAACTGTGTAGGGTCGGCATCCGAGGACGCTCACTAGCCTATCTGTAGCCCAGAACTCTGTGAGTAACAATGTTGTAAAGATATATTCAATCATAAATATTTTCTGAATGATCAATTGTACTGCTTTTTGAAATGATATTTTTTACTGAATGAATGCGTGTCCTATTTACGAACTGTATTCGTGGCATCCATAGCAATTTATTGTTACTGTACTGTACTGCTACTGTCACAGAGATCTCTGTCGGTTCCCATGTTTGGAACCACTACTGTTGACTGATATGATGGCCATCAACTGACTGTTCGGTCTGTTAAGACCTACTGTACTGTTTGCTATTGGATGTACCACTTATAACTGCTATGATCGAATAACTGATATACTGTTCAAATGACTGTTTAATGACTGAAAGGACATTCATTCTTAACCTCTTTACACAACTGTTATTCACTGGGCTTTAGCTCACTGTTTATATATATATGTACGTGTCCAGGCACCGGATCAGAGCTAGGAGCGTTGGGTTAAACTTCCTTTTTGTCAAGCCAACCAACGTGCCTCACTGAGAGGTTCCAAGTCCTTCAAGCTAGGGCTTTTTGGGGTGTTTTAGATTCATTCTTTCTATCTCTGTGTTCGTATATACTGTATAGACTTGTACTGTACTGTTATGGTAGGGATTTGGTCCCTAACCTGAATGATTGTATATGTATGTACATACTGTTTTGGTTCTGAATGTGTATATGTATGAAAAGTCTTTTTGCATGCAGACTGTCATAGCTCATTGGACATCTTTCATTTACTATTTTGGCTTCCGCTAGCCCCTGTACTCTGTATTACTGTTATTATTGTTAAGCAAGCCTTCGGTAATCACGGATTACTAGCCGGTTACGGTGCTAAACCCATAGGGACGGGTTTGGGTCGTGACAAATTCACACATGGACGGTCGCGTGGGGATGACCGGCGGTCTAATTTCGACTCAGTTCATATTTCATTTTATTCATTGTATATTTTGTGTGCATTGTAAATATTTTTGGATTGCCCATTTATATATAATGTCTGACAAATTCAGTTCATGTGTCATTTTATTTCATTGTATATTCTGTGTACATTGTAAATATTTTTGGATTGCCCATATATATATATATATATATATAATAAATGAGAAATTCTTTGGCCATTTATTTGAAAATAATAATACAATAAATAGTAATTGATTTGCAACTAGGGGTGAGCAGCAGATATACCGATCCGCCAAAACTGACCGAACCGAACCGATCCGCCGCATTTTGGACGGATGCGTGATGACGAGCGGACGGTTGCAGATTGATTTTATCCAATCCGCCAATCTGGCTGACGGATGGCAGATTTGAGATTCCTTTGGCCGCAATCAAACCACCAAACTGCGAGTACCCTTAGTAATTTATAAGATTTTGTGTTTTCAGTTTGTTTAAATATTCTGTTTGTGTTTTCAATTAAAAAAGAGTTTAAATATTCCGTTGAAAAAAGTTTTCAACGTGAATATCTTTTTTGAATTTGTTGAACCATTTGGCCCTACCTTTTATTTTGTAGACTGATAAGTCCTGTTTGGATTTTAATTACGTATATACTCATTTGTTTAACACGTAATTTTTTTTTTGATGGAAGGCAAATGTAAGTTTTTACTGATGTTGTAATGACAAAAATACCCAAAAAGCTTACTATAGGCTTTTTTTATGATTTTCCTCCTTTCTGAACATCATCAACATCAACTACATCAGCTACATCATCAACATCATCACCATCAACAACATCAACTACATCACCATCATCAAAACATCATCAAAAATCGGCAACATCATCAAAACATCATGAACATCATCAAACATCAACTACATCATCAACATCGTGAACATCATCAAACATCACCAATATCAACTACATTATGAACATCATTAAAATATCAGCAACATCTTCAAACAACAACATCGTGAACATCATCAAACATCAACTACATTATTGATGTTGTAATGACAAAAATACCCAAAAAGCTTACTATAAGCTTTTTTTATGATTTTCCTCTTTTCTGAACATCATCAACATCAACTACATCAGCTACATCATCAACATCATCACCATCAACAACATCAACTACATCACCATCATCAAAACATCATCAAAAATCGGCAACATCATCAAAACATCATGAACATCATCAAACATCAACTACATCATCAACATCGTGAACATCATCAAACATCACCAATATCAACTACATTATGAACATCATTAAAATATCAGCAACATCTTCAAACAACAACATCATCAAACATCAACTACATTATTAACATCATCAAAACATCAGCAACATCATCAAACATCGTGAACATCATCAGAACGCCTAGGGTTTTTACATCGTGAACATCAGAACATCGCAAACATCGTGAACATCATCGTGAACAATAGCAACATCATCAACATCGTGAACATCAGAACGCCTAGGGTTTTTACCTGATGAGATTCTTTGAAGTGATTCGTGGAGCATTGATTGCTGTACCGATCAAACTACTGCCTGTTATGTAAATCTCACTGAACACAACATCAAAAAAACACATCAAGGCCTCAGAAATCAAAACCAAATTTCGAAGATACATATATACAAATTCATATATATATATATATGTATGTATGTACCAAGCAGCGTTGAGAACGGAGACGCCGACGGCGATGGCGATGGCGATGGCGATGCCAAGAGCGTAGAAGGTGTAAGGTGAGATCTGAAACATGGCGCGAGCCCAGGAGGATCTCGAAGCAACCACCGTCGTCGAAGAAACTGACATCGAACAATTTTTCTTTTTTTTTTGTTTGTTCTCTTTCTATGATACGATTGGTGTTGGTTGCAGAGACAAGGGCACAGGAACAGTAACAAGTCCTCAATCCAGACAGAAAGAGAGAGAGAGAGAGAGCTTGTTTATGGGACTAATGGTAAAGGAGAAGGGCCTCGGGTTGTTGTTTGGAGAGAAAAATCCCATTTAACTCTCTCTTCCAGATCTCATTAGGCGAAGTGCTGGTGGCCGAGGAGGAGAAGCACTGGACAGACTCTATCGGAGGGGCTGCCATTGTTGGAGAGATTGAGAGACCTGCAAAATGAAATCAATATGGGTAAAAATGTAAACTTCATATACAATATATCAAAAACATATATTATACCAAAATAAAAAGGACTAAAAGATTTAAGAAAAAACACTCAGGACTAATTAGAGCAACATTTATCAAAATGGGATTTATGAGTAATTTTTCCTTTTTAAATCTATCTCTAAAAATAATAAATAGAAAATATGATATATGCTGGTTGGTTTTTGTTTTCAAAAACAGATATAGATGTAACAATACAGAGACATACAATCTCTACTACTGCTCTGTTCATGGTTTTGGTGGTTTAAATTATTTTTATGTTTTAAGAATCACAGATTGTAATACTTTATGTGGATGAAGCATGTTGTGATTATAGTATGTGGACGAGGCATGAAGTGATTGTGATATTCTAAAGTTTTAAACTTTCTTGCTTTGGATGAGGCATGCAGTGATTGTAATATTTTTTTAAGTCATTGACTGTAATACTTTATTCTTCTTTTTTTGAGGAAGTGCACAAGTTGAACTATGTTAAAAATTTATAAAATTTTAAACCGCCAAACTGATTCGCATTCATCTATCAAACCGCCAATCCGCTCAATTCACATCCACCGGATTGGCTGACGGATGCGGATTGATTTTCTCCAATCTGCCAATCTGGCGGACGGATGGCGGATTGGAGGTTCCGTGGCCGCAATTGACCCGCACCCACCCCTATTTGCGACAGTAATTATTAAAAATGTAAAAACATTTTAACAGAGAAATGTTTTAAAAAAATAATTCCAACTAAATATACAATCAAAAGTCATTTTAAAGCACCAATTTCATATTTATTTTGAAAAAAAAAAATTGTTGTAGTATTTTCAATTAAAAAAAAATTATGTTATTTTTTCCAATAATTAATTTTTTTAATCGAATTTTAAAAAGAGTTTAGTTATGAATTTTAAACAGAATTTTCGATAAAGTTTTGAGTTGTGTGTTTGGTTATAAGTAATAACTTTTTGAATTAAGTTTTGAAAGCTCTTTTCAACATTCATGACCAAGCAATTTTTCTCATTTCATATGTCATATCAAAAGTTTAACACTCAATTCAAAACTCATAACCAAACAAATTTTCTATTCTCAAATCATAATTTAAACACTCACAAACTCAAAATACAACTCCACACTCAAATCATAATTCTAAAACTCTACTAAACGCTACCTAAATATTTTTGTCATCAAAATTTTGGGATCAATTTTTTGTCTAATAAATAAACATTTTTAGCACGAAAACTACTTTGTCCCTAAGGGGGCATTTATTAACGATATTTTTAAAATTTTAGCGATGACCGGAATTGATCTCCTAATTTCTTTACAACAAAATTTCTTTGTTTGAGACCAAATAAAATAAAATAAATAAATAAATACATCTCTAAAACCCTTATATATTGCAATGTTTCCACCCTAATTCTTCCAAATATAGGTATTTCCTTCATTCTATATATACCAGTTAATTGTTGAGTTTGAGTTCTTCGAGCAATGGAAAATAAAGTAAGAAATAAAAATTTTAATCATTGAACAATTTCTTAAAATTCAAACTAATAATTTTTTCATAAAAAAATCATCGACCCCAACCAATATCAATTCTCCGAGTCTTAAACTTTGGTAATATATTCTAGAAGTCTTTCTACCAATTCCTAATTAATTTTAGATTGCATGCATGGAATAATTTTTAACATATTATTAAAGCTGATAACGGCTCATGTGTTTGCATTTCATTACTTATTCAATAATTAAATAAAAATGATTGGGAGGTCTAATAAAGATACTCTAATGAGCTCTAATGGGGGCGGGTTCCACTATAATGTAATTTTTTGGCCTTGATTTTTTTTCTTTTTTCTTTTTTTATTTCCTATCACATCATTAGAACTCAATTAGAATTCTAAAATTAAGAGATGTATAATTGCTCATAATTAAAATACATCTACATTTTTTACTTCCTTGTCAAGAATCATCTCTCTAATAGCTTAAATGTGAGAGGCCTGCTAAAAATATAAATAGTAAAAGGAAAATATTTGAGATCCTAAAAAAGTATCCACAATTCCATCTACAGTGATGTGGTAAGATATTTGTCAACTTTTAATTTATTACACACTTAATAATAGTGGATCCAACTCCAATATCACATCATTATACATAAATTTGTGAGTAAAATTACTTATTTTTAAGTTTTAGATTTACTTTGATTAATATGGCAACCTAGTTGGATATGTTCTTTTAAGTTACGCTGTTTCTTCCTGAATTTTCTATTTTTTTATTAATTTAATCATGTTGTACTTCTTATACTTTTATTTATATCAATAAAAAATTTCTCTCACTGATAAATAAATAAAATAAAATAAACAGCATAACTAAGGATGGTCAAGGGACAAATTTTTGTCGGATTTGTTAATACCACCCCCAACTAAATAAATCAAACTTGCTGCTTACATAAAATCTGCAATATATTAAATTGGGGAAGCCAAAGCATTCAGATTAAATAAAATCTAAGAAATAAAACTATGAATTACCAATCAAAGAATACAGATCTAAGAAACAAATTTGATCTCTTTATAAAGAGTCTATCACATCAAACTGGTAGTGTTTTGAAAAGATGGTAAAAAGTTGACTTTTTAATTTTTTAAACTTTTTTTTTTTAGCTTTTCTATATAAAAATGTAAAGAAATAATGTGATTCAAAAAAAATCAAGAAGTTAAAAAGTTAATCTACCCAAATTGCTCATGAGATTGCGTGTTCATAATATAATTAACAAAGTAGTCATTTTTTTGGGAGGACTTTTATTTTATTATTACTTAATTAATTCCCAAATAGATATAATTCCCTTGAAATTGTGGCATGTAGTAGAGGTCAAAAGCAAGTTAGGTCATAGGCTCATGGAATAACATCAACCCCACATATGCTTTTACCAACAAATTCTAACTATTCTTTGTCATTGCAAAAATCAAAATCATGTCACGTTTGGAAAATATTTTCTAACTATATCACTTGGGTGTGCAAAGGGGCAATTATTCAATAATCACATAACATAGACACATGACATTTTATAATATTATAATTGATGAAAAAGATGGATAGGTGAGATATTGTATTGAGTGATTGGAGAACATGAGTAACATATTGAATGATAATTCGTTATGGAGTATAGATATGTGATACTTCGAAAATATTGAATAATCTCCCTCAAAAGGGAATGCTTTTTCCTTTTCTTTTTCTTTTTCTTTTTTTTTTCCATTGATTTTTTATTGGAGTAGATTAAACAGGGAATGAGAGAGAGAGAGAAATCATGAGATAAAGATGATGACCAAACTTGTTAGGTTTTGTTTTTGGCAACCCCATTCGACAAAATTCCTTTCAGTTGTATTTGTTTTCACACTTTTATTTCAGTAAGGCTGTGAGTTTATTAGATGTGAATCCAACCCGAATTGTGCCGTTCAGAGAAGTTTGTGATGTTAATGCTTTCAAGATTGCCACTTCGCTGATTATGACGGGGGTCGAGCTGCCCGCTCAGCTCGCGGCCGAAGCAAAATGCAAAAATGCATTCAATTTTGGTCTCCCCGCTCGAGCGGGGAAAGTGACGCTCGAGCAGGGTTTACAAGCTCACAGCATCTCTACTATGCCTGACAAAGTACTGGATGGTGTGATTTGACGCTCGAGCGTCGAAACTGACACTCGAGCGTGAAGCCTATATGAATTGCGGAATATGAAGTTTCCGCTCGAGCGGGAATTCCCACGCTCGATTGGACCGTGCGAACACAATTTCCGGATTTCGATAAGGATTTGGTTTTCTAAAGAAACTAGGATTACTTTTGGTTTTCTATAAGTAGTTGGTTTTCTCTCAAAACTAGACTACTCCTCAACTCCTCCAGATCTTCTTTTTGGATTCTAAAGGTTTATATCTGGTGATTTTTTGCTAGTTTTCTTTGATGTTTTCATTGAGTATTCAACTCATGGTTTAAGAAGCATACATCAAAGGTTTGTTTGTTTAGTTTACACAAAAAAGAGAGTTGTTCTTCGGTGGATTCTGAAGAATTCGAGCCTGAAGCTTTGGTGGATTCTGGAGTGGCTCATCGTCAAGACAATTCCGAGGTGAAGACAGGGTTGGAAGAGGCACATAGAGGTTGGTTCCATTCGAGCGTGGATTCGCTAGGTAATTGAGAGTATACCTCTGTAATTCCTTTAAATCTTCTTAGTGGATTGTTTTGTGGCTGTTGCCCGTGGTTTTTTTATCACAATTGGAGGTATCCAATTGTGATTTTTTCACATAAAATTGTTGTGTCGTTTTGTCTTGATTGTTTGATTGGGATTGTTATATATTGCTTAAAATTGATACATAATCACAAATCAACATCTAGGGGATTTCTAGATTTTTCAATAAAGGCACTTTTATCCAAAATAAATAAATAAAAGCACACATAATTTGTACAAAGAAAATCAACATGACCCATTTGGCAAGAACACCTGCATTTCTCGAGGAGGTCAGTTGCATGTGAGTATTATTCATTGTGTTTTATTAAGTTTATCTCTTTTGAAAAATCTAAGTAATTTGTGATTCAGGTTTCATTTGAGAATATGTTATTTTAATAATTTTTTTAATTTTTGATTAAAATATGAGGTAAAAAATATTATATATTTGGAATGACTTTTTAATTTTTTATAAAAAGATATATAAAAAGTAAAGAGAAAATGGAATATTTGATCTTTTGGTATAAGTTATAAGTTTTTTGATTTTTTTAGTAACTCTATGACTTTTAAGCTAAAACTATTACTTTCCAAACGAGGCCTCAATATAGATTTAATTGCAATAAATTTCAAACACATAAACTAACAATCTAAATTATCTAATATGTACGAAAGTGATTTAGATTGTAGTTTCACAATAAATAAATCAATACAAGAAATTTAATGTGAAAAAATCACAATTGAAATACCTCCAGTTGTAGTAAAAAATAACGGGTTAAAAGCCACTAAGCAATCCAATACGAAGATAACGAAATTACACAAGAGTACAACCAATTACCGAACTCACTCTAGGATTGTCTTCCACTCGTTGTGCCACTTCCACCAACGCCTTCGTCTCGGGATTGAATAGCACGGTGTTGAATCCACAATACCGAAGTTGAATCCACAACTATGAGCTGCTTTGAACTCCTTCAAAGCATCCAAGCTCAACTTCTCGGAATCCACCGATGAACACTCTTGATGGTTGAATGGTGACAAGCTCCTGATGTATACAAATCTACCCAAATGAGATAGCAATCTGACAATGACATCAAGAAAAAAAAGGAAAATCTCCCTAGCAAATTGCTCAAGATCACTTGAGGCTACAAACACGGATGTGGAAGAGATAATCTTAAAAAGCAACATAAGTTGCCTTTTATAGCAGTCAAGGTTGCACAGACCGCTTGAGCAAAGGAATGGTCGCTCAAGTGGTGAGCCTAGAACGAGCGCGCACATAAGTGCCTTCGCTCGAGCCACCAAGTGTGCTCTCGAGCGGAGAATGAGAATTCTCTGAAGTTTTGCAGAGGACCAGAACTACTGAGAGACATGCATCTTCGCTTGAGTGACGAACTAGTTGCTCGAGTGGTCCTAGAGCAAATAGAGGACAAGGACAAAGATTACAACAGAAAAGTGATTGTTCGCGGAATTGACAACACAAAGGACTTTTTGTCTTTTTATGAAAAGATGTGCAGAAAAGTAGAGAGGTGATGTGATGGAAAAAAGATAAAAAGATGGATTATTTGAAGTATGTCAAACTTGACCTTGATATCTTCTATTTTAAATGTTTTATTATGGTTGTTTGGGATTTGACTTTTTTATAATTTAAAAAAAGTTGATGTATTTGTGAATTTTTTTTTTCAAATGTATGAAAAAATATAAATAATTAGTGCGTTTGACTTTTTTTTACAGTGACTTTTTAATTTTTTTTTTTTAAAACTAAAAACTAAGTGACCACGTGACGATTTGAATTATACCATACAAAATGCGCTATAAGATTCCAGAGGGACTTTAATGCATGTAGCTATCATGTGTGAAAGCAAGAAAATCAACTTTGTCTAAATGCAAAAATAAAACATCAACAACACTATTCTCCATTTTTCTTTTCTTTTGTCCTTAGTGTTTTGGCATGGAATACGTACATATATATTCTAGGTTTCTAGAAAAAAATTTCTTACCTGTAAAATAAGGATATGAGTGTGAATTCATTTTCTTTCTTTGTATTCCAAGTGATAATTAGTATTATGAAAAATATATAACTAATTATTTTTGTTATTTGCCAAATCGTATGGCATTTGGTGAGAAATAAAACTGAAAAATGCCACACAAAAAAAAAAAAAAAATCATTACAAAAAAATATAATTCTTTGTTCATAAAAAAACTATAATAATCATAATATAATTATATTTAATTGTAACTTAGACTTTCTTACTATATATTTTTTATAATTATATGACAATAATTTGTAACTAACGCTATAAAAATTCATAATTTCATATGATACCATATATATGTATAATAGCATTTCCTAAATAGATTACAAAATAAAATTATTCACCCAATGAACTCTCATTCCATTTATATCTTTGTGACTATATAGGATTGAAAGCATCATCATTTGTATGAAAAGTCAAAAGGCAATAGATATTTATCAAGCCTTTTAGATGCTTTAATACGACAATTAAACATGAGCGTGACTTTAATAACAAAGTTCATATGCACTTTCTTTTAAGGATTCTCACAATTTCTCATATTTTCATGAAAAATATATTATCATGAAAATATGATCCATTTAATAGATTAACACTACAACAAATTACAATTTTAGAAATAAAAATTTAAAAATTAGATATTTTAATTTTCAAAAGTGTCATTGTTGTATCTGTAATAGAGTTGGATAATCGTCGAGCTGGGTATGGTTCTAACTGGGCTGACACTATATAATAAGGGATTTTGGATCTGCCCAAGCCCGACCCAACCCTAATATCTGGCCTCTACATTTGCCCAATTCCAGACCAAAAATAATTATAAGTCTAAAACCTAACCATCGGGTTTTATGTTAAAAAAAATTTATAGCATTCCATAATTAAATTTAATAACACATTATATTTCTTAAATAAACATACTGACGATTAAAAATTGAAAGATTTTATGTATAAATTGAAGGATTTCTTAAATAAATCCAATCATACATCACTACAAATGTGAGTTTCAATAATATTAATAAAGATAAAATCTAAATTCTAAAAAAAAATATTTTTAAGATATTATAGTAAATTAATTAATTTATTTAATAGTAGGTTGGGTTGGGTTGGGTTGGGTTGGGTTGAAAGTATAAATTTCAAGTCCAATCCATTAATATATCGGGATGAAAATATTGGCCTAGCCGGTCTTATGGGCTGAAACAATCTTCTCAAAAGGTTTGGGCAAGCCAATGAGCCGATGTCCACTCCTAATTTTTAGTAATGAAATTAGACATTTAATGATGAATTAATATTTTCTAGGACTAATATTTTCATCTCAAAACACAAAATATTTTTTCACGGAATTACTTTGTTCATACAAGTGTATTTTTAGTGACATTTTTAAAATTTTGGCATAATATCATTTTTTCACTTTTCGGGATGGTCTTTTAATGACCAATGAATTGATCTCCGAATATTTTTTTGCAACAAATTTTTTACTTTCAGAGATAAAAAAAAATTTAATTCCTAAAATCCTTAACGCAACTATTATACATAGACATAACCTGGATTATTTTTTGTTCTTACACTTGTATCAGTGAAACAGAGGAATTCAGATCCTCATTTCATTTCCATTGTCGGCTCATCTATCAACGAATTAATTTTAATTTTTTAAAAACGGAAATAATATACAAAAACATGTTTTAATTTTCAATTTAAAAAAGAGAAGAAAAAGGGAATGCAAGAATTAGGCAATGTAAGGATGGAAATTTTCGATATGATACAATAATACGACTTGAATCATATACAAAATTAGTGGATTGAGATTGACTATTTTTTGATACGAACATGTTATGCGAAGAGTCCTTAGAAAAACTCAACTATACCAAGATAGTTGATAGCTTTAAATATAAAGCAGAAGAACTATACAAATTATGTAAATTAACGAGAGAGAAATGACCACATCATAAACTAACAAAATACCAAGATTTATGTGGTTCAGCCTAAGCCTACATTCACGGACAATCTCAAAGAGAAATATTCCACTAGCAAAGAGAACATTGCTCCGAAGAGCTACAATGGTGACAAAGCAATCTCTTATAAATAACTAAACTCACCAAACCCAAAATACAAATTCTCTTAACAAGAAAAGTCTCACAAAACAAAACTAAAGAGACACCAAGTACCAAAGACCACACCAAAGACCCAAAAGTCTACCAACAAAACCTCTCGTAAGGAATTAATAAGTCCAACTAAATTAATAAGTATCTCTATCTATATATAGACAAAGAATCTTTTCTAAAACAAAATAGGTTTCCTTTCAATCCAATTCAAAACCCTCTAAGAAACACTAAATTTAAAACTTTAGGACGTCTAAACCAAGTCAAATACGTCTCTCACAAATCCAAACCAATACGGAAGTTAAAACTAAGTTAATGTTTGACTACCTACAAATCCTATTTCAATTAGGAAATAGAATAACAAATCCAAATCATATTGGGAATGAACATTGAGCCAATGATCCAACAAATCTCCACCTTGGCGACATGTCCAGCTTGAACAAGCCAATCAACTAGCAAATCTCCATCTTGGCGAGAATTCCAATTGTTGCACCAAAACAAATGCTGAACCAAAATAAACAAAACTCCACCTAGGTGAGATTCCCAATAATCCAAATCAAATGAACAAATTCTGTTGTATCAAACCAAGAAACAAGCGCTCAAATCGAATTAGTCTAAGCAAAACAAAATAGCAAATTAGACAAGTGCTCGAGACACATCGAGCCATCCAAACAAATTGCAGAACAAAACAACGTTGCTCTTCTAATTTTCTACAATCCCAAACCAAACTTCAAACTCCACCATGGCACCAAGTTTCGAGTTCAAAACCAAGGATGCCAAACAAATTAAGTTGTCTTCAACAACTCCATACAAACCATGGTGAACAAACAAACTAACCGCTTGAACCAAAGTGAGGAGACAATTCAAAATCAAGAGAGACTTCAATTTCTCTTTCCAAGCAACTTCGAAAGCAGTAACAAATTTGCTCTCAGCAAGCTTAAACCAAAACAAGTGAGCCTAATGAAAAACAATCGAATGAGAGAGTCAAGAAAATTTTGAGAAAATCAAAACGAACTCTCAACCAAATAGACTACTGATGCAAACAAGCTTTAACCAAATTCTGAAGTACCGGAACAAACTTTAAACAATAACGAAATAGCCAAATTTTTTGAAGTATCAAGCAAACTTCAGAAGCAAACCAAATTTCAAAATTCACCAACAATCCCAATTGACTCAACCGAATTTCCAAACTATCTATCTCTACCAAATCAAAAGGCATATATGCAAACAAGTTTGATTTCCAAATGATAGATCCAAAATACAATGGGGAAAGCCAAAAGCATATATATCAAAAGCTTACCTCCAAAAAAGATGAGATTTGCAATTATCATCTTCAAGTTTCTCCTCCAAAGTGAAATTGCTAGAAGATTTCTCTTCGACAATTTTCTCTCCAATCTTCAAAAACCACTAATGATACAAACTTCAACGGAATCAAACGAACGAAGCCTAGATCGTCACCTAAGCTCTGATACCAATTTGTTGTGCGGAGAGCCCCTAGAAGAACTCAACCACACCAAGATAGTTGATGGCTTAGAATAAGAAGCAGAAGAACCATACGAATTATGTAAATTAACGATAGAGAAACGATCACATCACAAACTACCAAAATACCAAGGTTTACGTGGTTCAACCTAAGCCTACATGCACAGACAATTACAAAGAGAAGGATTCCACTAGCAAAAAAAACAATGCTCCAAAGAGCCACAATGGTAACAAAGCAATCTCTCACAAATTACTAAACTCACCAAGTCCAAAATACAAATTCTCCCACGAAACCCAAATCCTCTTTACAAAAGTCTCATAAAACTAAACTAAGAGACATCAAGTGACCAAAGACCACACCAAAGACTCGAAAGTCTACCAACAAAACCCCCATAGGGGCTCCAAGGAACTGAAAAATCTAACTTAATTAATGAGAGTATCCACCTATATATAGACAAAGAATCCTTTCTAAAACAAAATAGGTTTCCTTTCAATCCAATCTAAAACTAATTAGGAAACACTAAATTCAAAACTTTAGAAAGTGTTGGAAATGGTAGAAAAATTCTGGGTAAAACCAGAATTTTTTCTCAAGTTTGGTCTATTTTTTAGGTGGGCCCCGAGCGTCGATTTACTCGGGTCAAAGTGGTAACGCGTTCTATGCCGCATTGTGATTCACGTGGTATATTTGGTTGCTCAAAACCATTACCGAGTGAATGGGAAATTGAAGCCAAAGTGTGCTCCATGGAAATGGAGTTTTGGTGGAAATTCCTTAAGGTTGTAATTGGCTTGTCCCACATTGATTTGGTGGGAAGTTTTGAAAGGGTTTATAAGGCATGGGTTTGGTACTTGGGGTGTGCCCTAAGGGGTACCCAAGTGTTTTAGAGGGAGAGGTTATGGGCAAAATGGGCTACACCCATTGGACCCAAAAATCACCACACGCGCGGGTGTGTGGTTGTGTGATTTGGATTTTTTGTACATCCAAACAGGGCCCTTCTCGGTTTTTTGCTATCTGTTTGAATTCAAAACCAACAGGTGTCATACCTGTTCAATTTAAAACCAAGAGCCACCTTTACATCTATAAATAGGACCATCCTCATTTTGGATTTATCTCCAATTTTCGTACTCCATCTTCTGCTATAAATCATTTCATCCTGGGAGATAGACGTCCGAATTTCTGAAAGCACCGTGGAGAGGACGAATCTGTCTTAAGGACACAGTGTTAAACACTGGACTTGATCAGAAAAGTTATTCAAATAAATTAACCAAGTAAGTTGTTTAATTTTATTCTGTTTTTATTTGTTTATTTAATCAGATTTTAATTTTGTTTTTGTAACAAAATAAAATCTGTTTTTTTATTTATTTATTTTTATTTCGAGTTTGATTTTTGTAATCAAACAAATTCTCTCCCTTTCTTTATTTCTTTAAATTCTATTTGTTGTTGTGTACACAATAGAATTAAATCTTTTTAAATACAGTGAAGATTGTTTTCCATCAATCTTAAGACAAATCCTTTTTTGGTATCTTCATTGTATTTAATTTTCTGTGTTTTCAAATTAATATTCTGGTTGGAAAAACAAATAGTGATTTATGCTATTTGACAGATAGTAGTAATATATTGTCTCTTTTCTTTGACAACAACTAGTAGTTCGATACTGGTGTCATTAATAATTCAGAATATTATTTGGTATTACAGAAAATTCTTGTGATATTTTATTTTTCTAGTTTTAGTAACAAGGAAAATAAAATTATTTTGTTGTTATAATTTATTTTCTGATTTTAGTAACTAGAAAATTAATTTGTGTTTTAATTTTTCCTGATTTTTGTAATCAGAGATTATAGCTACTACAACTGAAACTACATCTGGCAGTGGTACTCCTATTGTTACACCTGCATCGGTCCCTATCCAAAACCATGTTCATGTACCAATCAATCATGGAGAAAAATCGGAAAAATTTAACGGTACCGAGTTTAAGAGATGGTAGCAGAAGATACTGTTCTATCTTACAACTCTTAATTTGGCCCGGTTTCTTCATGAAGAGGCTCCAGCACTTAAAGAGGGTGAAAGTGATCGGCAAGTTATTGCCGCTGTAGATACTTGGAAACATTCAGATTTCCTGTGCAGAAACTACATCCTAAATGGCCTTGACAATATGCTGTATAATGTATACAGTCCTCTGAAAACAGCAAAAGAATTGTGGGATTCTTTGGAGAAGAAATACAAGACAGAAGATGCTGGCACGAAGAAATTTGTCGTCGGTAAATTTCTAGATTTTGTTATGGTAGACTCCCAAACGGTAATATCTCAAGTTCAAAGTTTTCCAATAATTTTGCATGATATTCATTCAGAAGGTATGTCTCTTAGCAAGTCATTCCAAGTCGCTGTTTTAGTGGAAAAGTTACCACCGGCTTGGAAAGATTTCAAAAATTATTTAAAACATAAGTGCAAAGAGATGACTATAGATGAATTGATTGTAAGATTAAGAATTGAGGAAGATAACCGAAAGGCTGAAAAGAGGAATGAGAAAAATCCCATTGAGTCCAAGGCTAATGTGGTTGAACAAGTTCATAAACCACATAACAAAAAGAGAAAGTTTACTGGAGATGGTCCTAAACAAGGCGATAGTAGCAAGAAGTTCCAAGGAAAATGCTATAACTATGGCAAAACTGGACATCGAGCTTCTGATTGCCGCCGCCCTAAGAAGGATCATAGAAGTACAAGTAAGAAGACCACCAATCAGGCCAATGTAACAGAATTGGATTACATCTCTGACGGAGTGAATGACATCAACCTTTCTGCTGTAGTGTCTGAGGCTAACTTGGTTGGAAATCCCAAAGAGTGGTGGGTTGACACTGGAGCAACTCGTCACATATGTGCGGACAAGAAGATGTTCACTACCTACAATGAGGCTGCAAATGGTGAACAACTTTTTATGGGAAATTCTTCTACTTCTACTGTGGCTGGACATGGGAAAGTCATCTTGAAGATGACATCAGGAAAAGAACTGACCCTCAACAACGTACTGCATGTACCTGACATCCGGAAGAATTTAGTTTCTGGGTCTTTGTTAAGTAAACATGGTTTTAGGCTTGTATTTGAGTCTGATAAATTTGTATTAACAAAGAGTGGTATGTATGTTGGTAAGGGATACATGAGTGATGGTCTCTTTAAGTTGAATGTAATGACAGTTGTACCGAAAGTTGCTCTGAATAAGAATAACACATCTTTTGTTTATATTCTTGAGTCAAATTTATGGCATGGTAGATTAGGACATGTGAATTTTGATGTTTTGCGTAGCTATTGTTTGTGGTGAGATCATTTCATCCTGGGAGATAGACGTCCAAATTCTGAAAGCACCGTGGAGAGGACGAATCTGTCTTAAGGACACAGTGTTAAACACTGGAATCATGTTATACTAATTATTCAAATAATTTAACCAAGTAAGTTGTTTAATTTTATTCTGTTTTTTATTTGTTTATTTAATC
>NW_021025153.1:716491-814480 GCF_004153795.1 Camellia sinensis
TTTAAACACTTAGTGTGTTCGTAAGGCAAACAATTTGTAGTGCTGCTATTGTTTGTAGTAGATCATTTTATCCTGGGAGATAGACGTCCGAATTCTGAAAGCACCATGGAGAGGACGAATCTGAGTAGGTACACTAGTAACCCTGGAGAAGGCCATTGGAAAGCGATCATTCGAGTTCTTAGATATCTAAGTTTTACCCGTGATTATGGTTTGAACTTTACTCGATATCCAGTAGTACTTGAAGGTTATTGTGATGCCAATTGGATATCGGATACTAAAGATTCAAAATCCACTAGTGGATATGTCTTTACTCTAGAAGGCGCTGCTGTTTTTTGGAAGTCCACGAAACAAACTTGCATTGCACGATCCACAATGGAATCTGAGTTCATTGCTTTAGACAAAGCAGGTGAAGAAGCAGAATGGCTTCGTCACTTCTTAGAAGAGATTCCAATGTGGCCGAAACCTGTGCCAGCTATTTGCATTCATTGTGATAGTCAATCTGCAATAGGCAGGGCACAGAATCATTTGTATAATGGTAAGTCACAACATATTCATCGTCGACATAATACTGTAAGGCAATTGTTGTCAAACGGAATAATCTCAATAGATTATATAAAATCTAAAGAGAATATTACGGATCCGTTAACAAAAGGTTTGACAAAAGAGCTAGTGTATAGTTCATCGAAGGGGATGTGATTAAAGCCTATTACATAAGAGTCGTCATAATGGTAACCCTACTTATATGACTAGAGATCCCAAGAACTAAGTTCAAAGGGACAACTAAGTTATGTATGGCTCACCAGAAATCACCAAGGGATTAAAAATTCCCTACCCATTCCTATGGTGAGAGTGATATCTGCAACATATGTTGTATGCAGGGGTATAAGGATAAGCTTTACTTTTAATGATTACTTATATCTTGGTTAAGGTATAAAATCAAGACGAGTATAAGGAGATACTCACAATAAGAATCACCTATATAAGTGCTGAACTAGGGCCGGTTCTATGAGAATGAAAAGGCTAAATTCTCTAGAAACACTTATGAAAACCAGGCGCGTTCAAGGCCAAAATGAACACAACAGTGAGAACCACGATGTGTTAGAAGATATTTTGTGTGAAATCTATTGTCTTGGCTTACACAAACAACTGAACAGTTCAAGGCATTGCGTCCACTGGATAGCTAGTAAGTTCGATTGGCTTTCACTAGAGGAGGTTCAAAGCTAAAAGCTACCTATCCCGATGTGGTATATTTTCTTAATGTATTCTTTCTTTGTCTGCATCTTGTTGCATGTCTGTTCTCGTGAATTCCATTCATGTGGGGGGATTGTTGGAAATGGTAGAAAAATTCTGGGTAAAACTATAATTTTCTCATAGTTTTGGTCTATTTTTTTTAGGTGGGCCCCGAGCGTCGATTTACTCGGGTCAAAGTGGTAACGGCGTTCTATGCCTCGCGTTGTGATTCACGTGGCATAATTTGGTTGCTCAAACCATTACTGAGTGAATGAAAATTGAAGCCAAAGTGTGCTCCATGGAAATGGAGTTTTGGTGAAATTCCTTAAGGTTGTAAATTGGCGTGTCGTCCACATTGATTTGGGTGGGGAAGTTTTGAAAGGGTTTATAAGGCATGGGTTTGGTACTTGGTGAGATGTGCCCCAAGGTGCTACCACAATGCGTGTTTTAGAGGGAGAGGTTATGGACAAATTGGGCTAGGCCCATTGGACCAAAAAATCGACCACACACCGCGCGCCGCACGCCGCGTCCGGCCGGTCGGGCGGTGTGCCTGGGCTGGGCCGGGCCTAGCTTGGGCGCGGTGCGTGGTGTGTGGTTGGGTTGGTTTTGTTCGGCCCAATAATAATCTTTTTGGGCCAAAAACATTTGAATTTATATTATTTTTGGTAAAATAAAATCCAGAATTCAAATTAAACTGATTTGGATTTTTTGTAAGGGCCCTTCCGTTTTCAAACAAAGAATAAACTAGTTTGGAATTAGTGCACACCCAAACAGGGCGCCCTTCCCGATTTTTTGCTATCTGTTTGAATTATTAACAACTCAAATCTGTTTTGAATTCGAAACCAACAGGTTCAATACCTGTACTTTAAAACCAAGAGCCACCTTTACATCTATAAATAGGACCACCCTCATTTGAATGTTATTGATTCAGAAATTTCGTATTTCACCGCTCTGCTTATTCTATTCTTCATTTTGTTGGCATCTTTATTTCTGCAAGACGAAAAAAATTGATAAACAACATATAAGAAAAAACAAAAACAGGAGGAAAGAAGAAAGGAGAAAATCTACATGACAAGACAACAAGCAAAGTAACGAAGCAAGAACAGAATAATGAGGCAAAATCAGCCGTGGTGGCACAGATACAGGTGAGCGGGCATGAAAAAAAAAAGAAAAAGAAGAGTGTAACACTTAGTGTGTTCGTTGCTCAAGGCAAACAATTTGTAGTGCTGCTATTGTTTGTGGTAGATCATTTCATCCTGGGAGATAGACGTCCATATTCTGAAAGCACCGTTGAGTGGACGAATCTGTCTTAAGGACACAGTGTCAAACACTGGACTTGATCAGAAAATAATTCGAAGAAATTAAATCAAGTAAGTTATTTAATTTATTTTCAGTGTTGTTTTTATTTATTAAAATCAGATTTAAATTTTATTTTTGTAACAAAATAAAATCTGTTATTTTATTTATTTTTTATTATTTCGAGTTTGATTTTTGTAATCAAACAAATTCTCTCTTTTTCTTTATTTCTTTAAATTCTAATTGTTGTTGTGTACACAATAAAATTAAATCTTTTAAATACAGTGAAGATTGTCCAACAGAAAGTTCAAACAAAGTCAAATAGGTCTTTCACAAATCCAAACCAATATGAGAGTCAAAACCAAGTTAATGTTTAAGCGCCCACAAATCCTATTTCAATTAGGAAATAGAATAACATAACATGTATATGACACAACCTGATAATATATATTAAACAAGTTAAGTTATCGTTGAACCTGTATCACACAAAATTGACACAAATAACTTGTTTAACGAAAAATTAATTACACATTTTAATATTAGTTTCAATAAAAGGTGCGGTAATATTTTTGAATCCTTTATATAACTGCATTCAACTTGTTAAACAACATGTAAAATAGTATGCTAAGACTAATATAGTTTTTTCTTTAGGATAATGTATTTTTTGTCTGCTATTTTAAAGTTAGTCGAGTAAAAAATATATTAATAGATATAATTTTTGTAAATGAGAAAAATAAAATTGAGTTGAATCTTGTGCCCAAGCATGGTCCGACTTAGTTGCGCATCTGATTTCAATTTTTTATTGTAAGCCTGTTTTAAAAATAATATTACAATTCTAAGCCCACTTACAAAGCTCATTATTAGATAAAAATAAATGTTATAAAATTAGACGTAAACAATTTGGTAATTGAATTGACAAAAATATTTCGTATTTATTTGATTCTATCAAAAGTATATTATTTTTATTTAAACAAAAATAAAACTAAATAAAGTGCTTATGTACTATACACGTGTATAATTTATAAATTTAACCCAGTTCAACCTTACAAATTTGCATATTGAGCCCAAATCCTTAATAAAATAGGTTGGGTGGGCTTCGGGTTGGTCCCCACAATTATGGAGGACGCTCATACAATTTTTTATTTTGAAAATTATGAAATATTTTTAAAAATGTAAATAACTTATTTAAGTATTAAAATAAACAAAACATATCATCTAACATAATTTATATATATATATATATATTGCAATAATAGTTTATATTGTTAAAAGTAGATTCAATTATACAAAACTACCTTGAGGTTTTTTTTTATTACAATTTTTGAAATTAAATTGCTCTCCATTGTCAGAATTGTCAAATGATGAATATTAACGAACATTAATTATTAATTGGAAAAATTTCATATCAGTGTAAAACTTTAAAATAATTACAAATTAATGATAAATTTTATCAATATTAATAATTAAAATTATAAAATTTTCCATATATATGGAATAATTTTTTCAAGATCCCACTGAGGGGTAAGTTCCCCTTATTAATTTATTCTTTTGCCATTTTACAAATTGTTATTTTTGTCAGGAAAGTTACGGAGATATTACTCTACAAATTTGTGTAAGAGTTTAAACACATTAACAATTTACTTGCTGGTTAAAGTCCTTGAGATTTCAAGTTGTAGAAGAATAAAGAAAAGATTTGACATGAATGGACCAAACTATGCTTACAAACATAAAAAATTCGAGAACATTTTATATCATGTCTCTTTGTGGCTCTTTGTAGCGTTCTATATCTCTTTCTCTCTCTACCATCAACGATCATTGTATATACTAAAGTTCGCTATCATTGCTACCACAGTCACCTCAATTACATTCGCTGCCACCATCACTGTACTCTATGTCGTTTCCAGATATCTCTCTTTTCTTATCAAACACATAGTTTTCTTCTCTCTAAGCTTTATCTCTGGCAACGCTTTCACCAAGTCCACTTGTGAGAACCAATGAGACGGCTTATCATCTAATCTAATCGTGTCCTTTGACTATTCACCACCATTGAACAATGACATGAAAGATACCAACACTCGGAATCAAAACATTCAGTGTTTGGCAAGAACAAATAGTGACTCAGGTGAGTTAGAATTGATTTTTGGTGAAAAAATGTGTCAAAAGATTTATTTTATTATTTTTCTTGGATAAAAAACATGAAATTACGAAGTTAGTAGTTAGAGAAATTTCACTAACCTAGAGAAATTTCATTAACCTAGACTAAAAGTCAATGAAATTTTTTAGAAAAAGATCAATAAAATTTCTCTGAGTTCGTGCAATTTTATTGGATTCAGACTAAACGTCAGTGAATTTTCACTGACTAAGAGAAACAAAAAAAATTATTGACTAAGTCAGTGTTTAGAGACAAACTAAAAGTTTGTGAATTTTCACTGACTAAGAAAATCAAAAAAATTTATTAACTAAGGTTAAGTTTGGCATGCTTGAAAAAAGATAAAAAGTCAAAAAGTCACTATCATATTTAAGTCACATCATCTTATTTAAGTCACATCACCTCTCTAACACACCACTTCAAACCCAACCCAAACCCAACTCATATTTCATAAAAAGCCAAAAAGTACACTTATTTAGATCATCCCAAAAGTCAGTGTGTAGAGAAATGTTCACTAACTTACAGGAATTTCACTTCGCTAGACAGTTGTCAAAAAATGTCACCAACAACCGACGATGATCATCAAAAAGTTGTCACTGACAACTGGAGGTTGTAGCCAACGATTGAAAGCGGTGGCTGGAAATGACAAGGACAATAAAAGATGGTAGAATAATGTAACTAAACTAAAGGTAATTTGGTCCCAAAAAAAGTTAGTGTCCTTAAACTAACAAATATGTTTTTGTTGTTCTTAAATTAGCACACAATATTTTATAGTGAGCTAAAAAAATAAAATGAAATAATTCCATTTTTGTCACAACAAATACCTTATGGTGCTTTTGTCTTAACTCCATAGCCAAACAAACTTTCATTTTATCTTTTCTCTGTATCCAAACAATTCCATTTTTTTTTTCTTCTCTTCTCTCTCGTAGTCTATTTCCAACCAACAATCTCTCCCATTTTCTTCCCTCTCCCTACCTCTACTTCTAACCCACTTCTCCACTGATAGCCTCTTCCATACCATCCCTAACTCCCCATCCACTACCATCTTTCTCACCACCTCAATCTCCCTCTACCATTTTTTCAGTATTGCCATCATACTCTTCCACCACCAATGTAAGTGGCATTGGTAGTGACGGATAGAAAGAAAAATATAAATGAGAGAAATATTGAGAAAATAGAGGAGTAATAAGGTGGGTGTTTGAAATTTGAGTTTTTTGGTTATTAAAATGTGCAAAGGGAGTATTTGGCCATGTAAGTAGGGATGAGTTGGGAATAATTTTAGATTGTTGTTTAAATAAACGACAATGTGGAAAATTTTAATGGAGTGATGCTTATTAATTATTTTTTTAAGACATTGTGGGAAGTTTTTTTTGGGAGATTTTAAAGGGTTAGACTTCTCTCAAGTTTAAACTTGAAAGAATTTAAGGGGCTATGAGATCAGTCACGAGTCATATTTTAATGATTACTACTGTTTAGTTTGTAAGGTGCGTCATTATATTATTCAAGATAAAAATTAAGTCAATCTAATAGCCGAGCTTTTTCAATTTATCATGTTTATTTTTTAAAATATATTAATCGTTTATTTTTATTTTTTTTTAAAACAAATGTGATAAAATGAAAATATTATGATTATCAAATCGATCTATTTTTTTTTTTTTTTTATGGATGATATACAATGGAAGCCTACAAAATGAACTGTTTGAATCATTAAAACAAGACCAATAGTGGATTAACGGGCCTCTCAGATTCTCTCAAATTTAGATTTGAATTTGAGAAAAACACAATCCAAATTTAAATATTAGTTAAATAATGCTTAGTTTAGTCCCAAATTACGTATAACATGAAAATTAAATCCAATCACCTTGCTTGTTTTCACTTTTTAAAAAACACTTTTCAGAAAATTTTACTTTCTTATTTTTCGTGTTTTTTGTTTTTACTGAATTTTTTTAATATTTTAAACAATTTTTTTACTTTTTAGACACACCTAACATAAATACACCTAAAAAGTAAAAAAATTGTAAAAAAAATCTTTTAAAAATTCACCAAATACCAAAAATATATAAAAAAAAAAATACAAGAATTCAGTACATTTTTTTATTTTTTTATGTATTTATTAATTTTTTAAAATATTTTTTTACAAATTTTTTACTTTTTAGATACATCTAAGTAAGGTGCATCTAAAAAAGTTTTAAAAAAATGTATAAAATTTAAAAAATATTCACTAAAAATAAAAAAATACGAAAATCAAAAAGTCAATTTTTAAAAAGCTTAGTCTAAAAAACTCAAACCAAACACACTGAATATAATTATTCTCAAGAAGTTGATTAAATTGGTTTTTCTTCATCGCAATGATATCTCATTCGCTATCACCGACACCATTACATCTCGTCAGAATATTTCTTTCCAAATAATAATAATAGTCAATAATTTACTAATAATATTGGCTAGAATGACACCACACTGACAATATTAACCCAAGAAACACATATATCATCATAAAATAAAAAAATAAAAAAAGCCAACAAATGCCATGTGATATGAGTTTTTAGAAAAATACTTGAAATGCCTAATTTATTATACCTAAAAACTATCTTAATGATATGTCTGATAAGTGTCAAATTTTAAAATATTGTCAAACACTCCATCATATGGGATTTAACTTCAATGCTACATCGTTAAGGGTCATTTAGGAGTGATGAATTAGGAGGATATAATATTGTTGGAATTTTTAACCCTAAATTTACCCTCGAAAAAAACATTCCAAAACATTTATTTGTTAACCCTACATTTATTTCTTAAACGATAATTGAAATCCTAGATCTATTCTTTGTCTCGAAACCTTAGACACTCATTCGCCACAACGAAAGGTTACGAAGGGGCGACTATGGGATGGTGATCATGGGGTAAAGGAGAAGCCGGGAAGGGATGGAGTTGGGTGAGGTGTTGAGGAGAGGGTGGTAATGGTTGCGGCAGTTGACGGCAATAATAACAGTTAGATTAGGGTTTGGATTTGAAAATTAGATAGTGTTTTGTTCAACAAAATAAAACGGAATAAAATGATCATTCCATCAAAATGTTCATTACCATATTTGGTTGACTAAAAAACTAATAACAAAATGCATTACACATAGAATTATCATTTACCATTTCAAGAGAATGCTTATTTCATGTGAGAATTTAAGGAATGATCAGTGTATCAAATAAAACATTAGAGAATATGAGGATATTTTGGTATTATTTGAGAATTAATTATGTAAATTGAAAAAAATAAAATAAAATTAGATGTGATGTTGAACTTATGGTGTGCAAATAAAATTTCCCCAATTTTTTTGTTTTTGTTTTTATTTTTATTTTTGTTTTTTTAGGGTGATAAATTAAACTTATTTTTAGCTCTGTTTAGGAAGAGCTAAATGGGGTTTCTTTTGGCTATTTTAGCCACAAAAGACAAAATAGGTTATTTTAGTCATAAAAAATAAAATATCACATTCAACTCATAATCATTACACCATTCTTTCACAAAAAAAGCAAAAAAAGTCAAAAAGTCATTCCTGAATCAAACTTTTTAACACATGCTAAAATAGCCAAAAAAGTCAAAAAGTCAACCCACTTCTCAAACGGAGGCAAAACAAGAGTTGTTTTTCTTTCAATGTCTCATCATTTCTCACATGACTTATAAACCAAATATAAGAATTCTTTCTCTTAATTTCTTATTATTTCTCATCAAAACATTTGATCCACATAGGAACTAGTGTTGGTGTTGTGAGGTCGTGGGAGCATGTCGCGAATTTATTTTAATAATTCGATCGATTTATAGTGTAGGCTTCATCAAGTGAATTATTCATGAAAAAATTCAAGTTAATTATACATCTACAATCCATAACATGACCACGTTTATGTTTAAGAAAATTAAACGATAGTAATTTTTTTAAAAACAATTAGGACTTGATTATAAGGCCATACTTGTCCGTTTAACCACACTTTTTGTATGAATGATATATTCAACGAACTCTATAATATAAACGGTTCAATTATCCAAACAAACTATAGTAAAGTTTTGATTAACTCGAGAAAACTGCTATATATGACTTAATAAGGCCAGATTTGGCAAATTCCCAAAAATCCAAATAGTCAAAAAATTACACAAAAAGCAAAAAAAGTCCTTACTATTCACAAATAAAAATAATTAAAAAAATATTTTATACATTTTTGTAATACAAAAGTTTGAATTACACTGTCAGCCGTACTACCCTAGTAGGAAGGCAGGTCATACACTTTTTGGGGGGGAAAAAAAAAATTACATATGTAAAACCACAAAGTTTGATGGTAATGTTGGGCCCTTGGGGGCCCACTAAGAGTTCTGTTTTGATAATCCGAACCGTTAAATATATAGAACTTGTCGAGTACTATATGCCTGTAAAAAATCACATTGATCGGATATCATTAACTATGTGATCAAATCAGTTTTATATAAACAAAACAGATGGTGTGATAGTTAACTGTTGAAAAAAAACTAATCCGATCATATAGCTATCGATATCCGATCAACGTGATTTTTTAGCATATAATACTCGACGAGTTGTATATATTGAACGGTTCGGATTATCAAAACGGAACCCTTAGTGGCCCCCACGGACCGACCATCATTGCCCAAACACTTTGGCCCGAATGAGGCAATTATTTTCTGTGCAGACATGCTGGGGCAGCCGCAGGGCAGCCGTACGACCAATCAAATTTCTTCCACTATACACTCTATTTATACAATTTTTTATTACACATTTTTTTTGTAAAAAGACAAAAAGTTAACTCAAACATTCATCTTTTTTTTCTTAACTTTTTAGTTCAAAAAGACAAAAAATACACTTATTTAGGACACTCCAAATAACCCCTAAATTGTACCTTTAATTTTTTATTTTTTTTATGAATGCACACAATAAACGACAGTCTTATACATATACATATAGTGTTTGTTGGTGCTTATTGTGTGGATCTATGTACGTTGGAGCTAAAAAAATCCAGGATGATTCATCAGATGAAAAATCAATTTTCAAATAGAAAAATGCTGCACTTGTTATGTAAATTTTAAGTAATAATTAATGAACCACTTAAACATAGAAATATTTACCCAAAGCCTCTAAGACCCCACCTCACCCATCCTGAGGGACATCCAAAGCAGCCTCATTAATGTGCACTTAAAAGTTGTTAAATCCCAACTACTTGAACAAAACAATTAATTATTGACAATTTAACCCTTAATTCCATGCTTTTCTACATTTTATTCCGCTATTACTAAGACCAATGCAATACAATGGTTTTGGAGAGTTGAAATTGTTTAGGAAAAAAATATTGAGTGTGACGGTAACTTAGGCCAACCTAAGAAACTATTTGAGTTAAAGTTCTAAAATGGAGTCATTTTTTGAATCTTGGATTTATCAAGGAAAAGACAAAATAAAAGAGAGATTAAATATTTAAATTTTAATTCTTTAATTTCATTTTCTTTTGATCTTTTCTCTTTTTTTATCCCTTCCTCCATAAATGATGTACAAATATAATTTTTATACAAAAAATAAGTAAAGATAAAAGTGAGATGAAATATTTTAATGTAATCTCTCTCTCTCTCTCTCCATAGGAAAATAATCTATAAATAAAATTTTTATACATAATTTATCAAAGGAATGATCTAACGTATTCTTGAAAATAGAAACCATTGTTATGGGCTCTTGATTTTAAAATGAGAAGACCTCAGGCTGCTACATAATTCTGAATTGAAATTTTGTATGATTTTTTTCTTTGCATAGCACTACTATCGTCCATAAATTTATAATTCAAACATGAAATCCTTGAAGAATTTTGTTGAAATATTTCATCACTTAATGGAAATTGGGATATTTTTCTTGGTAGAATAATCCATTTTAATGTTTTACAAGTTTGATTAACAAGATACACATACTTTTCTTCTTCTTTTTTTTAATGCCAGAAAATATTAATTGCCAACTCGGTTATTTAATATAATATTTTACCAATGATTTAGAATATAAGTAATCACTCACAAATTATAAACTAGAGTGGCTTTACATTTTTAAAAAACGAACGTGAGATGTTCAAAAATATCTCATAATGGAGCTTAGTGTTGGGAATGGTAGAAAAATTCTGGGTAAAATCAGAATTTTTTCTCAAGTTTGGTCTATTTTTTAGGTGGGCCCCGAGTGTCAATTTACTCGGGTCAAAGTGGTAACGCGTTCTATGCCGCGTTGTGATTTATGGGCTAGACCCATTGGACCCAAAAATCACCACACGCGCGCGCGCCGCCGCCGCCGCCGTCCGTCCGGCGGGCGCGGGTGCGTGGTTGGGTTGGGCTTCTAATTTTTTTTGGGCCAAAAACATTTGAATTTAATTTTATTTTTTATTAAAATAAAATCCAGAATTCAAATTAAATTGGTTTGGATTTTTTGTTCATCCAAACAGGGCCCTTCCCGTTTTCAAACAGAATTAAACTGTTTTGGATTTATTGCTCATCCAAACAGAGCCCTTCCCGTTTCTATCTGTTTGAATAAACAGATTCAAATCTGTTTAAATTTGAATCTAACAGGTTTCATACCTGTTCAATTCAAAACCAAATGCCACCTTTACATCTATAAATAGACTAGCCTCCCATTTGGATTTTATTCCAATTTTCGTACTCCATAGCCTCCCATTTGGATTTTATTCCAATTTTCGTACTCCATCCTCTGCTAATTATATTCTTCATCTTGCTGCATTTTATTTCTGAAAGAAAGAGTGTAAACACTTAATGTGTTCATAAGGCAAACAATTTGTAGTGCTGCTATTGTTTGTAGTAAGATCATTTCATCCTGGGAGATAGACGTCCAAATTCTGAAAGCACCGTGGAGAGGACGAATCTGTCTTAAGGACACAGTGTTAAACACTAGACTTGATCAGAAAAGTTATTCAAATAAATTAACCAAGTAAGTTGTTTAATTTTATTCTGTTTTTTATTTCTTTATTTAATCAGATTTTATTTTTGTTTTTGTAACAAAATAAAATCTGTGGTTTTATTTATTTATTTTTATTTCGAGTTTGATTTTTGTAATCAAACAAATTCTCTCCTTTTTCTCTATTTCTTTTATTTTTGTTGTTGTTTTGTACACAACAAAATTTAATCATTTTAAATACAGTGAAGATTGCCCAACAATTAGTTTTTCAACCCTCGATTACTTTAGAGACTTTTAGCATTATTGGGCAGCCGAACTATACGAAGAGTGATTTTCTCCGGTCTAAATCTAAATTTAATTGTTCTGTTCCAATTTGTAAAATTTACTATAAGTTTTATTTTAATAATTTAGTTAGTTTATTTTGTAGGCCCTTGTTTTTATATCACTCATTAAAAAACTTAAATTGATTTGATAATTATAACCAAATGATTTAATCTCATAAAAAAATAGAAGACATACATATAATTGTAAAACTCAACCGACTATTTCTTCTTCTTCTTCTTTCTCTCTTTTTCTAAGTGATTAAATCAAATGGTTAAAGATTATCACAATAATTTAATTTTTTTATGTAAATAATTTATATATATATATAGACTTGTAAAATAAATAAATTAAATCATCAAAATAGAATATATAATCAGCCCCACAAACTTAAACAACAATATCTAGTCCACATCCACAATGGCCCTGTTTGGTAGGGCTTATTTCCAGTTTATTTCAGCTTTTAGCTTAATTTAAGCTATTTTGATGTGTTTGGTTCAGCTTAACAATACAACTTATAGTTTTTTGTAAGTCAAAAATCAATTAATTCTTTGAGTGGGGAGGGGGGGAGAAGCTTAATTTATAAGTTAAAAATCAGTTTATACTCACAGTTATAAGTTATAAGCTATAATCACTTTCCTGCACCTCTACCAAACGGGACCAATGTGAGCATGGAAATGATGCGGGTGAAGTACTTTTTTATATATATATATTTATTTTATCGGCGGGTGAAGTACTCATTTTGTCATGCTTCATAGGTGGATATAAGAGCAGCTCCAATGTAGCTGCTATTTGAGTTGTCATATATATATTATAGCAATTTGGTGCTTTAATAGAATTGTCATTGAAGTTGTTAATTTTTAAATGTGTAAGTCAAATTTGACATAAGTTTTGACAAATTATCCAATATAAACATTGCAATCAACGATTAGATATATTTTATAGAGATTCAACTGTAAATAAATAGATGAGATGATATTTGTATAAAAAAATTAACACAAGCAATAGACAAGTTGTCATATCTGATAACATAATTTCATAAAAAAAATGTTATGGATTCCAAATAATATATCAAATTTTTTACTAAACCTCTCACGTTCCAAAATGCTATAAGTCACATACCCATATAAGAGGTTTGATAAAAACTTTGATAGATTATTTAGGATTTTTAGCATAACTCATTTGGTAATGAGATGTAAAATTTCACAATTAATATTTTATAGAGATTCAACTGTAAATAAATAGATGAGATGATATTTGTATAAAAAAATTAACACAAGCAATAGACAAGTTGTCATATCTGATAACATAATTTCATAAAAAAAATGTTATGGATTCCAAATAATATATCAAATTTTTTTACTAAACCTCTCACGTTCCAAAATGCTATAAGTCACATACCCATATAAGAGGTTTGATAAAAACTTTGATAGATTATTTAAGATTTTTAGCATAACTCATTTGGTAATGAGATGTAAAATCTCACAATTAGCATTAGAAATGAAAAAAAAAATTAAAAATTAAAAAAAAATAAAAACCAAATGGTACACTCTCTCACACACACATAATAATATCTCTCTAGGAAACCAAGAATGATGGGGGGAATTGAAAATTTGTTTTTTAGGAATTGAGGAGGTGAGGGAGTGGCTTTGAGGGGTTAGGGGATATTGTCTGTTACATAAGAAAAGCATGACATCAAAAGCCTACAGGCAGTTCCATTTTGTTGCCTAGCTAGTACGTGGCCTGTGGTCCCCCACACCACCTTGCCCTACCACGTGTCACCTTTTACCGGTGCCCATTCGGTACTCCTTGCTGTACCCAACACTCTCTCTCTCTCTCTCTCCCCCACTTCATGCCTCATGTTTATAACATACAACTTTTCATCACCCAAGTCCAACATTGTTCATTCATCAACATATCTTAGCTAGCAACTTTAAAATCTATATGTAACAACTCTAGAGCCAAAAAAAAAATTTGATTCAAATTTTATTGAGAGGCATCCATATGGAGAGCACCGATTCGTCGTCTGGATCGCAGCATCTGCACCTCCCTCCTGGTTTCCGATTCCACCCCACTGATGAGGAGCTCGTCGTTCACTACCTCAAAAAAAAGGCCTCCTTGGCCCCCTTGCCGGTTACCATCATCGCCGAGATTGATCTCTACAAGTTCGATCCATGGGAGCTACCAAGTAACTTATTTATTTCTGTACTCATTAATCTTATAATTTATAAGATTCATACAATTAATCATTTATCAATTGATATGGGTATTTTTTTTTATTATTATTATTATTTTATTGGGGTCAGGTAAGGCGACGTTTGGCGAGCAAGAGTGGTATTTTTTCAGTCCTAGAGATAGGAAGTACCCGAACGGTGCTAGGCCTAACCGGGCAGCCACCTCCGGGTACTGGAAAGCTACTGGAACCGATAAGCCGATATTGACATCAAATGGAACTCAGAAGGTTGGTGTTAAAAAAGCACTTGTTTTCTATGGTGGAAAACCCCCCAAAGGGATCAAAACCAACTGGATCATGCACGAATACCGCCTCATCGACAACAATTCTAGCACCTTCAAGCCTCCCGGCTCCGACCCAACAACCAAAAAAGTCTCTTTGAGGGTAAATCCGTAATTCAACTTTCTAATTTCATTTCGTTTTCAGACCACTTGTCATTTTTTTTTTTTTTTTGAATTTCGTAACATTGTTGTTTGTCTAAGTAATCTTTATGATTAGTCTTATCATATGTTTAAAGTTTTAAAATTTTGATTTTGATTTTGATTTTGTATATATAGCTTGATGATTGGGTTCTATGTCGGATTTACAAGAAAAACAACTCAAGTAGACCGACGGAGGAGAGGGAAGATCACATGCTTGTATCCAATTCAACAATATTAGATGGACATAATAGCAACCAAAAATTAGCAGCTTCAAGGGCTAGTAATTATGGCGCATTGCTTGAACATGAAGAGAACTTCTTCCAAGGGATATTGAATAATGGTGTTGGCATGCAAAACAGTGAAATTTCACAATTAACCTCTCCAAACACAAAACCAGATGTCTCCATGGCCTCTACAAGTCCTCCGATGAAACGGACAGTCCCAACTCAGTACTGGAACAACGAGCCAGCATTGAAGCGGTTCCATGGTGATCAACACGAAAACACAAGCACCAGGGTGTTGGAGGGAAACAATGGCTCATCTTTTGTTTCTTTGCTCAACCATCAGCTTGTTCCACAAAGTGGTGGTGGTGGTTCTTTTCAGCCCAATACACTTGACGTTGGTTCACTTGGTGATGGGGTCTTGAGCCAACATTTTCATCTCCCTAGCATGAATTGGAACTTGTAGTGTTGGTTAGATCTTATATATGGATGCATAAGGTGTATATACATACATATATGCAATGCTTCAATCAGGATCAGGGTTTTCAATATCAGTTGATGCATATCTGAATTTTCAACGTCCAATATTGATATATGGGGCTGAGTTCGATATCAGCCAATATGTGACGATACTGTCAGTACCGATACATGTCTTGATACTGTTATTTAAATTCGTGATTAGAAGACTCAAATTTGTTCCTCAATGTCAGAAAATTTCAGGTGAGTGGTATATATATTTTTGGTTTTTTTTTTCACATTATTACATGAAAATTATATATATGTTAGATAAATATAAAATTAATGGAGTGAGTTGTTATAGTTTGTTGCAAAGTGAACACATATGGTTAGTACATTTGTAGTGGTGCTGTTAATTTCACAGTTATATACAAAGTTTTAAATAATGAATATTACTAGCCAGTATCAGATGATATATTAAATAATATTAGTATTAAAAATGTTCATAACCTAATACGTGCCGATAAATAATTAAAATTATGTCTATGTGTGAATTTGAAGACTTTTGGTCATGGCTTGTTCATTTGTACAGTTGAAAATTCGACAATACATTTTCAATGACACCAAAGCCACATGAGAGGTTGCTTTGATGATAATATATATAGCTCACTGTGATAATGATTGATTTCTCTTGTTTGCATCGATGTGTATATATTTGCTCATCAAACCCCTATAAGGTATGCCATCGTGCTGCTTTTTGCTCTTTCTTTTTCTATTTTCTTTTTTATAACTATATGATCGTATCAACAATCAACAACGAAGATTTTCTATCCAAATTTTCTCTACTGATCGCATAATTAAGCCAAATATAATGACTTATCATGTGGTAAGAAAGGTACTTCTTATCTACCACATAATTAAGTCGAACAGATAGAACTGTTATGTAAAAAAAATAAAAAGATAATTGATTTATCATGTGATAAAAAAGTGACTTAATATAGAAGAATAAGAAGAAATTCGAATAGAGATCCAACCTGGTCATGAAGAGCAATATAAACAAGTTAAATCGAGTTCACACCTACACCTAAAATGTTTAGGTAAGTCATTAAGTAACGCAAACTATTACTATACTAGAGACCTAAAAAAATTTGTTCTATTTTTTCGTACTTCTGAAAACAGTAATATTGGAAATTTAGAATAAAATAAAATAAAATAAAAAACTCATTAGTTTGATATTATATATATTTTTTAAGCAAAAATAATTTATAAATTTATGAAACAATTTAAATTATTTCTATAAAAAAAATAAAATAAAATAAAAGAAAAAGATTTCTAAGAAAAATTTCCCAAAAGACAGGTTCCAAACTAATTTTTCTTCTCATTTTCAAAACACCCAACAGTATATATATTGGACAAAAACGCCTTTTTTAAGTATATGACAGGAACAAAAGGACTACAATTTCGTATTTGATTGTTATCTGTAAAGTAAATTGGAAATTCTTTTACAATAATTCAGGCTGAGGCTTTTTTTTGGTCCGCAATCAAATTGGAGCTTGTTGTTTTGTTTGCTTGGGTCCACCATGGAGTTCGCATTGAAAATCCGAATTATTCTCAATGTGGACAACTCATTAAGTACCTAATTTTTTGAAAAAAATCATATTAATCAGATATCAATAGTCACTTGATCTATCAAAATTTGTGTATGGATGCGAGTAGCAGTAGTAGGGATAATTTGTACTTTCCAAATCTGTCTTGATGCATGCCATCTTCCTGTACCTTTAATTTCATGTTGTTAATGAAATTTTTACTTTGCCGATCAAAAAAAAAAAATTTGTGTCAATGATAAGTGTGATTTTAAAAATAAACTGTGAATATAAATGTAATATAATCAAGTAACTTGTTATATTCGATCAATATAATTTTTTAGAGAGATAAAATATTCGACGAATCTTATATATTAAACAATTTAAATTATAAAAATTAGTTCAAAATAGACCGGAGTAAACCATCCAATGAGCATAACGAATTAAAAAGAGTCCAGCACCTATAATTTATTAAGGAAGATAGAGCTAGTTAGGGCCAATTTTCCACAGATGATGTAAGATTATTCGATTTGCGTAATCTTCTTTTTTATTTGAACCAAGAAATTGGCGTCATATGTCAACTTGGCAAACATGGTTTTTTTAAATTCATGATGACATGTTATCACATGGTCTAGTTTTATTGGCTTATTATAAAGTATTTGGCCTAATTACCACATTTTCTTGATTGGTATCAAGCTAACACGTGTAAATCAATTTTTATCATATTTAGTATACTTTTTGAGTTATCACCACTGTATTAAAATAAGTGATAGCACCAATTACATACATTAAATATGGCATAAAATTATTATTATTGTAACACTATTACTTATATATCACTTTCAGAGTCATTTGAGTAGTGATTTTCTAATTCTTAACTGAAAAAAAAAAAAAAAAAACGTGTAAAAAATATGGGAATGAAAATAATTTTTTGACTTTTTTTTTGTATGAATTGAAAATTTTGACTTTTTAATTTTTTGACTAAAATCTCTGCATGCCAAACGACCTTGAATGTCATTTTCTAACTTTTGTTTTTTTCTAGCAAAATCTTTTTCCACTTCCTTTAATTTATTGACTTACTATTGAACTTCCATTTCTACCCCATTCTTTTTTCACTAGATAATTTCAATTTCTTTCTTGTGAATTACACCTAAAATGGTTTGCAACTAATATTCATTGCACACAATCTTTCAATGTAGATGTATGTTAATGCATATAATTAATAACATCTTTGAAATAATGTGGAGTGCTATTGGCTCTTAAAAGATGTGGATATAGTGGAAAGAAAGTTGTGCTTTTGGTTACATTCCAAACCTACCTATAAACAATATGTTCCATTAATTATAGTGCCATTATACCATTATTATACTGATATTTCAAGACAAAAATATTAATTAGTCCCTCAAATTTTTGTACACTAGGCACTCGCTAGTTGAGTTAATTTTAGGGTTGAAATTAAAGAATATAAAGAGAAAAATAACTAAGAATTTCAAATAAAACTACGCCCTAAATGAGTAAATAATATTACGTAAAACTATCAGTGATTTTCTCTCGCCGTAATTTTTCCTTGATTTATCATTTTTTTTTATTTCAAACAGTAAAATTAGCTTAATTAGGAAGCACATGATATAACATGATATTTTGTTCATTTTTGTTAATTGATTGTACTACATTAACTTTGTAAAATAACTGATGTATTATTATTGATTGATATTGTACAAGATTGTTGTGTTGATGTTTTACAAGGATGTATTATATAGGAGAGGTTTTGGGAGAGTAGGTGAGGAGTGAGTGGTGGAGGTAGGTTTGGTGGAGTGTGTAGTAGTAATTTACATTTACATTAACAGCCCCCCTCAAACTCAAGGAGGATAGGTACTAGCCAACTTGAGTTTGGAGAGAGTCACAAAACAGAAAAATAAACTGAAAAATAAAACAGGATAGGAGACACAGTATGGTCGTGTCAGACCGATGTAGCAGACAGTTTATGGGGTCATGTCGGACCGTTGTAGCAGACACTGTGTGGTCGTGTCAGACCGATGTAGAAGACAGTTTACGGGGTCATGTCGGACCGTTGTAGCAGACAGTTTATGGGGTCATGTTGGACCGTTGTAGCAGGACAGTTTACGGGGTCAACATGGAAGCATTCAGTGGAATGAAAATGCAGGAGTGAGTGGTGGAGGTTTTGGGAGAGTAGGTGAGGAGTGAGTGGTGGAGGTAGGTTTGGTGGAGTGTGTAGTAGTAATTTACATTTACATTAACAAACTTAATTATAAATAGAGGATTTGAATAAAAATAAATAAAAATCCAATGGTCAAAATAGAAACTAAATAGAATTTGAAGGACAAATTATAATAATTTACCATTAACATCATTATACAAAACCGTTGGTGTTAAATGATGATACTTAATACAAACCACCAAAAAAAAAAAAAAATTTCTCTACATGCTATCTATTTATTTATTGACTTACTATTGAACTTCCATTTCTACCCCATTCTTTTTTCACTAGATAATTTCAATTTCTTTCTTGTGAATTACACCTAAAATGGTTTGCAACTAATATTCATTGCACACAATCTTTCAATGTAGATGTATGTTAATGCATATAATTAATAACATCTTTGAAATAATGTGGAGTGCTATTGGCTCTTAAAAGATGTGGATATAGTGGAAAGAAAGTTGTGCTTTTGGTTACATTCCAAACCTACCTATAAACAATATGTTCCATTAATTATAGTGCCATTATACCATTATTATACTGATATTTCAAGACAAAAATATTAATTAGTCCCTCAAATTTTTGTACACTAGGCACTCGCTAGTTGAGTTAATTTTAGGGTTGAAATTAAAGAATATAAAGAGAAAACTAACTAAGAATTTCAAATAAAATTACGCCCTAAATGGGTAAATAATATTACCTAAAACTATTGGTGATTTTCTCTAACCGTAATTTTTCTTTGATTTATCATTTTTTTTTATTTTAAACAGTAAAATTAGCTTAATTAGGAAGCACATGATATAACATGATATTTTGTTCATTTTTGTTAATTGATTGGACTACATTAACTTAATTATAAATAGAGGAATTGAATAAAAATAAATAAAAATCCAATGGTCAAAATAGAAACTAAATAGAATTTGAAGGACAAATTAATAATTTACCATTAACATCATTATACAAAACCGTTGGTGTTAAATGATGATACTTAATACAAACCACCAAAAAAAAAAAAAAAAAAATTCTCTACATGCTATCTATTTTTATTAGGGAAAATTTCAGGACATGGGGAGTTTTGAAAAATATTTAGAAATAAATGGTAAACTTTATAAATATTGATAATTGAAATAGCAAACTTTTTCATGACTATGTAATAATTTTATACAATTTCCACTTAATAGTAATTCCTCCTTTTTATTATATAAAGTACATCCTGAATTGGTTTAAATCCTGTCACACTTTCTATTTTTTTCAAAAATATCCTTCTATTCAAAAATAGTCACCCATTCTTATGCCATAATTGTCACATTCAATCACTTTGTTTGGTTCTAATTTTTTGAATCTAATTTTTTGAAAATTAAATTTTTTATTTTTTTTATTTTTAGTGAATTTTTTTAATATTTGAAGCAAATTTTTTTTTACTTTTTAGATACACTTAATATAAATACAATTAAAAAGTATAATATTTGATGAAAAAAATCTTTAAAAAATTCACTAAATACCAAAAATTCAAAAAGAATACGAAAATTTAGTACACTTTTGTATTCTTGTATATTTATTAAAATTTTAAAATATTTTACTTTTAGTTACATCTAGGTTAGGTGCATTTAAAAAGTAAAAAATTTACTTAAAATATTTAAAAAAATTCATGAAAAATAGAAAATACAAAAAATAAAAAATTTAACTTTTAAAAAATTGAATTCAAAAAATTAAAACCAAACAAGATGATTTTTAAAAAATATATATTTTTTCATTCACTAAGCCATTCAAAATTTCTAAAATCACAAACACATCGCGTTGTACCCACCACTAATGTTGACAATACTTTCTAATTCTTTTTTTTTTTTCCTTTAAATTTAGGTAGACTGTTTTTTATTTACCACACACCACCATTAATCAATTTTATTTCCAAATTGCAGATGAAAATTTGCGAGGGTATCATTTTCTTAAACAGAATGACAAGACCTGAGAAAGGATATTTATTCCATCACTAATAACATCACACATAGTGTCAACTAGAGCTACCTTTAAAATGGTTTTGCTTTTACTTTTGTGACTTATGGGGGGCCATCTCACCCATATCAAATGGAATCATATCTTAATGCCACAATTAATTCAGCCCTCTAATAACTTCCCTTTCATAGGAAAGAGAACAGAAAAGCTTTTAATAATTCATATCATCTTGTGCTTAATTTTGGAATAGGTGTGAACACAATGAACATAACTTTGTGATATGATCATCATCTCTTTCATAAGATACTTTTTCATTTCACCTATAAACCTCTAAAAAAATATCTAATGAATTATATTGCACCTCCCTAAACTTACATGTGCATACATATGCACTTTAAATCCTATTTACATCAATTCTACACTATAAAGTCAACAATACAAAAGGATTATATTTTACCATATCAAAACTAATTATTTCGATTAGTAACTGCTTATTTAAATATTTTATACATAACTCTTCTAGTATGCGAATATTAAAAGGTAGGCATAGTCGATGAGTGTTTTTATCAATTGACAAAAAGAAGGTAGATGAAGAAGAAAAAAACCAATAAAAGTTATTAAATTTGGAAATTTGAAATCTAAAATTAAGATAGTTAGGTAATGGTAATATAAGAATAAAAAAACTTATGACATATGTTCATACCAAAAGACCTGTACACTTTATATAAGAGAATATATAGAGTACAAGAATCACATCTTAAATTTAACCTAAAATGATGTTAAAAATTCAAACTCGCCTAAGCAACTCTTGCATTATATTAAAAATAAATATTAGAAAATTAGACATTCATAAATTTGTACTTTAGTTGACATAAACACTTAGATCTCGTTTGGTATTTTTTCCTATTTTTTGTCTATAGAATGGGATCAGCTCCCCTCTATACTTCATCTCTTTATACTCCTGTATGCCCCTCTTGTGGGCCCCAACTCAAGTACTCACAGATGATTCAAACCGTTTACTTCGTAGGTCTCGTAATAAAAGTTTTATTCATGCAAAAATTCAATTTTATCGAATAACTATAAATGTTGGAACAATATATATATATATATATTTATGTATTTCTTAATTTTTTAAAATATTTTTTCACAATTTTTTTTACTTTTTAGATACATCTAAGTAAGGTGCATCTAAAAAAGTAAAAAAAATGTTTAAAATTTTAAAAATATTCACTAAAAACAAAAAAATACAAAAATCAAAAAACTCAATTTTTAAAAAATTTAATCCAGAAAATTCAAACCAAACACAGTAATTGTAATCTTTTTAATTGTTGCCAAAGAAAGAGTTGGAAAGCCTGCCTTATTCTTTTTCTGTGAGCATTTGGTTTGGATTAAGTATAGATTGGGCCAGGACACTGTTAAAGTTTCAAGATGGGCTGTAACCTCTAAACTTTTCATATCTTTACTCTTTTAGTCAACCCAAGTCCAAGTCAACCCTTTAGATTGTAGCCCAAATAGGTAATTACGAGCTGATTCGCATTGGGCTTATTTAACACAAAAAAATAAATAAAAAAAAAAAAAAAAAACAAACAAACAAACAAACAAACAAACAAACAAACAAAATTGGGTTAATTACTCAAAAGTGTCCCATGTTCAAAATACTTATGTGTATGTTTTATCCTTATTAAAAGAAGGAATTAAAAAAGTGATACTATTAGTAGCTCATAAATTATTTTAAACCTTCCATTTCTTTGGACACTCACTTATAAATTTTAAAACCCTTAAAATTTCTTTTCTCCTCCCAAATAATATCAAAATTATCTTTAAACATTCCACCCATTGAATGTACAGCCCCCATATTCCCAAAAAAACCTTCATTCCAAAAAATCTTAACAAAACCCAGTAAGAAGAAGAAGAGTCTCATTTTTTTCAAAATCCACGAAGAAGAAGAAAAAAAAAAAGAATACTGTCTTTGCCAATTTAACCAACTTCCCATCTAATATTTTTCATTGTTCTCAAATCCAAGCTCTTGATTTGCACCACAATAGTCTTTCAGGAGATGTTCCAATACAAAACTTGTTTATGGTTGTCACCAACCTTACTTATCTTTACCTATCATACAACCACTTCTCGAAGATTAGAATCTCCGATTCCTAGTTCTTAAAACAGTTCAGTTCTTCGAGTTTTCTTCATTTTGAACTCATTCAAATTACAAAAAGTTCAAAATCAATGTTTGGTTATCGGTTTCAGAACAAATAAACAATGTTTAGGCCTATATTCCCAAATTTTAGTCATATATTCAAGAGTTCAGTTTCGAAAAAATGACGAACATATTTTATTATTTTTGTCATTTTTTTCAAGAAACTTACCCTTACAAGGCCAATCTCCTCTGAGTTAAGAACAACATCAAAGTTATGAACCTCCTCTAAGTTTTTATTGTTGTACTGCTCTCGTCTTATGGAGTTGTAGTTACTAGAAAAATTTTCACTCATTGTCATAGCCGAAAAAGTGTAGACAATCAAATGGTTGCCACCGTTACTGCCGGAATATTGCCACCAAAGGGTTTTCAAGGTTTTGAGGGTGGATAGGTTTTGAATGTGAGATTTGGGAAAGATGGATGGGTGGTGATGAAAGTGGGTGCTCTCATAAACCTTAATTCATAATGTAATAGGTGTGTAGGTTTAATTGTGAGATGGGATGTCTCAAAATTAATGATGTTCTTTGTAGTAATTTTATTTGAGGTTATTATTGTAATAAATAAAATAAAATAAAATAAAAACTAAAAATTAAAAGGCCTTAAATAATTTATAGAGTGCTAATTGCAGCACTCATTAAAAATCGTCAATTTAATAAGCACCTACGTAACAATATTATCCATAATTTATGGAATGCTAATTACAACACACACTAAAAACCGTCAATTTAATAAGCACCTACGTGACAATCACCAACCGTGGTTATGTTTCATACCTCAACATAAAATTGTGAGTCCAACTTCTCCACCAATTATAAATCTCATAGTAACCACTTGACCATACCCAAAAGTACTAGATAATCTCTACTACTTGGCACTATTAATGTGACATTTACTTTTTTGTTTTGTTGTTTCAAAACTTAAAATTTTCATAATTTTTATTATACATATTTATTTTTAATGAAATCTATCAGACAATATCAATATTAAATATAAAATTTTTAGAAAACTAAAATATTAATTTTTTAGCTATATGAAACTAACCATTTTGTAGTTTGCGAGAAACTATTCAACAAAATTGAGAATTTCTTTTCAGTTTTAAAATTGAAAAAATTGAAAAATTATCAATTTTGTACAAAAATGTTCCATATAATTGTTCATAAGCCCAATGTGCTAAAAACCAGCCTTGCCTTAAAAGGAATTATCCTGTCTTTTAAGAATTTTTGTTAGGTTGTGTGTTGACAAAATAACAATGGTTGCTTTATATAATATGAGCCATGATAGAGACTCCCTCCAATCACTACCCCCACAACCCCCCCCCACAGACACGTGGCGGGTGGTGATTGGAGGAGCAGGAAAAAAAGAAAAAAGAAAAAGAAAATATAACCAATGAGAGAGAGAGGGGGTCAAATGGGTGGAAGAAAAGGGGGCATGAAACATTTTTGATATAATATATAGAAGAAAAAAATAAGAAATAGTGAGTGTATAATCAATAGAATTATAAGAACATGCCACGTAAGATATAAAATGAATTTATTTGATAATTTTTCCTTACATTAGTTCTTAATCGAAACCCAAAAGAGTGGACATAATAAAGAACAAGCCCACACAATGTAATGGAAAATTATTAAATACAGCCCCAATTATTTTTTGGTATTATTTACATGTTACTCTTAATTAATGAGAAATTGCAACACCTAGTAAGTGGGCTTTTTCTTTTCTAACTATCAAACATAGGTGGGTCAATATGTTCCACTTATAAAATTTATCGTTACGTGATTGGTTTGGAACATATATTTTAAAATTATTGAATAATTACTTAACAATAACCCACACTAAAGAGACAGAAGAAAGACGACGACGACAATAACAACAAAACTTCTAATTCAAATAAATTAGGAAAAACATCAAATAAGTTTTAATTTTTTTCATAACATTTCCATTGGTCATATTAACACTATTGAAAGCTTTTTTCTGCCTTTTTTGATTGGGTAAATTACACTTATCTTCTTTGAGGTTTAAAAAAATACAACAAATCTTACAGTTTTAACATAATTATATTGGAGATTTTAATTCAAACAATACTTAGTCCCATTTTCATTAATAATTTATTAGTCATATGGATGAATAAATGATATTGTATATGTATTATTATTATTCACACTATCAGTATTAATTTTGATTTTTTAACCTTATTAAAAGAGAATTCAATGTAATTATATCAAAATTATAGACTTTACTATATATTTTTTTTTAAATTTCAAGGAAGATTAGTGTAACTGAAGTCTTCTTAACTTTTTGTTTTTTTATTTTTTTCCAACAAACTGGTTCTCAAAAAATTTTCAAAAAATAAATTATAAAACAACCAGATTGAGGCTTTGGAATAGGGCTTAATTTTGAAAATTCTCCATTCCTATCCTAAGGCTGCTATGTGATTTTAGATTTTTGGGAAAGTTCCCCTGGCCTTCCCGAGGTTTGGCCAACGTACAACAAATCTCTAAAGTTTCATATAATTATATTAAATTCTCTTTAATGTGGTTAAATTGATTGAAACCAGAACAGATAATGTGAAAAAAGAAAGTGAAAAAAAAAAAAAAAAAAAAAAAAAAAAAAACAACAACGACGACGTGCATTTCAATGTGGTAAGTATTACTTTATCTTCTAGTAAACTTATGACTTATTATAGTTAATAAGAAATGAAATTATATATTTTTGTGATAATGTCATGTATTTTTCATCGAAATATTAAATTTTTATTATAATGGTATAAGTTTTTCATTTATGAACAACAAATTGCTATAACTCTATTAGAAGATTACATAACATTTATCATAAAAATATATATAATAAAAATCTTTGAGTATGTATCTAATATATATATATATATATATTTAGTCACTCGTTATAACTTACACTAGTCTAATATAACGAGAAAAGGAAAGGGGATTACCTCAAACGTCCCATATGAGATTCGAGCCCGCAACCTCTATTATGGGATTGGAGAGCATATAACTATTTCATTCTTCAGTAATATTACATCCATACAATTTTTTTCCCCTCATAATCTCCCTAATGAGCCGGCAAAACAAAATTTATGTAAAGAGAGTTTTGAGAAAATATTTAAACGATGCTACATCCCCTAATTCCCCAAAGTGTGTGGGACACGTGACCCTGCGGATCCTCAATAGCTCTGTCTAAATATTTGCAAACACCTTTTTTTATTGGTTTGAAGCTTCAAAAAAATAAAAAATAAAAAGTTAAAATGAAAGCACCATGACATTTTGTGAATTTTAACCTCACAAATTTAGTTGTTATTTCTTTTCTTAACATTGTTACATTCACACAATTTGTTTTTTCCACAATTTTTTAATGAGATGGTAAAATAAAATAGACATAAGAAGAGTTTTAAGGGAATATTTGAATGTGTACTTTTTAAATTTTACTTGTCACGTTATTAGAAAAATTGTTAGGAAAAAAAATTGTGTGAATGATTTCTTCTTTCCATGGATTGATCCATACCGACATGGGATGCATGTTGGCATAGCATGGTGTTGTGATTGTCAATTAGGCCTTGTCCTGAACCATGTTGTTAATCTGAATCGTTTATATTGTAAAATTTATCGAACATATTGTTCATAAAAAATATAAAAAATCAAATTAATTGTAAAACCATGATCAAGTCCTTACTATTTTAAAATACATTATCAAAATTATTCTAATTTTTAAAAAAAATAAATATGATCTCATTTTAAAGTTACAAATATTTAATTAATCTATTTATTTATTTATTTTTTAATGATCTGCTCGACTGTGGTTGAAATTAACAATGTGAACTTATAGGTAGAGCACACTATCCAATTCCCATCCATACTTAACATAATTATATTGGAGATTTTAATTCAAACAATACTTAGTCCCATTTTCATTAATAATTTATTAGTCATATGGATGAATAAATGATATTGTATATGTATTATTATTATTCACACTATCAGTATTAATTTTGATTTTTTAACCTTATTAAAAGAGAATTCAATGTAATTATATCAAAATTATAGACTTTACTATATATTTTTTTAAAATTTCAAGGAAGATTAGTGTAACTGAAGTCTTCTTAACTTTTTTTTTTTATTTTTTTCCATCAAACTGGTTCTCAAAAAATAAATTATAAAACAACCAGATTGAGGCTTTGGAATAGGGCTTAATTTTGAAAATTCTCTATTCCTATCCTAAGGCTGCTATGTGATTTAGATTTTTGGGAAAGTTCCCCTGGCCTTCCTGAGGTTTGGCCAACATACAACAAATCTCTAAAGTTTCATATAATTATATTAAATTCTCTTTAACGTGGTTAAATTGATTGAAACCAGAACAGATAATGTGAAAAAAAAAAAAAAAAACAACGACGACGTGCATTTCAATGTGGTAAGTATTACTTTATCTTCTAGTAAACTTATGACTTATTGTAGATAATAAGAAACGAAATTATATATTTTTGTGATAAGGTTATGCATTTTTCATTGAAACATTAAATTTTTATCATAATGGTATAAGTTTTTCATTTATGAACAACAAATTGCTATAACTCTATTAGAAGATTACATAACATTTATCATAAAAATATATATAATAAAAATCTTTGAGTGTGTATCTAATATATATATATATATTTAGTCACTCGTTATAACGTACACTAGTCTAATATAACGAGAAAAGGAAAGGGGATTACCTCAAACGTTCCATATGAGATTCGAACCCGCAACCTCTATTATGGAATTGGAGAGCATATAACTATTTCATTCTTCAGTAATATTACATCCATGCAATTTTTTCCCCCCCATAATCTCCCTAATGAGCCGGCAAAACAAAATTTATGTAAGGAGAGTTTTGAGAAAATATTTGAACGATGCTACATCCCCTAATTCCCCCCCCCTCCAAAAAAAAAAAATAAATTTCCATCATCAATGACGTGGCTAAGACCCGTATGAAGCGGCCTCACACTCCTCTCCTCTCATCTTTAGCCTCCTCTAAGTCCACATTAATAAGAGTGGAATTGGGGAGGGGGCAAAATTAGGAGGATGAATTATTTTTTCATATTGAATGTGCATTAATTTTTTAAATTTTACTTGTCACGTTATTAGAAAAATTGTTAGGAAAAAAAATTGTGTGAATGATTTCTTCTTTCCATGGATTGATCCATACCGACATGGGATGCATGTTGGCATAGCATGGTGTTGTGATTGTCAATTAGGCCTTGTCCTGAACCATGTTGTTAATCTGAATCGTTTATATTGTAAAATTTATCGAACATATCGTTCATAAAAAATATAAAAAATCAAATTAATTGTAATATCATGATCAAGTCCTTACTATTTTAAAATACATTATCAAAATTATTCTAATTTTTTTTAAAAATAAATATGATCTCATTTTAAAGTTACAAATATTTAATTAATCTATTTATTTATTTATTTTTTAATGATCTGCTCGACTGTGGTTGAAATTAACAATGTGAACTTATAGGTAGAGCACACTATCCAATTCCCATCCATACAGTTCGGACAGCCTGTTCATACATTTCGGCGCATTGGCCCATGAAAACCATCGGCCCAATAAACTGTCACATCACCGTATCATGCTTTACAGGTTGAGCGCGCTCTCCATTCGCAGACAACACACTCCGGCGCATTGGACCAAGAAAACCATCGTTTTTACTGTAATAATTTTAGTAGTAGAATCAGCTGTACACTTGTGTAATGCATGTGTTATTTTTAAAATATATATATATATATAAAAATAATTTTAATTTTAATTTAAAATTAAAATTAAAATGCAATTTTAATTATTTATTTTGATAATATTAGTATTATCATTTTATAAAAATGTTACTTGATTAATTTTAACTAAATTATTTATGTATTTTAATAATTTTAGTTATATTGTATTATAAAAGTATAATTATCATATAATAATTTTATATGATATATATTAAATTATAAGATAATAAAATAAATATTCATTTTAATATTAAAAATAATAGTTAAATTAAAAGGAGAATTAATAACATAAAATTAAAAGTAATTCTAATTATTTAATTTTATTTTATATAAATTTGGAAAAAAAAATATGTAGAAATAGAAATTATATAAATATATTGAAAAAATTAAATATAAATATGTTGTAGTTGAATTATCATATAATAATTTTATATGATATTTATTAAATTATAAGATTGTGAAATAAACACTCTTAAATTAAAATATCAATTATATAAAAGAAATTTAGAAACGAAAGAAAAAAACTCATAACAAAATCTAAACTCAAAAAGAAAAAATAAATAAAAACATCCAAACGATAGATAAATCTCAATGCGTGAAGTGATTAATATCTGTAATATAATGTCGAAATATAGAAAAACTTATTATTTAGCAATTGAAAAAGTAACTTAAGCAGTAAATTTAAATTTCAAAGTTTGAAAGTATCATTGTTGTGCAAATTTTTCTCTTATGAGTTGTGAATATTATATAAAATAATGTAAGAAAGATTTTGTACAATCAAAGTAGAATCCATATAGAATTTGTAGTTAGATTTCATGTAAAATTTAAATTGGATTTGTGAAAGAAATATTTCTTAAATAGAGTCCATATAAAATTAGTATTGAGTTTGTGAATTATCTGAATTTATGATGAAAAATATATAGAAATGAAGTATATGTAAAGTTAGTATAATTTAAATTAGGTTTGTATAAAACTCTATATGTTAATGGAAAATACATGTTAGTATGACTTCTTTTTTTTTAATAAAAAAGTAAGCTCTTGGAATAATTATTACAAATTCTTGAATAATACAATATAAATAATTTATTATAATTTTGGAACTAGTGTAATACCCATGCTATGTTTGGTTTCAAATAAATAATTAATAATTAATTTTAAAATTAAAATTAAGTAGTAAAAAAATAAAATTGATTAAATTTTAACTATTTTTATTGCAATTTCGCTTATGATTTTTTTTCAGTTCCATTAATACTATGTTTTAAGTTCTAAATAACAATAACATGAATCATAATGTAATTAGTAAAAATTATGATAAATTGTAAAATTGCACTATTTATTTTTTATTTTTAGGAAAAAAACTACACCTATGATAAAATATAAATACATTATTATTTTCTAAGGGTTTCATAATTTTAGTTTGTCATATATTAGATGATATCGTAAACTATGTGAAACTCAATAATTATTATTATTATTTTTTATTAATTACATTTTTTTTAGTTTTCCATAAAATAGTAATAATAATAATAATTTTTTTGTGAAACTCAATCTAGCAAAGTTTGTTTAAATCGAAAAATTGAATAACAAAATAAAAATGATAAATAATAAACTACCAATGACCCTTATCCTCTTATCTTTCCTAAAATTAACATTTATCTACCAAGTATAATTTTTAAATTTTCTCACAATCGCTAGTTTTGGCATCTCACATTGGTCTTGTTTGGTGTAACTGTTAAAACAGATTATAGATTATGACTTTAATCAGAAGCTGTTAATCTGTTTGGTATAGCCGTTGGATTATAGATTTAAGTTGTTGAGTAGTATTTGTTACATAAGCTGTGAAGCAGCTTTTTCAATTAACTTTTATTTTTTATTATTCATTATTTGTCTACATTTCTCATAAAAAATAATAATAATATTTTATAATCCATTTATGTCTTTTTCTATTTTTTAAAAAATAAAAAATAAAAAAATCTAAGAGTATAACCGTGAATTAACATGTCCACAGCAGAAGCTGATAATCAAAAGTACAGGGTGAGCAGCTTCTCAGAATTAGTTTTTTTGACTTAAAATAAGTTGTTAGAATCAGAAACTGTTTAAATTAACATTTATCTACCAAGTATAATTTTTAAATTTTCTCACAATCGCTAGTTTTGGCATCTCACATTGGTCTTGTTTGGTGTAACTGTTAAAACAGATTATAGATTATGACTTTAATCAGAAGCTGTTAATCTGTTTGGTATAGCCGTTGGATTATAGATTTAAGTTGTTGAGTAGTATTTGTTACATAAGCTGTGAAGCAGCTTTTTCAATTAACTTTTATTTTTTATTATTCATTATTTGTCTACATTTCTCATAAAAAATAATAATAATATTTTATAATCCATTTGTGTCTTTTTCTATTTTTTAAAAAATAAAAAATAAAAAAATCTAAGAGTATAACCGTGAATTAACATGTCCATAGCAGAAGCTGATAATCAAAAGCATAGGGTGAGCAGCTTTTCAGAATTAGTTTTTTTTACTTAAAATAAGTTGTTAGAATCAGAAACTGTTTAAAATAAGTTTAACTAAACAGTCCAAAATAACTTTTTAAAAGCCAGAAGCCATAAGTTGGCTCAAAAAAGTCCCACCAAACACCCTCATTAAGCCATTTTCTTATTTTTCTTTCTAACTCACCTCTGCTTAACGGATCTTCATAGCACAGGGTGTAATTTTTTTAAAATTATTTTATAAACCATAATGTGCTATGCATGAGTTTAAATAAATAATTACAAAATAATTTTGAAATTAAATAATAACATAAAATTTATTTATAAGAAATAAATAAACTATGTTAGAATATATTTTTAAAAAAAGTGCAATAAAATTACAAAAACTATATTTACAATGAAATATAAATGTATTTTGTTTTATAAGTTTTGCAATAGTTTATTTTATGTTAGAGATAGCCTAATCATATAATAAATTATATTTGTCAATTTATTAACAACCCATTGTCTATTTTGTAAAAGTTCAAAAATATGTCTACTTAGGCATAAAATGATAGTTTCTTCCATGCCATAATTCATAAATACAAAAGAATAAGATTTGGTATAGAATTTATAGTTGTACTAGACACTAAAAGTGACATAATTTAATTGACTCAACATTTATCTTAATTTGACCATAACCTAATCATTGGAGAATAGTCTATGCCTAAGCATGAATCACTTAACTCATTTATTTATTAAATTAGTGAATAAATATATGTTAATATTTTTTATAATAAAATAAGAAACATATACATGTTTATGCATAGTTATTAAAAAAAATTCAAATATTGATAAAATTTTATATTTATATTTAAAATTATTACATGAATAGTTAAGTATATTTATGTAAAAAAAAACTATCCAATGTCAACCTAAAATATGGGCATTGTTTTAACCGCACTTTGGACTTGATTTAAAATTTTGATCGATTAATTAATAGAAATAGTTGGTAATAATCAATTTAAATTATATTATAATTTCTTGGGTTTTGAGTAGGGTGAACTAATTTAAGGGATAGTATTTACATTAAACATTAAAGATGGTTTAGAACTTGGATTAAGATTAATTTTTATGCCGACAATTAAATTCTTGGAGAATTATCTTCACACATCCGCAATTCATGATCACTTAACCCACATATTTTTTTTTGTTTTTAAATTAATAAATATATTATGATTATTTTTTATAAGCAAAACAAGAAAATCTATGTATATTTTTGGCATATTTATTTATTTATTTTTAAAAAAATATATATATATATTTATATTAAAAATTCTTACACAAATAATTAAGTATTTTTATGTTAGGTCAATCTAAAATATGGAGCTTGTTCTAGTCTTACATTGGGCTCAATTTAAAAATTGATTAGTCAATTAGTGAAAACAATTAATAATAATTAATTTAAACTTATGTTTAATAATTTGTTAAGTTATGATGGGTATCAGTTAATTCTAGATCAAATACTAAAAGTAGTGTCAAAATTAGATTTGGTTGATTGTTATACTATATATCAATCCAATTTTTAGATAATTGTTTTGGTTTATACACAACCATCACATTTCCCACTTATTTATTTTTTTAAATGGTAAAAATATTGTAAAGTTTTTTATAACCAAAATAAAAAAAAATACAAATATATATTTGGCATATTTATTAATATTCTAAAAATTCAATTAAAAAATTATATGTTTATTCTTAAAATATATCTAATACTAAATTATATTTACATCTAAAAGAATTATTTAAAATCAGATTAAACTAGTTCATAGATTTTATTTTTAGCATAGAACTTAATCAAAGAAGTGAAATCTCAAAACAAATCATAATTTCCAATTTAAATTGTATTAAATTTTTATTTAATACAAAATTTCACGCAAAATGTTTTAATATTTTAAAAATAATTAATAATTTGTTAAATGAAGTTACCATTATAAAAAACACTAAAAATAATTGTCTTTTAGTAGTGTGAAAATCCATTAATTAAATAATTAAATTTATGAGATATAATTTTTTTTTTTCCGAAAACAAAATCAATGAAGGAGGCAGATAGGAAGGGTGCTTATAATCATACATAATTTTTTTTTCACACCCATCACATGTATTAAAAAATTTATAATTTAGCCATAACTATTAGTACATATGAGTGTACAAAACAAATCAAAAAAAAAATGTACAAAATAAATTAAATATGCGTAATTAAATCAAGGGCAAATTACACTAACAGTCCTTATAGTTTGAGACTTGTATCACTTTGGTTCCTGACTTTTCAATTGTGACACATTTGACCCTGAATATTGAATCTTGTTCCAAATAAGGACAATTGAAGATACCATTATTTAATTTCAAGGACAAAATCGTCAATTTAATAAAATATAAATTAATTTGACAAAAATATATGTCAAAAAAATATTTTTAATTTTTTTAAAATTATTTTTATCCACCAATGATAAAATTATGTAAAATTGATAAAAATTATATGATTAATTTTTAAAAATTAATTTTACATGATCATTATCCAAACACATAATAAAAATTAGGATGAATTATACTAACAGTCCCTATAGTTTAGGACTTGTGTCATTTTGGTCCCTAACTTTTCAATTGTGATACATTTGACCCTGAATTTTGAATCTTGTTCCAAATCAGGACAATTGAAGATACTATTAGATTTTCTAAGGGCAAAATCGTCAATTTGATAAAATATAAATTAATTTGACAAAAAAGAAATGTCAAAAAAATTATTTTTGAGTTTTTAAAAATTATTTCTACCTCCTAAAGATAGAATTATATAAAATTGATAAATCTTTTAGACATTTATTTTTTTTACCAAATTAATTTTTATTATGTATTTGGATAATGATTATGTAAAATTAATTCTTAAAAATTAAACATGTAATTTTTATCAATTTTACATAATTTTATTTTTGGTGGGTAGAAATAATTTTTAAAAATTTTAAAATATTTTTTTGACATTTATTTTTGTCAAATTAGTTTATATTTTATCAAATTGACGATTTTGCCATTGAAATTAAGCAATGATATGTTCAATTGTCCTTATTTGGAACAAGATTCAAAATTTAAGATCAAATGTGTCATAATTGAAAAGTTAGGGACTAAAGTGACACACGTCCTAAATTATAGGGACTGTTAGTGTAATTTCGCCTAAAAATTAATTTGGCAAAAAAATAAATAAATGTCTAAAAGATTTATCAATTTTACATAATTTTATTTCAATATTGATAGAGACCCCCTCCAATCACCACCCCCACCCCCCACATACACGTGGCGGGTAGTGATTGGAGAAGAAGGAAAAAAAAAAAAAAAAAACTGGTCAATGGGAGGGAAAGGGGGTCAAAGGGGGTAGGAGGGAAATGTGGTTTGAAACATTTTTCATTTTATTTTTAGAGGGTAGAAATAATTTTTAAAAATTTAAAAATATTTGTTTGATATTTATTTTTGTCAAATTAGCTTATATTTTATCAAATTGATGATTTTACCCTTGAAAAATCTAATGATATCTTTAATTGTCCTTATTTGAAACAAGATTTAAAATTCAGGGTCAAATGTGTCACAATTGAAAAGTTAAGGAGCAAAGTGACACAAGCTCCAAATTATAGAGACTATTAGTGTAATTCACCCTTAAATCAAAATATTTTGAAGGTTCTTAATTTTTATCCTGAATTTTAAAGATTTGAAAGTAATTATATATGGTATGAATAATATAGTAACATAGTAAGAAGTGGGTTTTAATTTTTTTTTAAAGGCAATAAAAATCAGTGGGAGAGGATTATGTTAGAAAGATATAAAATATTTTTTTATCTTTCCTTTTCAAAATTATAAATTATGGAATTATTCAGTGTGTTTGGTTTGAGTTTTTTGAATTAAGTTTTTTGAAAACTCAGTTTTTTGGTTTTCGTATTTTTTTTTCTTTTAGTGAATATTTTTATAATTTTAAACATTTTTTTTTTACTTTTTTAGATGCACCTTACTTAGATGTATCTAAAAAGTAAAAAATTTGTGAAAAAATATTTTAAAAATTTAATAAATACATAAAAATACAAAAAATATACTAAATTCTCGTATTTTTTTGTATTTTTGGTATTTAGTGAATTTTTAAAAGGTTTTTTTCACAAATTTTTTACTTTTTAAGTATATTTATGTTAGGTATGTCTAAAAGTAAAAAAAAAAAATACTTAAAATCTTAAAAAAATTAAGTAAAAACAAAAAAACACAAAAAATAAGAAAGTAGAATTTTTGAAAAGTGTTTTTGAAAACTATTACTTTAATAGATTAGTCAATACTACTTTCTAAATTCATTTTTTTATTTTTTAATTCAATAAATCCACAAATTTATTATGAGGTTTTGGAGTTCTAACAATACTACTTACGAAAACTTTTTTTTACTTATATAATATATTAGCATATGAACCCGTGCGATGCACGAGCTAAATAAATAATTAAAAATAATTCTAAAATTAAATAATAACATAAAATTTATTTAAAAAGTATATAAAAATATTTTAGAATGAATTAAATTTTACTCATTTTATTAGAATATATATATTGCAGTTGTTATGCCATTAATTATATATTCTAAATTCACAATAAGAAATAGAGATCATAATTTAATTGGTAAAGATGAAAAAAATAGAATAAATTAAAAAAATATATATATATATATTTATGATAAAATAAAAATAAATTTCATTTTATAAATTTTTTAGTTTTGGTTTATTCTATATTAAAATTTGTCATAAAACTTAAACATAGATTTTAGAAATAAAATTGTATATATATATATTAATAAAATTGTTAAAATTGGTTAAAAGACTAACCAACTTACACAAAAATTAATTAAATAAAATTTTAAAATTTTATTTTATTTAAAATTTAAACTGTCTTCAACTGAAACATGCACAACACTACACTAATAAATGGGAGCATATGTTTACTTTATATAAGTGAAACAACTCACTTTTTCCTTCTTTTCTTACTGTGAGATTATAAAATAAAAGTTAACAATTGTTTGGGTAGGAAGTTTATTTCTAACCAAACAATCTTGTCACCGTTTGGCAATAAGCTTTTTTAGTAGCCTTTTTGGCTATTTTTAGCCTAGGAAAAGTTTGTTTGGTTTAGTTTGGTTGTTGTTTTTTTTTTTTTTTACTTTTGTAAGAGAAAAAGTGAAATGATTATAATTTGAATGTGACATTTTGTCTTTTTTTTTTTTTTTTTTTTTTACTTTTGTAAGAGAAAAAGTGAAATGATTATAATTTGAATGTGACATTTTGTCTTATTGGCTTATTTAGCTTATTTGTCTTTTGTGCTTTTTTTATCCAAAAAGTTGAAGCCAAACAAACCCTTAGTCGTTTAATCTTTAAGCAGATCAATTTTTAGTTTATTTCAAATCAAACAAATCTAATAAATATATTTTGATAAAACTGCTAACATCGCGGTTAAACCAACGAATTAGTCAAACAAAAAATGATTCAGCCTAATTAGCTATGTGAAAAAACCAACCAACTTGTACAATAATTAATTAATTAAAACTTTCAAATTTTATTTTAAAATTTAAACTATCATGAATTAAAACATGCACAATACTATAATATTACATGGGAGCATAAGATTCACTTTATATAAGTGAAATAACTCATTTTTTTTCTTTTCCCAATGTGGGATTATAAAATAAATCATAAACTAATTAGAGTTTTTATTTTAAAATTTAAACTGTCTTGACTCACAACACTATAATATTCAATGAGAGTATAAGATTCACTTTATATAAGTGAAACAACTCACTTTCCCTGTAGCACTTATGTCCTTTAAACTATTAGAGAGTGTATTTAGTTCCTTTATTTTCATTTTTGGAGTCTTTGGAGTTGTATTTTGGTTTTTGAGGAGTACAATTCGATTTAAACTTGTTAGGATTGTTCATTCACGCTTGTTTACATTAAAAAGTTCTTTGAAAACTTGAAATTTTTGTTTTGGGATTGACACTAACCTTCCCGGGGGTCGACACCACCTTGTTGCCTTGCTTTTAGTGTCTCTGCTGGTTGGTAGGGTCAACACCATGGTTCTGAAGGTCGACCATTCTCTTATTGTGTTGTTCTAGGTTACATTCTACATTTTAGGGTCGACACCACTAGTTCCAAGGGTCGACCCTTGTCCTCTACACACATTGGTGTCTCAGCTTTTCTTCCTAAAGGTCGACACCTCTGTCTGAAAGGTTGACCCCTGTGAGTAGGGCTGTGCAAAATATCGTCCAATCCGCTAAAACTGCACCGATCCACATCAATCTGCACCACTTTAACCGCTAACCGCGGTTTAAACTTTAAAATTTATAATCCGCCAACCAAACCGCTCCGTTCCGCTATAGTTAATACATATATATTTTTTAATTTTCAATGAAATATCAATATAAAAATAAGTGAGAGAGAGATTTAAGATGTGAAATTTATTACAAATTAGTGGTTATATATATGAAACATATTATGTAAAATTACTTTGTGTTATATATCTAAAAAATATTATACAAATTAGTGTTATATATTATGCAAATGTATGATAATTAGCTAAAATATTCTTCAATCCGCCAATTCGCCAAAAATCGCCCAAACCGCAATTTGTCAATCCGCTAATTCCTAACCCACCATTCAGTTTGTAATTTTACTCTCAAACCGCCCGAACTGCACCGCACACACTCCCTACCTATGAGTAAAATTCTAGATTTTTGGTTTGGTTTTGGGGTTCTACTTTTGAGAGTTTGACTTATTCTTTTCTTTGACTTTAGAGTTATTATTCTACCACTATAAATAGGCCCCAAACACACTTTTCTCATTCACTTTTTTCTTTTTCTTTCTCTCTGTCTTCTTTACACTTTGAATCTCTCTCTCTCTCTCTCTCTTAGAAACTCACATTTTTCAGTTAGATCTCTAGATCTACTCATGTAGAGGCATCTTTCACCTTGGTCCTTTGAGAAAGATTGTAGATCTCGTCAAGGGCTTTCTTTTGATCCAAGAGTTTCGTGGTTTCATCAACTTTGAGTTTTTCGAAGTTCTCCTCTTCGCTTCAAGAGGTAGGGTCTATTTCCTAAACTCAATATGAGTTCGGTAGCATATTTTTTTATATATATTTGGTAATCATTTGGTATGATTTTTACCTTTGTTATTTGTTATTTCAAAAGATCTATGGATTTGGGTGTTTTGGGTTAGACTATAGCGATCCCGGTTTTCCCCGTCATTTATTTTGTTCCGGACTTGGGTTCCGTCATGGTTGTTGTTGTCTATATCTTGTTTCCGTCTTTTAAATCCTTTGTATTTGAGTTTTGGGACGTATTGGGTGAGTTTGGAATAGGTTGGTTGTAAGTTGGAACAAATGGTTACTGTCCAGAATTTGACATCTTCGCTCGAGCGAGGCTTTTTGTGCTCGAGCGAGCCTTGGGTTTTTGCTTCTTCGCTCGAGCGAAGGTTCTTGCGCTCAAGCGAGCTTACTTTGATGTGTCTCTTGGCTCGAGCGAGAACTCTTGCACTCGAGCGTGCGTCTGCATCTAGATTGGACCTGAAGGTTAGTATTCTTCGCTCGAGCGAGGCTTTTGTCGCTCGAGCGAGCGAGCTCTATGTTTTGTGTTTCTTCGCTCGAGCGAGAACTCTTATGCTCGAGCATGGTTCTGGGTTGCAGACTTAAAGCTTCGCATTGTTCGCTCGAGCGACGTTTCTTGCGCTCAAGCAAGGTTCTTTTGTGTCTGGTCGCTCGAGTGACCACTCCTTCGCTCGAGCGAGCCTCGCATATATCAGTTCGTAGCAGAGATGAAATACACCATTTTTGATCCTCTTCTTTTCCACAAACCCTAGATCGGCTGTCTCTCTCTCTCTATACACCTTCTCTCTATAAATACACTTGATCTAGAGTGTCTCTACCCTAGTCCCTTTGTTAAAAAGGTAGAGCTTGGCTTGGGCTTCGTTTTGATCCGAAAAAGTTAGACTTTGGAGGATCTTGGGTTTTTCTCTTCATCTTCTTTGAGCTTCTCTATTTGAGGTAGGGATAAACTACTTTTTTTTATGAGTTTTAACATAAATATTAGTTATTTTGTATAAATGGTGAACTTTGGGAAACTTTGGGAAGTTAGGGTTTAAAATTTGAAATGTTTGAAAGAGGGGTTTCTATATTGGGGCTCCATTGTGAATGTGAGACCTTGAAATGGGGTTTACTTGTGTTTAATTAATGAAATCGAGCCCTAGCGTTGAAATTGAGAAAATGGGAAAAATGCCCTAATTGAACTTAGATAATTAATTTGTATAATTTGTGGAAATATGAAATTGAGTTGGAAATGATAAAATTGGGGGAGAATGTAAGTAATTGGTATAGTTGGATTGAAAATCACTTACCTATGGAAAATGTATTAATTTATTTGTTTGATAAAATTTAATTATCTGTTTAGATATAACTGTTTTGGGCTATCGGTGGATGATAGCCATGATTGTTGTAGAAATACATGATGATTAGGTGAATTGAAACTAATCGATTGAAATATGTCATTGAATATAACGGTGGGATTAACACATTGAATATGTGCTTGAATTGGTCATTGTATATGATAATGTGTTTAAATATATTGTATATGTATATTATTTAGAAGGAGATAGGGGATGTACTCCATTGTGTAAGAGGAGATAGGGGATGGACTCTAGTGTTTGGGAGGAGATATGGGATGGACTCCATTGTTGATTAAGTTGGCCGGAGTGTCCAGAGTGAAAGTCCCAAAACCTTAAACGCATCTGAATGATGTTGATGAATTGAAGTGTTGATAATATGAGTTGTAGTCTCATTTCGAATTGTTGATGAATTGAAGGGTTGTTTTTTATAAGTTGTAGTCTCATTTGAATTATTTGGATAAACGAACCATGTCAATAAAGTGAATTGGAAATATAATTGAAACCGAGTTGAAAGATGAATATCAATGTTGATGGCCATGAAAATGGTATACATATCGAAGTACATGTGTTGGACATTTATTAGATGCTAATGTTTTAGTTATTTCTCATGTTTGGTTTAGCATATCTCTACTGGGCTTTGGCTCACCTTACTTGGGACACCAATTTTTAGGTACAGGCGATATGCCACCTCCAAGAGTATAACTTGGGAGGTTTTGGAGCTGAAGGCTTCATTTTGTTGTTTTGCTTATATTTGTATTACATGTAAATTCAAGCCGAGGGCTTTACTTGTAAAAGAGTTAGAACTCTTCTTTTGTGTAACCAAGTAACAGCTTGGAAAGATGTAAGCCGCAGGGCATTCTATTATTTTTGTAAGCATTTGGAACTTATATGGAATACTCTTTTGTAATAATAACTCTGATGTATGTATGAAAATATGATTACCTATCTTGAATATAGAACTATTAAATGATGGGATTGTGTATTAATTTGAGGGCGTGACATCTCATTCACTTTTTTCTTTTTCTTTCTCTCTTTCTTCTTTCCACTTTGAATCTCTCTCTCTCTCTCTCTCTCTCTTTTAGAAACTCACCTTTTTCAATTAGATCTCTAAATCAACTCATGTAGAGGCATCTTTCACCTTGGTCCTTTAAGAAAGATTATAGATCTCGTCAAGGGCTTTCTTTTGATCCAAGAGTTTCGTGGTTTCATCGACTTTGAGTTTTTTGAAGTTCTCCTCTTCACTTCAAGAGGCAGGGTCTATTTCCTAAACTCAATATGAGTTCGGTAGCATATTTTGTTATATATATTTGGTAATCATTTGGTATGATTTTTACCTTTGTTATTTGTTATTTCAAAAGATCTATGAATTTGGGTGTTTTGGGTTAGACTTGGGGGTTTGGAATTGAATCAACTCATGTAGAGGCATCTTTCACCTTGGTCCTTTAAGAAAGATTATAGATCTCGTCAAGGGCTTTCTTTTGATCCAAGAGTTTCGTGGTTTCATCGACTTTGAGTTTTTTGAAGTTCTCCTCTTCACTTCAAGAGGTAGGGTCTATTTCCTAAACTCAATATGAGCTCGGTAGCATATTTTTTTATATATATTTGGTAATCATTTGGTATGATTTTTAGCTTTGTTATTTGTTATTTCAAAAGATCTATGGATTTGGGTGTTTTGGGTTAGACTTGGGGGTTTGGAATTGACATGAAAAAGAGAGATTTTTCAAATAAGTTCTTGAGCAAGGTTATGATTTTGTATTGGTGATAAAGATATGTTGACATGGTGGCTTTTCTTTACTCAAAGTGATTTTGAAAGAAATGAGGTTTTATTTTAAAACTATGGGCTTTGGCTTGTGTTGGAAAACAATGAAAAATGATGTTGGTTTTGTAAAAGATGAGAAGAAAATGGTCGTGGGATTTTGAAAATGGTTGTTGTTACTCTTTTGAAAAATATATCTATATTTATATCTTTTGATTATTGTATTAGAGATAACTGTTTTGGCTATCGATGGAGGATAGCATAGTCGTGTGTTAGAAATTACATGTGGATTAGGTAATTTGAAATCATTCATATCATGGAGCATGTAATGGATTTTTTGAATTTAAAACCTTATATTTGGAAAAAGATTTTGGAAATTCTTGTGCTATGTTTTAAAACAGTTGCATTGTTTTGGAAAAATAATATTTTGAATCACATGTATTGTGCTATTGGAAAAATATAAATAAAATGGTAAAACTACGAGGGGGGTATTAAAGCAGAATTAAGTTGACCTGTGTGTCCATAGTGAAAGACCCAAACCCGCGAGGTAAGTGTCGATCCTTCTGGTTAGCACTGGTAAAAATAACCTTGTTGTAGACACGCCCGTGGGCCCCATGCTACAGTTTGGACTCAGATTGTCACGGTTCTAAATCTGAACCAAAGAGTCCAGATCCAGCAAATCGTTTTAAGAAAACAGATTTTTAGAAAGAAGTGCCAAACATGGACTGCTCTACCAGATACAGAGTCGCCACCTAAATATTTTTTTATGGAGAAATTTAGGAAACCCTGACTCGTTTGCCTAAGGCCACATGTCCGTCATCACCAAAGTTGCCTCGGTTCGGGAACTTGGGTACGATTGGGGAAGGTCAGCTATGAGCACCCCCGCTCGCCCGATCTGAAGATCGGTCTCTACTAACGATGATATAGATTTTTAGAAAGAAGTGCCAAACATGGACTGCTTTACCAGATACAGAGTCGCCACTTAAATATTTTTTTATGGAGAAATTTAGGAAACCCTGATTCGTTTGCCTAAGGCCACGTGTCCGTCATCACCAAAGTTGCCTCGGTTCAGGAACTTGGGTACGATTGGGGAAGGTCAGCTATGAGCACCCCCGCTCGCCCGATCTGAAGATCGGCCTCTACTAACGATGATATCTCGTTTTGAAAACGTTATGTGTTCTTATTCTGATTAATTAGCTAATCTTACTATGTGATGGGCACAACACAAAAGTATAGACTAGATCGCCTAATTTGGAACAAAGCATCGCATATCTGTTTGTTTGAAAAATGGTTTGAAATTTGCTACTCATGAGTAGGCTAAAACACGGATTTTCAAGGAGTTGTTCCAACTCAAACAATCCAACCTTCACCCACAAGCATTCAGGTAGATATATGACATAAGCATATAGCCACATGGTAAGCATGCTGTCATGTTAACATTCACACTCATGTGAGATGCTAAAGCATAAAACATTTACAGTGTACTCCAAGCCAAAACAATGAACATGTTAGTAACCAAATGTATGATCCAAGTCCATGTTAAATGGCTAATGCATCGCATACAAAATGCAATCTATAATAAGCTCGGCCAATCCTAGGATGGCGTATAGAATGCCACAAATAACATGTATTCAAGTTAGATTTGAAATACTATGCAGTTAGCATGATGCGCCGAGCCCGGCGCATGCAAGACAAATGAATGGATGCAAACATGCGAAGCATAAGTATACTAAATTAAATATGACCTAATACTAACCATCAAAAGCAGGTAAGTAAAAAGGAGATAGAAGTGGGGGTTGGAAGACATGCACACACGCACCCACACTTATTACACATTCACCCTCGCTCGGAGGGACCAAAAGAATAATACACTTTAATTAACCTACAAGCTAATTAAATAAATTATACAACACTTAACTAATTAGCGAATCAATTAAGCTACTGAAAGCAGCAAAGGGCCTCGGGACGAGGGATGCACTAATGCTCGGATTGGCTTCGCCCGGAAATCCAATGCCATGCACAAGCTGCCTTTGTTTTCCCTGCTCTGCTCCTCTGAAAATGGCACAATTCCCAAGGTATACCTTATGAACACTGGGGAATGCCACCGGCCATGAGGGATAGTCACCGACCAAATAGAAGTGGTCATCGACCATCTATGGAGTTATCGGCCATAAATAATTGGTCGATCGGCACTTGATGTAGTCGACTGGCCAAAACTTCCTGCAGAACCTGTTTTGACAGCAGCAGAGGGCAAAACAAGGCATGGCAATGTATTTCAAGCAAATGTGTGCACCAATACACCCCTTATAATGTTTATGACTCAAAGGGGGATAGTACTCAATTCTTGGATCACCAATCGTGCATTTCAATGCGTGATGGCCCAAAAAACCAAGTTGTGCACTTTCATGTCAAATGAAATGCAAACCAAATAAGCACATAAAGCCCAATCTCAATCATGGTGATTTTAAGAGGCAAGGCATGCATGCAAAATGCAATGCAACTTAGGCATGCAAGCTAAGTATGCAACATGAACATGAGGGCAAGCAATGCAAACATGCAACATGGACAACACACAAACATGTAACAACATGTTAAGTGGCTAAAAGAGAGAATACATGCCAAATGCATTACAACCTAAGCATCACAACCTAAGCATGCAACAACATGTCACATAGCTCAAGCAATGCAATAAAATGCAATATGGCTAAGCATTTGTCAACAATGCAAATAATGAGCATGCAAAACATCATGCGACCAAAGCATACAAACATGAAGCAATATAACAACATTTGAGCAACATGCAAAAGGTGAACTTAAACTAATATGGACAAGCCTCAGCCATATCTAAAATCAATAGCCAAAGGCTATGAAAATGGGGCCAAATGCACATACAAACATGTATGCATACATGATCCAATTCTTAAGCATCAAAAGGCAACTTTTAAGCACACTAAAAGGGAGGACAATCATGGACTGATGGCATGCATACTAAGCTCTGAAATCATGTTATAAAAGGTGTCAAACCAAGTAAACAAGACAAGCCAAGCATACAACTAAGGTCCAAGGCCTAAGGCTCGCCAAAGGGGTATTGAACTACACTTAGCAAAACCAAATATGACATAATTTGAACAACCAAAATCAGAGTTTTAGCATATTAAAACAAAGCCAAAAACACATTGATATGGCATCCTAGAGGCCTAAACATGATGGCATACGCAATGGCACATTCATGGAGCATGAAACACAAACCCTTTAAGGCCTTAAAGGAACATCAAATACAAGCATACGAGCATGCCACAAGGACTGAAATGACATGGTAAGTGGTTCCAAACCACTAAAACAAAGTAAGTAAAGCATACTCAACATTCACACACCCAAGGCTAGCAAGCCAAAATGCAAGGTGGCTATACAAGGCATGTCATGGATGGCCAAAACAACCACAAACAGACCTTAGGCATGCTAAAACATACATAAAAGCTTCACAAAGCTAGGCCAAAAACATGCTAGAAATGAGGCTCAAATCACAAAGCATGTTGAGGCAATTCATGGCATTACAAGACAAGTATGCAAAGCAAGCATGGTGTGTCCAAACCAACTTAAAACAGAGGTAAAACATGGCAAAATACTACCAAATACCCATTAAGACATGGCCAACATGGTCTTAACAAGATGCTCACACATGAGGCTAAAATAGCCAATATTGAAGGCAACAAGGAGAGCGGATGACCCTCTCCTTCTTAGCACCTTAAAGCACCATCCCTACCACTGAAATCCCTCAAGATTTTAGTGGTGAGGAGGCCCAAGAAAGGTGGTCCCGGAGATCACCAAAATAGCACAAAATGGGGACCAAACAAGGCCTAAGAGGGGTCAAACAACCCCAAAGCTCAAAGCAACCTTAAATAACTATTTTAAGCAAGTAAAAACAAAACTTTTATATGTTATACACTAAGCTCAAAAACAGATGCAAGGTAGGCAAAAAGACTATGCAAAAATGGGGTATTTAAAGGTAAAGTTCTTACCCTTGTAGACCCCTTCAAGAACAGCACTCCAGCTGCTGTCCTTAGCTCAAAACCAGCTCAAAAACTTCAAGAACAACCTAATGGCTCCTCAGCAATCAAGGTAAGGTGTAAAACTAGGTGTTTGTGCACAAAAGTAAGGACAAACACACACTTATACACAAAGAGAGGGAGATATAGAGATAGAATACATACACTATGGCTAACCCTAATCCAGACCTCAGGAACTCAACCCTCTAACCCCTGAGGAGGGAGGAGAAGCCCTCCTCTTATAGAGGATCACTTTTGCAAAGCTTACAAGACAAGCTAAGTAAGAGTGAAATCCCTTCATACACATGTATGAAAGGGGTGCAAAGTGTATGCCAGCTAGCACAGCTGGCATAAAAATATCTGCAAAAGCAGATGCACAGTGATCGGCCAGCCAAAAATGACAAATTGGCAAAAACAATGGTCGGCCGACCATCAATAGTGCCGGCCGGCCAAATATATGGCTGATGGCAACAAAACAATGGCCGATGAGGTGTGGGGGTGTCCAACAAGCCATTCCCTACCCTCCAAAGCAAAAACACAAGTGTTTGGTGCAAAACCAAGCACAAAACAGTCAAGTCAAGCAATCCTGAGGCAAGGCATGTGGCCGAGACCTTCGAGAACTAAAGACGAACACGAACATGGATGATCTCCGATGTTCAAACGGTGACGCCCAAGTCTTGAGGACGGTTAAAAATGGGGTGTCTACAGTTGCCCCTCTTTGACAGAACTCGAAAGTCATAACAATGACGGGAGTGAGTGTCAAAGCCCAGAGACGACCCATTTTTGACAAGGCCGAAGACTTAGACAAAGCATGCAAGACAATAAAGATATGCGCTCGAAAGCGCAGGGCAAAATGCAACTGACAATGCAAGAAGCCGAACATAACTCATGATCATGCAAAGAAAGCTGTAACGAAGCATAACATGCAACAGATTTAAGCAAGAACCAAGTTACATTATAATGCAGAAAGGATGTAAGAGAATTATTTAATTCTCGTTACGTTTCACGCGGAGAATATACTACCTGTCTGGTTCGTCTGGTTGCATCAGCTTCAAATGAACCGTACATACAATATCGTGCCTGTAAAAGAGAAAAACTTAACAGGTAAAATATTGTTGGTAACACGCACAATAATGCAATCGAAAGCTGCGTTGTCACGCAATGCACTAACAAGTGCGAATGAGGTGCGCAAGATAGCGCGATGCACAAAATAGCACAATTGAAATGCATCCGAAATGCGAGCAAGGTGCACAAAACAGTGCGATGATATGCAAATGATATGCAAAATTACAAAACAATGTAAAAACAATGCAAATGATATGCAATGCGTTTGAAACATAATCAAACCAGAAGCGGTTCAAAACCACACAAATGTCATAAGGATGATGGAGATACAAAGTCCGTCTACCATAGAAAAGGTGCCGCAATCCTCAAACCACAATACCAGCAGTGGAATAGGCGCGTACACATGCAGAACTATGAGTAATGTAGACAGACACAAGAACAAGTAAGTGGGTGGAATGACATAAGTGAGGCATGCTCTGCTGAGGAAAGACCATAATCCTAAATGCTGGACGCAACAAATTACACTACAGTGTAATATATACAATGGATAAGGCCTACGACCAAACCGTATCTTGCCTATGGACACATACAAACCGCGTCTAACACAGAAACAGTGCCGTCACCCTCAAACCACAATACCAGCTGTGGAATAGGCGCATACACATAATATCATAACTGTGCTTCAACGCGAAGAGTACGGGCACATACCAGACCAAGCTCAACATGGAAAGGCGCAAGCCATAAATAGAGGTGATGTAATAAATGCATACAAGCTACAATGTAATATATACAATATGCGATGGAATGTAATATTTACAATGGATAAGACACGCGGCCAAACCGTATCTTGCCTAGGAAAGGCATGGACACATACAGACCACGTTTAACACGAAAACGGTGCCGTCACCCTCAACACTAGAGGTGTACACATAATATCATAACCGTGCTTCAACGCGAGGAGTATGGGCACATACCAAACCAAGCTCAACATGGAAAGGCGCAAGCCGTAAATAGAGGCGATGCAATAAATGCATGCAAGCTACAATGCAATATATACAATATACGATAGAATGTAATATTTACAATGTATAAGACACGCGGCCAAACCGTATCTTGCCTAGGAAAGGCATGGATACATACAGACCACGTTTAACATGAAAACGGTGCCGTCACCCTAACCACTAGGTGCGTACACATAATATCATAACCGTGCTTCAATGCGAGGAGTATGGGCACATACCAGACCAACCTCAACATGGAAAGGCGCAAACCGTAAATAGAAGCGATGCAATAAATGCATGCAAGCTACAATGCAATATATACAATATGCGATGGAATGTAATATTTACAATGGATGCATGACACATGCACTATTTACAGTGAATGCATGACACATGCAATATATACAATGATGCATGACGTATGCAAAGTTTTTTTTTGTTTTGTTTTTTTTTTGAAAAATGTATGAAAATGCAAATGGAGGAAAAATGCATGATAATGCATGTTGTTTTTTTTTTGTTTTCGTTTTTTTTTAAAATGCATGAACTGTGCATGATGATGCAAATGAAACGAGTGTGTGACGACGCACGTTTTTGAGACGCATGACAATGCGCATGATTTTGAATGCGCGACAATGCGCGTCTTTTGAAATGCATAACAATGCACAATGAATTTGAATGCGCGACCACGCATGGCTTTTGAGATGTATGACAATGCACATGATCTTGGATGCGCGACAACGCATGGTAGGGAAGATGCATGACGATGCATGTAAGGTGCGCATGACGATGCGGCCTAAAGAAGAATGCATAATAATGCAAGCATGATATGCGCTACAATGTACAAGGTGTGTGCATAACAATGCAAGTGAGGGATGCATGACAATGCAACCTAAGATAAAATTCGCCAAGAGTTGTTTGGGCACGACAAACACCAAACGACTTGCACCTTCAAGGATTTAAGGTCTCCTAGACCGAGCGTATTTAAGGTCTCGCCAGACCGCCTAGAGGTGCATAACAATGCAAGTCAGCGTGCGCATGACAATGCGTGTATGTATGCATAATGATGCAATGCATGTGAAGTAGTTTCCGAATGTTTGCAAGATACAAAAAGGATACGAAAAGGATACACCCTTGCACACATTCGAGTGCTACGCACAGAAAACACGGTCCAAGGTCAACTCGAAGGTCTACTAATGTTCCAAAAAGTGCACTGCCTTGCACTGTCTTGAGTAATGAAGGTGTCAAACTACATAATTGACCCGAACCAGGGCGCGGGATGTGCATCGTCTGCAAGGGGAGGTTATCGGTATCAATCCCGATACTCTGCTGCCTTGCTCCCCTTTTGCTTTACTTTTCTTTTCTTGGTAGTTTAAGCACATTGCACTGCCTCAGGCAAGTTTTCAAAACTGTATATTTTTGCAAAAGACATGATGGAAATGAAACAGCTATTTCGCTCAAAAAAGTGTTAGATTTGTACCTTCTGCGTATCGCATCGCCCTCGCTCGGAGGACATGCACACACGCACCCACACTTATTACACATTCGCCCTCGCTCGGAGGGACCAAAAGAATAATACACTTTAATTAACCTACAAGCTAATTAAATAAATTATACAACACTTAACTAATTAGCGAATCAATTAAGCTACTAAAAGCAGCAAAGGACCTCGGGACGAGGGATGCACGCATGCTCGGATTGGCTTCGCCCGGAAATCCAATGCCATGCACAAGCTACCTCTGTTTTCCCTACTCTACTCCTCTGAAAATGGCACAATTCCCAAGGTATACCTTATGAACACTGAGGAATGCCACCGGCCATGAGGGATGGTCATCGGCCAAATAGAAGTGGTCATCGACCATCTATGGAGTTATCGGCCATAAATAATTGGTCGATCGGCACTTGATGTAGTCAACCGGCCAAAGCCTCCTACAGAACCAGTTTTGACAGCAACAGAGGGAAAAACAAGATATGGCAATGTAGTTCAAGCAAATGTGTGCACCAATACACCCCTTATCATGTTTATGACTCAAAGGGGGATAGTACTCGATTCTCGGACCACCAATCGCGTATTTCAGTGCGTGATAACCCAAGAAACCAAGTTGTGCACTTTCATGTCAAATGAAATGCAAACCAAATAAGCACATAAAGCCCAACCTCAATCATGGTGATTTCAAGAGGCAAGGCATGCATGTTCAATGCAATGCACCCTAGGCGTGGAAACTAAGTAGGCAACATGAACATGTGGCAAGCATGGAAAGCATATAACAAGTATGCAAGTTAATTGAGCATGCAAGATGCAATGCCAACATGCAAATATGCAAAACATGTGGCATGTTAAGCAATCATCCAAAACATGAGAATGCATGCCAAATGCACTATGATTCAAGCATGCAAAATATATACAATATGCGATGGAATGTAATATTTACAATGGATGCATGACACATGCACTATTTACAGTGAATGCATGACACATGCAATATATACAATGATGCATGACGTATGCAAAGTTTTTTTTTGTTTTTTTTTTTTTGAAAAATGTATGAAAATGCAAATGGAGGAAAAATGCATGATAATGCATGTTTTTTTTTTTGTTTTCGTTTTTTTTTAAAAATGCATGAACTGTGCATGATGATGCAAATGAAACGAGTGTGTGACGACGCACGTTTTTGAGACGCATGACAATGCGCATGATTTTGAATGCGCGACAATGCGCGTCTTTTGAAATGCATAACAATGCACAATGAATTTGAATGCGCGACCACGCATGGCTTTTGAGATGTATGACAATGCACATGATCTTGGATGCGCGACAACGCATGGTAGGGAAGATGCATGACGATGCATGTAAGGTGCGCATGACGATGCGGCCTAAAGAAGAATGCATAATAATGCAAGCATGATATGCGCTACAATGCACAAGGTGTGTGCATAACAATGCGAGTGCGGGGTGCATGACAATGCAACCTAGGATAAAACCCGCCAAGAGTCGTTCGGGCACGACAAACACCAAACGACTTGCACCTTCAGAGGATTTAAGGTCTCCTAGACCGAGCGTATTTAAGGTCTCGCCAGACCACGTGGAGGTGCATAACAATGCAAGTCAGCGTGCGCATGACAATGCGTGTATGTATGCATAATGATGCAATGCATTTGAAGTAGTTTTCAAATGTTTGCAAGATACAAAAAGGATACGAAAAGGATACACCCTTGCACACATTCGAGTGCTATGCACAGAAAACACGGTCCAAGGTCAACTCGAAGGTCTACTAATGTTCCAAAAAGTGCACTGCCTTACACTGTCTTGAGTAATGAAGGTGCCAAACTACATAATTGACCCGAACCAGGGCGCGGGATGTGCATCGTCTGCAAGGGGAGGTTATCGGTATCAATCCCGATACTCTGCTGCCTTGCTCCCCTTTTGCTTTACTTTTCTTTTCTTGGTAGTTTAAGCACATTGTACTGCCTCAGGCAGGTTTTCAAAACTGTATATTTTTGCAAAAGACATGATGGAAATGAAACAGCTATTTCGCTCAAAAAGGTGTTACATTTGTACCTTCTGCGTATCGCATCGCGTGGTATCACATAACAATGTGAATAAAATTAAACTTTTGTCTGAAAATCAAACACTTGTATTGTAATAACCAGGTAGTGAACCAGCTAATGACAAAACAACTCATACAACCTACTGCTCATTTTGAACACACAGCCCATACAGCCTATACACACAGTTCATACAACGCACTGCTTATTCTGAACATACAGCCCATTCTGAAAACTGCTCATTCTGAACTCATAGCCCACAGCAGCATATTACCCATTCTGGATACACGGTTCATTCTGAAATCAGCAGAAGTTGAAACACACTCAGATGCTCCAAAAATTCACGCTTCGCAATCTGGAACCCAAAAGCTTTAGATAGGTCCTGGTTCTACTGTTTTGACATATCCTGGGTTAGACCTCGCGGTTGTTGAAAGAACCAATCTTACTTTGCACAAATGTGGAGAATGGCACAGCACTCTGAGCACAAATGATTTGAGGAGAGGGTTTTCAACCGGGTATTGAGCCTACGACTAAACACAGTGAAAAAGACTTAACAGAGAAAACAAAAAAGCACTCAACCTAAACAAAATCGAGTAACACTCGAGACGACTCAAGACAAGAATCGAGACAGTCAAAACAAAAGACATGACACACAGACGTGTTATAAAAGACAAGAGACCTCTTAGTTTGCGAGGAGCCAGTTTCTTCGAGTATTGTTTCCTACCCTTCTTATCTGTGATTCTCACATCACTCAGCCCTCAGGCTCGGTTTTTTCCTCTCAAAACCCTTTTCTTACTTTTTCTCTCATCGCACATCTCTCTATTCTTCAATCTCTCATTTTTCATCCCTCCCCAGGTATGGTCGATGAATAAACAAGGGGTTGTGGGTTCATGCCCAACACTGTTAGCTCGCAGCTATTTCCTCCGATGACGTTTAGTCGATGTTCCTGATAAGGAAGTGGAGTATCTTGATCCATCCCGGTCCACGCTTCGCACTTGGCTCGATACCTCATTGCTCGGAGGTTGAGAGTGCTTTCAACCCTTTAATGACAGCTTCAGCTATGCCGTTTTTGGCAAGTATGCTGGCGATGGGGGAAAGACAGGAAGCCTGACTCAACTGTGCCCTTAGTTCATCATTTTGACCATTTTTTGTTTTGGTTTTCTACTAAAATAATTTTAACCAAAATGAGAGTTAGATTAACATACTTGTTCGATTTTTGATTTAAAATCATGCAAGTCAGGCTATGAGCACTGAAAATTTTCCTTTTTTGGGTCCAAGAAAATGGTCCAATTTTGGAAAAGATAGAATAATTTTCGCGAAAATTAATCAACCTCAGTAAAAATTCTCAAAAATCGTTTTTTGCAAAGGGCCACTGCTCAACGAGCATGGAACTTACTCTCGAGATGCACAACCTCGGATCGGAGGCAATGAAAAATTACCCCTTGTCTTAGAGGGCACCGCACAGCAACGGAAAGTTGCCCCTGGTCTGGACGGCGACTTATGGCAACGGAAAGTTGCCCCTTGTCTGGATAACACCGTAGCATACTGTAGTCAGTCTTTATTAGTGATGATCGCAACCGAACTCTCGGATACAGAGAAGACGAAGATGGTCAAAACCAATATATGGACATAGTCACTTTGAAAGTGCGTGGGGTTGGACTTCAGGATGAAGTTGCCTACGTATCCCAAACATGGGAATCAAGCCTTACGTAGTTCCGGTAAGGTACACTCGTGTATTAACCCTCACCTTTTTACGCTCTAACTTTTGCCAAGGCTGCCCTTCTGGGTTTTCAACCTTGCGAGCTTTGTTTTTCTTTTTCTTTTCCATTCTTTTTGTATCTTTTCATTCTTTTTTCTTTTTTCATCTTTTCTCTTCTCTTTCCTTTTGTATTTTTTTCTTTTCTTTTTTTCTTTTCCTTCTTTTTTGTATTTTTCTCTTGCTCTAACTTTTGCCTGGGTCGCCCTTCCGAGTTTTCAGCCCAGCGAGCCTCTCAAAGGGTAAAAATGTAACAAGCTATGCCAAATGGTTTTAGAATTTTGAAGCCATCCGTATTCAGGAGAGTGGCTGTTGTATTGATTTATAGAAAGATCCATCTTTAATTCTTCGAGCACATCAGACATTTTTGCCCCTAGTTCAAGGGGCGCTTCTGATTTAGCTTTGCAAGCTTTTTCTGATGAGGTCTGATCTTCTTGATCTGACTTTCTTGGCCTCTTGTTCGAGGGTTGCTTCAAATTTGGCCACGCAGGCCTCATGTTACGGTTGACCTTTGAATATTCTGAATTAAGGTTTAAGGTTTGAAAGTAGGAGATTTGGGTCTCGAGGTTGAGAGCGATCCTAAGCCGCACAATCTCAAGAACGGTTCCACACCGGTCTTCGCAGGATTGCGCAAAACATTTTTTGAAATTTTTTTAAGAAAGTAACTAATCGCTCGTGCTGAAGACAGTGCGGAACCAATCTGGATCAAGCCAGGGTCCTTCTCAGTACTCACGTTGACAAACAAGATTTCAATCATTAAGGTCTTAGCATGCCTTTCTTTCTCTCAAATGATCAAAGTTTTGCAAATCCCGAGGAATTCCTTCCTCTTCGTTTTCATCATCACAGTGTTAAAAAAAGCTTAGGTCAATGTAATGAATTCGGGGTGCAGAAGAGTAAGTGAGATGCTCCGCCGTTTCATTCAAATTTTCTGGCATAACTTGCTCGAAGTAGTAATAGGCACGGAAAACATGATAGCCGCAACTGTTTCATTCAAATTTCCTGGTTGCAACTGGCTCCACAGCAGAGACAGACTCAAAAGAAAGCAAAAGGATAATTACAAAACAAAATAATGATATCTAAGGCAACAACCTTGAAATCACCTGATTTCTATACAATGGGACTGACTCGACACAACAAGACAGACCCTTAAGCAAAAAAACTGACTCAAGACAATGAGACAGACCTAAAATAAAAAAAAAGAACTGACTCAACACCCAAGCTAGAAACTACAAAATTGCATTCGCAAATGCTCCCGACAGTGCGCGCCAAACGCCACATCTGAAATACACCGAGCGCCGCCCGCAGGTGGTCCAACCCCTGATCACATACTTGCAGTATCCTCAAAGTCCAACAACTCAGCGGTGACAGACTTTGCTGAGGTAGGTGGGAGGATGACCTCATTGTCGATCAAATCTTGCACTTCGTGGCAAAGACCGAAACAACCGTCGGTGCTGTGACCAGTTTGCTGGTGGTACGCGCAGTACAAGGCAGCATCATGTGTAAGAGGGAGATTCTTCGGGAGAGGTCGAGGTTCGAGGGGTTTAAGATGCCCCTTTTTAGCCAAAATTTGAAATGCCCTAGACAAAGGCATGTAGAGGGCATGAAAGACTCTGCGCCCTCGAGGCAGGTACTTCGAAGTCTGAGGGTTCTTGCTAGACGCACTAACGAAAGGGTCGGCACACACTAACTTAGCTTTCTGATATTTTTCTGGTGCAAGGTTGGGAGCGGAAGGAACTGTTCGGCATGACAGGGCCTATCCCGATTTTTCGCCTGGCTTGAACTGCCCTCGGCTGGAGTGGGGAAAGCATCATCCACAGCTTTAGTCATGACTGCGAATACTTGCTGCTTATTCATCCCTCCGGCTTTCAAAGCCTCGATTGCCCACAACAGTTGTTCAATGGGATCAGTATATGTTCCCACTTTATTCTTACCTCTAGCTTCAACCTGATCGAGGGTTTGGGTTGCTATATTAGAGCAGAACCCGGTTGTTATTGGCACGTCATTGCTATAGCTTGAAACAACCTCAGGTTGGCTGAGCTCGATCACAATTCGCCCTAGTAGCGGGGGCTCCTACGGTACAAAATTCCCAACATATGGTGCATTTGGTGGCGGAGTCTACATTTCGTAAGCGAGATCAGCCACAGACCTTTGAAGGTCACCAATCATTCCCATCAACTCAAATGTGCTGGGCTCACGAGCTTGAAACAACTGGGGTGTCCAGATCAGGTGTGCGACAGGAGACCTGGGCGGATGCGGTACATCAACATTGATCTCATCCTACAAGATGATCCCTTGGTCTAATGTGGCTGCCATAACCACAATTTTCTCTGAACTTTGCGTCATCATAAGTTCGCTAAACTGAACGGTGACTGACGGATCAGACGTCTATCTTGCCTCAGCAAAGAAGAACACCAAATCTCTGACCCTAAATCTCTGAACTGAAAGGGAAAACATGCAGCATTTCAACCCAAACGGAACAGACACAGACATAGCTGAATAACTGTACTCTACTACCAATCACTGTTCCCCAAAATCACTGCCCAAAAAGAAACTGAATCTGATACCCGCAGATGTAACCGATTTCCCAAAACACTGATACTGATGCCTTCAGGCCCGGTACTAAACTTGCAAACTGATATGTGCGTTCCCTGTAGAGATACACTCTAAAAGCACATAACAGATAAGTGAGAACCAAAACACCCCTATGTTGGGGTAGGGTTTTCCTGTCCTATCTTGTCAGGAGCTAGGGTTTTACTACGCACGCGGCGGTTTCAAACAACCTATAATTGGGTAAGCAACCTGTCCTAGTTCGGAATGGTCACTATGGATTCCGATATACACTAGGTCGAATGGTCAAAAGGGTGCCCCGGTGAAAATCGGGGTTTGTGTTCCCATCGTGGCAGAGCCCGTAACCGGTCAGCCTTATGACACGCTTCTCAAAGTGAGTCTCCGGCAAACCATTCAGGAATAGCAGACAGCAAATACAGTGTCCTAGGCGCACCAATGCACATGTAATACAAAGAAACACATAAGTGTAGTCAAAACAAGATATCATGAGTTCGAGTCAAGTTCTCTAAATTCCCAACAAAGTCGCCAGAAACTGTAGACGTGCCCGTGGGCCCCATGCTATAGTTCGGACTCAGATTGTCACGGTGCTAAATCTGAACCAAAGAGTCCAGATCCGACAAATCGTTTTGAGAAAACAGATTTTTAAAAAGAAGTGTCAAACATGAACTGCTTTGCCAGATACAGAGTCACCACCTAAATATTGTTTTATGGGGGAATTTAGGAAACCCTGACTCGTTTGCCTAAGGCCACGTGTCCGTCATCACCAAAGTTGCCTCGGCTCGGGAACTTGGGTACGATTGGGGAAGGTCAACTATGAGCACCCCTCCTCGCCCAATCCGAAGATCGGCCTCTACTAACCATGATATCTCGTTTTGAAAACGTTATGTGTTCTTATTCCGATTAATTAGCTAATCTTACTATGTGATGGGCACAACACAAAAGTATAGACTAGATCGCCTAATTTGGAACAAAGCATCGCATATCCGTTTGTTTGGAAAATGGTTTGAAATTTGCTACTCACGAGTAGGCTAAAACACGGATTTTCAACGAGTTGTTCCAACTCAAACAATCCAACCTTCATCCACAGGCATTCAGGCAGATATATCACATAAGCATATAGCCACATGGTAAGCATGCTGTTATGTTAACATTCACACTCATGCGAGATGCTAAAGCATAAAACACTTACAATGTACTCCAAGCCAAAACAATGAACATGTTAGTAACCAAATATATGATCCATGTTAAATGGCTAATGCATCGCATACAAAATGCAATCTATAATAGGCTCAACCAATCTTAGGATGGCGTATGGAATGCAACAAGTAACACGTATTCAAGTTAGATTTGAAATACTATGCAATTAGCATGATGTGCCAAGCCCGGTGCATGCAAGACAAATGAATGGATGCAAACATGCGAAGCATAAGTATGCTAAATTAAATATAACCTAATACTAACCATCAAAAGCAGGTAAGTAAAAGGGAGAAAGAAGTGGGGGTTGGAAGACATGCACACACGCACCCACACTTATTACACATTCGCCCTCGCTCGGAGGGACCAAAAGAATAATACACTTTAATTAACCTACAAGCTAATTAAATAAATTATACAACACTTAACTAGTTAGCGAATCAATTAAGCTACTGAAAGCAGCAAAGGGCCTCGGGACGAGGGATGCACGCATGCTCGGATTGGCTTCGCCCAAAAATCCAATGCCATGCACAAGCTACCTCTGTTTTCCTTGCTCTACTCCTCTGAAAATGGCACAATTCCTAAGGAATACCTTATGAACACTGAGGAATGCCACCGGCCATGAGGGATGGTCATCGGCCAAATAGAAGTGGTCATCGACCATCTATGGAGTTATCGGCCATAAATAATTGGTCGATCGGCACTTGATGTAGTCGACCGGCCAAAGCTTCCTGCAGAACCTGTTTTGACAGCAACAGAGGGAAAAACAAGATATGGCAATGTAGTTCAAGCAAATGTGTGCACCAATACACCCCTTATCATGTTTATGACTCAAAGGGGGATAGTACTCGATTCTCGGACCACCAATCGCGCATTTCAATGCGTGATAACCCAAGAAACCAAGTTGTGCACTTTCATGTCAAATGAAATGCAAACCAAATAAGCACATAAAGCCCAATCTCAATCATGGTTATTTCAAGAGGTAAGGCATGCATGCAAAATGTAATGCAACTTAGGCATGCAAGCTAAGTATGCAACATGAACATGAGGGCAAGCAATGCAAACATGCAACATGGACAGCACACAAACATGTAACAACATGTTAAGTAGCTAAAAGAGAGAATACATGCCCAATGCATTACAACCTAAGCATCACAACCTAAGCATGCAACAACATGTCACATAGCTCAAGCAATGCAACAAAATGCAACATGGCTAAGCATTTGTCAACAATACAAATAATGAGCATGCAAAACATCATGCGACCAAAGCATGCAAACATAAAGCAATGTAACAACATTTGAGCAACATGCAAAAGGTGAACTTAAACTAATATGGACAAGCCTCGGCCATGTCTAAAATCAGTAGCCAAAGGCTATGGAAATGGGGCCAAATGCACATACAAACATGTATGCATACATGATCCAATTCTTAAGCATCAAAAGGCAACTTTTAAGCACACTAAAAGGGAGGACAATCATGGACTAATGGCATGCATACTAAGCTCTGAAATCATGTTATAAAAGGTGCCAAACCAAGTAAACAAGACAAGCCAAGCATACAACTAAGGTCCAAGGCCTAAGGCTCGCCAAAGGGGTATTGAACTACACTTAGCAAAACCAAATATGACATGATTTGAACAACCAAAATCAGAGTTTTAGCATGTTAAAAGAAAGCCAAAAACACATTGATATGGCATCCTAGAGGCCTAAACATGATGGCATACACAATGGCACATTCATAGAGCATGAAACACAAACCCTCTAAGGCCTTAAAGGAACATCAAATACAAGCATACGAGCATGCTACAAGGACTGAAATGACATGGTAAGTGGTTCCAAACCACTGAAACAAAGCAAGTAAAGCATACTCAACATTCACACACCCAAGGCTAGCAAGCCAAAATGCAAAGTGGCTATACAAGGCATGTCATGGATGGCCAAAACAACCACAAACAGACCTTAGGCATGCTAAAACATTCATAAAAGCTTCACAAAGTTAGGCAAAAAACATGCTAGAAACGAGGCTCAAAGCACAAAACATGTTAAGGCAATTCAAAGCATGTTAAGGCAATTCATGGCATTACAAGACAAGTATGCAAAGCAAGCATGGTGTGTCCAAACCAACTTAAAACAGAGGTAAAACATGGCAAAATACTACCAAATACCCACTAAGACATGGCCAACATGGTCTTAACAAGATGCTCACACATGAGGCTAAAATAGCCAATATTGAAGGCGACAAGGAGAGGGGATGGCCCTCTCCTTCTTAGGACCTTAAAGCACCATCCCCACCACTGAAATCCCTCAAGATTTCAATGGTGAGGAGGCCCAAGCAAGGTGGTCTCGGAGCTCACCAAAATAGCACAAAATGGGAACCAAATAAGGCCTAAGAGGGGTCAAACAACCCCAAAGCTCAAAGCAACCTTAAACAACTATTTTAAGCAAGTAAAAATAAGACTTTTATATGTTATACACTAAGCTCAAAAATAGATGCAAGGTAGGCAAAAAGACTATGCAAAAATGGGGTATTTAAAGGTAAAGTTCTTACCCTTGTAGACCCCTTCAAGAACAGCACTCCAGCTGCTTTCCTTAGCTCAAAACCAGCTCAAAAACTTCAAAAACAACCTAATGGCTCCTCAGCAATCAAGGTAGGTGTAAAACTAGGTGTTTGTGTACAAAAGTAAGGACAAACACACACTTATACACAAAGAGAGGGAGATATAGGGATAAAATAGATACACTATGGCTAACCCTAATCCAGAACTCTGGAACTCAACCCTCTAACCCCTGAAGAGGGAGGAGAAACCCTCCTCTTATAGAGGATCACTCTTGTAAAGCTTACAAGACAAGCTAAGTAAAAGTGAAATCCCTCCATACACGTGTATGAAGGGGGTGCAAAGTGTAATACACTATGGCTAACCCTAATCCAGACCTCTGGAACTCAACCCTCTAACCCCTGAGGAGGGAGGAGAAGCCCTCCTCTTATAGAGGATCACTCTTGTAAAGCTTACAAGACAAGCTAAGTAAGAGTGAAATCCCTCCATACACGTGTATGGAGGGGGTGCAAAGTGTATGCCAGCTAGCACAACTGGCATAAAAATATCTACAAAAGCAGATGCACAGTGATTGGCCAGCCAAAAATGACAAATTGGCAAAAACTCAATAGTGTCGACCAGCCAAATATATGGCCGATGGCAACAAAACAATGGCCGGTGGCCTCAAGCCATGGCCGGTGAGGTGTGGGGGTGGCCAACAAGCCATTCCCTACCCTCCAAAGCAAAAACACAAGTGTTTGGTGCAAAACCAAGCGCAAAACAGTCGAGTCGAGCAATCCTGAGGCAAGGCTCGTGGCCGAGACCTCCGAGAACTCAAGACGAACACGAACATGGATAATCACCGAGTGTTCAAACGGTGACACCCAAGTCTTGATGACGGTCAAAAATGGGGTGTCTACAGACTTGTATAGTTATTCGTATAAACACTAGCACTGGGATTTACCCATTTTATTATTATCGTTTTAGCTTGAAAGAATATTTTGGAAAAAGGTTTTAGCGATGTATTCAGATTTGATTTAGCAATGTATTTGCTGGTTGGTATTGAGATACTTGGATTGGTTTTTGGAAAGGAATTTTATATCAAACAAATGTTTTGAACTCGGAAAACATTTTGACTAAACGTAAGGTTTTGGTAATTAGAAAGAAAGGATTTTGTTGAGTAATCAAAGGGATTTGAAAATTCATTCGGGCATATTGTATATATGTATTGCATCATGATCATTTATGTTAGTAGAACATATTTAGTTTTTGAAATATTTTCTACTGAGCTTTATGCTCACCCTACGTGGTCGAAATGTTTTTCAAGTGTACACGAGTGGATGTGGATTGTGACGTGAAGCTGTGTTTGGAACCGTGTAAGATGGTTCTATTATTTGTAGGCCAAGGGCCATTTGTGTTATTTATTGGCCATGTGTCATTTCTTGTAAGGATTGCACCCTTGTGTATGATGTAAGCCTCACGGTATTTGATTTGATTTTATAACATTTGTGCATGTTTTAGTTACAAAGCATCCATTCGACTTAGATGTTGTATCTAAGAATGCATAAAATCGGATAAAACACATGTATTGTGTGACTATATAATATTCATTTGCATGAGAGTTGTTATCTATTATTCATCGTCAGGTGGTTTATTCACGTGAGCCGAACCTTGTTAATTCGGCGCGTGTCATTCCCCTTCTTCTTCCCATGTGGGATTATAAATTAAATCATAAACTAATTAGAGTTTTATTTTTATATAGTTAAATGGAAGTTAGAGAATGAAGATTTTTTTAATTATTTAAAATTAAGAAAATCAATATGATAAATTACGGTTAAACTGGCGAATCAGTCAAACAAAAAACAGTTTAGCCTAATCAGTTGGGTCGAAAGACCAACTTTGTCACGCCCTGAAAATAAGACAATAATTCAACCGTAAAAACTAATACAAAATGACATAAACATAGTATTAGACTTTCATGAATCATAGTCCATTTACAAAAGGACACATACATTACACATTCAAAAGCTCTATCCTGAATCTATAGCATGTGGCACCAAACTAAGTGATCAACGAAATAAATGCCCTACAGACTTACATCTTTCCAAGACAGTTCTTAGTTATAATAAAAGTGAGCCTAGCTCAACACAATTTAAAGCCCTTGTCTATACAAAAATAGATATAACATAATAGAAGCTCTTGTTCTCAATCCCTCCAAGCTACTACCTTGGCAGAGGCACATTACTAGCACCTGAAAATGGTTTTTCCCAAATAGGGTGAGCCAAAGCCCAGTAAAAACAATCTAGCACAATATATGAACTTTAAGAAGATTATAAACATGATGCACGTGACCAATGCTCAAAATAAAATCATTTACAACTCTTCTTCCCAAATCCATATTATGCCAAGTATGATATCCCAATCCATTTTATATCAATTTGTTTCATGTCATTTCATATCTCCTCAATTCATGAGTCGTATCCATTGTTATCCAGACAACCCAACTGAAATTACAACTAAGTGGTTTTCTTACCACATAACCATTACACACAAACACTTCAATTTGCCATTTTACGAAAATTTGATCTATGGGAATCTACACCCATATATACACAATGTTTTCAGGACTTTCACCCTAGATGCACCGGCCAACTTAATTTATAGCGATCCCGGTATTCCCTGTTGTTGTTTAACTGTAATCCGGCCTCGGTTCCGTAGATTCGTTGTGGTCTTATCCTCTTTTCCGTCCCTTACGCTTTATCTTAGAGTTTTGGGTTGTGTTGGTCTTGTTCGGAGTAAATCGGTTGTGTTCTAAAACCTAGAATCTTTGCCCAGTTTTTGACCTCTCCGCTCGAGCGGGGGTTTCGGCGCTCGAGCGGGAAAATCACCTTCCCATTATTTTCTCTGTAGTGTTGGACGCTCGAGCGTGAGGTTTGACGCCCGAGCGGGAGTTTGTGTGAGACGCTCGAGCGGGGAGTTGGACGCTCGAGCAGGGGCCTGTTCTGCAAAACTTCTAGATGGTTGTATCCGCTGCTCGAGCGGGGTTTTTGGCACTCGAGCGGGAGTCTGTGAGTAAGGCTCGAGCGGGGGTTTCCATGCTCGAGCGGGGCGACCTGTATAACACACGGAGATTCAGCTTTTTGAATCACTTTTTGATTTCCTTTCTCTCTCTTACTTTTCCGAAAAAGCCATTGGAGAGCATCTCACTCTAAAACCTAACTTCTCTCTTAGGATTGATCTAGCTAGAGTGTTTTCCTCACCTTGGGCCTTTGTAAGAAATGTGTTGATCGTCGAGGGCTTCGTTGTGATCCAAGAAATTTGGGATTTGGAGCACTTTGATTTCGGGTCATCTTCTCCATTTGAGTTCTCCATTTGAGGTAGGGATTCTCCTTGTTCTTTTTCAATACTTCGTCTATAGATAGACATGTGGTAATTTTGTATTGCATAAAAATCCTATCCATGTTGGATTTGTTTGAAATCATGAGAAGGAACCTAGGGTTGGGTGTTGGAAAATGGTTATGTTGTCATTGATGGTTGTTTTGGGCTAATTGGAGTGTAAATTAGCATGTTGTAGTTGATAGAGGAAAAAGCCCTAAATCATATATTGATTGATAAATTAAAATGGAGGGTAGTGAATCTATATTGTAAATCTCTAGTGTTGATGTGGGTTGTGTGAAGGTGTTAATGCCTAAGGGATTAACTTTGGCTTTGGAATGATTTGAAATGAATGTAGTGGACTAATATGAGTTATGACTTTATTATCAATGGAAGTGGTTTTGTAAAACAAAGGAATGAATTTGGTTTTGTAACAACAAAAGGGACATAGTTGATTTTGTGAAAACAAAAAGAATGTGGAACTTGTTTTGTGAAATGGGAAAGGTACTTTGAAATACGTATGAAAATTGAATTGTTGTTTCATGAGTGTTGAACACACACATGTGTGGAATTGTATCTTGGACTACCATGTTAATGTTGTTGTCGGGTTTGTGGTCTCATAGTAATTGAGTTTTTAATAGATGTACTAAATATTTGCATCTAGAGGTTTTGTCCTTGGTCATCGGTGGAGGATGATGTAGTTGTGTTGAATTGTTGTGTATGCATTACACCATTGTTGATTGAGCATCTTATGTGATGAAATATTGAGATGCATTATATATGTATACTTGTTAGAGAGGAGAGAGGGGTTGTACTCCAGTGTGTGTGAGAAGATAGGGGATGGACTCCACACACCTATGTGTTCATATACCTTAACACATTGTTTGTATCTGGATGGTTTATGTATATATGTTGTACATGTTGGTTATGCCCTGTTGCATTTCGATTGTTGGTGTTATAACCTGCGCTGATAATCAGAGGTACCGTTACCTTCCAGCTAGCGCCTGGAGAACTGAATGCGCTGAGAATCTAAGGTACCACACCCTTCCAGCTAACGCCTGGTAAACTGGCATGTTGTTGTGAGAAGTGTATCTTTGGCTTACTATGCACATAGCTAGTAGAGCAAAGTTTTGTTGTTGATGTTTCCGTGTTTTGGGAAATACCATGGATTGTGTTGATTATGGTTTTGGAGGGCCGAGTTGCCTCATTGGTTTATCTTATGCATGTCGGTGAGTTGTTATCTCTATTTATAACAGTGCATATATAGAGTTGATTGTATCGGGAAGAAGTCAAAATGTCATCTTTGTCTTTTGGAAAATGTGAAGGAAACAGATTTTCTTTAAAAGAAATTATGAATTTTGAGAAGGGTTATCTGTGTATGTTTGGAGAACGAAAGAGAGTAATGGGCTTAGTGAATTTATTTCCTAAGGTATTGTTAATGTTATGAAAGATTGAGAACAGGGATTAATGAAAAGAAAGGGAAAGATGAATCGCCTATGGCGTTGATTGAAATGGTTGTTTTCAAGAAAAGTTCTTACCTATGTATATTTTGTATAAACTGTCACATTACTATTCTAGTATGAGATTGAGCATTCATGATCATAGCTATCTGTATGTTGTTATTGTTAAGGGCCATGTTGAGATCCCTACTGGACTGTATGTTCATCCCACGTTGTTGAATCTTTTTCAGGTATTAAGCAGGTTGAGCTGCAAGATTGGATATACTTATTTACTGGCCACGGGGCCTCAGTTATGTTGGCGGAATGCCATTGTTGTAAAAAGGGTTACACCCTTCTTCTTGTACCTAAAGTGATGTAAGCCCAAGGGCAATTTATTAAGTATGTTCATGTAATATTTACTTTGCATACGAATGAGAGTATTGTTACTCACTTCTACGGATCGAATGTATGAGTTATTTCCGCATGTTATCCTTGAAATTGAATTAAGTTAATGAATTTGGTAATGACTTCGAGTAATAAAAAGTGGGGCGTGACATAATTCAATGGAGTCCATCCCCTTTCTCTTCCTAAATATGGAGTGCATCTCCTTTCTCTTTCTGAGCATCATACATATACAATGTATTAAACACAGTCATATTCAATAACAATCAATAAGAGATTGGTTTCAATTTACCTAATCCTCATGCAATTTCTACAACAATCATAACTATCTTCCATCAATAGGCCAAAACAAATATTTCTAAACAGATATATAATCTTCTTAATAGATAAATTATTCAAATTTTCATAGGTGGGAAATGACACACGTCCAACTTCACCATTTATATAAACATTCATCTATTTTCATATTCTAATTTCCAATTTCATTATTTATGCAAAATAATTACTTGAACATTTTAGGGCAAAACTCCCATTTTTCCTAATCTCATCCCAATCATCAAAAAAAAAAAACAACTATTTTAACATAACCCAAGGTCATATCCATTCTCATAACCATTTCTAAAACATCCATTTGAAAACCCCTCTTTGGAATTGAAACCCCAAACCCTAAGTTTGTTAAAATTACCTCAAAACCCAATATTTCTCACATATCAAGAAATAATCAAGTTAAAACTCGTAGAGAGTATAGAGAGTCCCTACCTCAAAGAGAGAAGATAAGCAGAGCAAAGGAAGAACCCCAAAGATACCGAAGCCAGAGTATGTTTGGATCAAAACAATGCCCTTTGAGGTGCTATACTTTTTTAACAAAGGCACACGGGTAGAGAGGTCACTAGATCTAAGTGAAAATATAGAGAGAATATAAGTTTTAGAGAGAGAGAGTCCCGATCTAGGGTTTTGGTGAAAAAAATATGTGAAAAAAATTATATAAAAAGGTGCTGCTGCGAACTGATATACGCACAGCCCGCTCGAGCGTAAGAGTTGACGCTCGAGCGTCAGACACAATAAGTTGTTCTGCTCAAGCACATGAAATGGTCGCTCGAATACAGAATACACACATCCAGTAGTTTTGCAGACAGAAGAACATCGCTCGAGCGCAAGAATGGCCCTCGAGCACACACCCACTTGAGCGTAGAAAATGCAACTCGAGCGTAGAATACACTCTCCCAATAGTTTTGCAGACCTATAAAAGTACTGAGAGTTTGTAAAGCCCGCTCGAGCGCAAGAATTGCCGCTCGAGCGGAGGAGCAAAAATCTGAGAAACAAAAGTTTGAAAATCAAGCAACTAACCTGTTCCAAACATAACAACTACATTCCAACAATCAAGTTTAAGGAAGAATAAAGGGAAAAAGGCATGAAAAACAATTCCCAAACCCTACCCAAACACGTGACCATAGAACACAAAAAAACAATTCCCATGAGAACTGAATGCGCTGAGAATCTAAGGTACCACACTCTTCCAGCTAGCGCCTGGTAAACTGGTATGTTGTTGTGAGAAGTGTATCTTTGGCTTACTATGCACATAGCTAGTAGAGCAAAGTTTTGTTGTTGATGTTTCCGTGTTTTGGGAAATATCATGGATTGTGTTGATTATGGTTTTGGAGGGCCGAGTTGCCTCATTGGTTTATCTTACGCATGTCGGTGAGTTGTTATCTCTATTTATAACAGTGCATATATAGAGTTGATTGTATCGGGAAGAAGTCAAAATGTCATCTTTGTCTTTTGGAAAGTGTGAAGGAAACAGATTTTCTTTAAAAGAAATTATGAATTTTGAGAAGGGTTATTTGTGTATGTTTGGAGAACGAAAGAGAGTAATGGGCTTAGTGAATTTATTTCCTAAGGTATTGTTAATGTTATGAAAGATTGAGAACAGGGATTAATGAAAAGAAAGGGAAAGATGAATCGCCTATGGCGTTGATTGAAATGGTTGTTTTCAAGAAAAGTTCTTACCTATGTATATTTTGTATAAACTGTCACATTACTATTCTAGTATGAGATTGAGCATTCATAATCATAACTATCTGTATGTTGTTATTGTTAAGGGCCATGTTGAGATCCCTACTGGACTGTATGTTCATCCCACGTTGTTGAATCTTTTTCAGGTATTAAACAGGTTGAGCTGCAAGATTGGATATACTTATTTACTGGCCACGGGGCCTCAGTTATGTTGGCGGAATGCCATTGTTGTAAAAAGGGTTACACCCTTCTTCTTGTACCTTAAGTGATGTATGTCCAAGGGCAATTTATTAAGTATGTTCATGTAATATTTACTTTGCATACGAATGAGAGTATTGTTAATCACTTCTACGGATCGAATGTATGAGTTATTTCCGCATGTTATCCTTGAAATTGAATTAGTTAATGAATTTGGTAATGACTTCGAGTAATAAAAAGTGGGGCGTGGCATAATTCAATGGAGTCCATCCCCTTTCTCCTCCTAAATATGGAGTACATCTCCTTTCTCTTTCTAAGCATCATACATATACAATGTATTAAACACAATCATATTCAATAACAATCAATAAGAGATTGGTTTCAATTTACCTAATCCTCATGCAATTTCTACAACAATCATAACTATCTTCCATCAATAGGCCAAAACAAATATTTCTAAACAGATATATAATCTTCTCAATAGATAAATTATTCAAATTTTCATAGGTGGGAAATGACACACGTCCAACTTCACCATTTATATAAACATTCATCTATTTTCATATTCTAATTTCCAATTTCATTATTTATGCAAAATAATTACTTGAACATTTTAGGGCAAAACTCCCATTTTTCCTAATCTCATCCCAATCATCAAAAAAAAAAAACAACTATTTTAACATAACCCAAGGTCATATCCATTCTCATAACCATTTCTAAAACATCCATTTGAAAACCCCTCTTTGGAATTGAAACCCCAAACCCTAAGTTTGTTAAAATTACCTCAAAACCCAATATTTCTCACATATCAAGAAATAATCAAGTTAAAACTCGTAGAGAGTATAGAGAGTCCCTACCTCAAAGAGAGAAGATAAGCAGAGCAAAGGAAGAACCCCAAAGATACCGAAGCCAGAGTATGTTTGGATCAAAACAATACCCTTGAGGTGCTATACTTTTTTAACAAAGGCACACGGGTAGAGAGGTCACTAGATCTAAGTGAAAATATAGAGAGAATATAAGTTTTAGAGAGAGAGAGTCCCGATCTAGGGTTTTGGTGAAAAAAATATGTGAAAAAAATTATATAAAAAGGTGCTGCTGCGAACTGATATACGCACAGCCCGCTCGAGCGTAAGAGTTGACGCTCGAGCGTCAGACACAATAAGTTGTTCTGCTCAAGCACATGAAATGGTCGCTCGAATACAGAATACACACATCCAGTAGTTTTGCAGACAGAAGAACATCGCTCGAGCGTAAGAATGGTCGCTCAAGCACATACTCGCTCGAGCGTAGGAAACGCCGCTCGACCATAGAGTACACTCTCCCAGTAGTTTTGCAGACCTGCAAAAGTACTGAGAGTTTGCAAAGCTCGCTTGAGCGCAAGAAGTGTCGCTCGAGCGGAGGAGCAAAAATCTGAGAAACAAAAGTTTGAAAATCAAGCAACTAACCTGTTCCAAACATAACAACTACATTCCAACAATCAAGTTTAAGGAAGAATAAAGGGAAAAAGGCATGAAAAACAATTCCCAAACCCTACCCAAACACGTGACCATAGAACACAAAAAAACAATTCCCATTGGCCACCCCCTCACTTTTTATCAATCATTACCACATCACCCAAAAGCAGGGGTCCCTCACCCACGTAAATAAACACACAACTAGACCATCACAAAATAACAGGACCACCGCAATGGCTTACTCAAACCAGGACACTAATCCACATTATAACACAACTACATCACAGACATAGACATAACATCAGCAACCAATCAACGAGGGGAAACAACGTAACAAGCCCATTTCAACAATCTGTAACGGAAAATCACAAGCACACATTCGAAAGGAAAATGCTATAGACCCCAAATAATTTACCCAATTTTCTATCAAAACTCTCACATGAGTGTGGGACTCACATAAACCCACATGTGTATGGGTCGCACACCCATGTGAGAGATTTGGTAGAAAATTTGGTAGATTATTTGGGGTCCATAGTATAACTCCATTTGAAAACTATATAGTACATACCGGCTGCCATTTGTTTTCACGATGATCGTCAGCACCAAGGATGTATAGATGTCGTATTCAACGCCAATTAATGGACGAAATGGTGATTAGACCCAACTTCACGATGGCAGCAACATATTTCTACGAATGAGGTTTGAGCAACCTAGGGTTTTCAACGACAATCAAATGTTAAATTGGTAATTAACATCAACATTACCAACCCAAACAAAAAATCACATAAATCACACAAACATAATCCCTGCAACGTCGGAATCACAATCCACAATCCAGAGGAAACCTCGTATGCTTTGATAGGAGTCCACGAAATCCACTCCTAAAAAATAATAATGTTATAGCATTCCTTAATCGCTTAAACCAGTAAAAATTGAAAAAGAAATCATAATATGGGCATCAAGGTAAACTCTATATACAATATATCAAAAATATATATTATACCAAAAATAAAAAAGACTAAACTGTTTAAGAAAAAATACTCAGGACTAAATAGAGCAACTTTTTCAAAGTGAGATTTATGAGTAATTTTTCCTAATAATAATACCCCTTTTATTTGTCCACTTTTTCATTTTAGTATGTCCTAAAATGGTTGTCCATTTTTTATTTTGAAATATTCAATTTTGTTAAATTTCTAGAATTGGCTTATAAATCATTATGAATACATTTTAATTTTTTTTTAAAAAAGAATAATGGTGAGAAAAACATTTCAAAATTTAAATTAAAATGGTAATAAGTTGAATTTTTTATCATGGACAAATAAATTGAGACGGAGGCATTAATATTCAATTCTATAGAATTTTACTTCATAATGATGTGGTAATTTTGGATCTTATAAAAGTTCATCAATAGATGTTATAATTTTTAAAAAATTATTACCACATTATTTTAATATGAAATTTTGTATACATTTTATCTTTCTTCGTCATTTGTCAAATAATATTTGTCAGGTTTGTAACTTGTCATTATTATTTTCTACATATTAAGTCGATTCCCACAAAAACATCATGTGTATAAACTTAATCCGCCATAATAAAAAAAAAAAAAATTACATCAATAGTCTCTACATTTTATCCTTTATATTATTTTGGTTATTATATTTTCAAGTTTCTCAATTTTAACCTTTAATTTTAGATTTTGTATCAATTTGGTTCAATTGATTACAACTCTTAACATTTTTATGAAAAATACGTATATAAGTATCATGTGTCATATTTTTATGAATAAAATTATAAACTTACTCAAATCAATGAGTTAATCTCAATCAATTTAGTGATAATTTTTTTTAAAAAAATATCATGATATTATTAATTAGATCAAGTTGACACAAAATTAAAAATTAATAACTAAAATTGAACTAATTAAAAATATAGAGATTAAAATAACACAAAATATAAAAGGTAAGAACTATTATAATTTATCTTAAGATGAAAAGATTTATTTCAGATGATTTGAAATTTAATCTCCCCTTGTACACTCTAAAAAAGAAAAAATATTCTCCATTCTCTTATCATCGAAAAACTCAATTCTAAAAATTAACAAGTATATAATCGAAGACTTTCTTAACCACCTAATTATATGAAACTTGTGCCTGATAAGGATGACAATTGGAACAACTGGTCATTTCCGACAACACTCATGTTTTGTACAGTTTACTAGAATGAGGTGGAATAGAACTATCCTTCTATCATAATATCTACTCTCACGGTTGGTTACTTAAACAAAATGATAATATATATATATATTATAAAATCATCACTTATATAGGGTGAAAAGCTTAAGTGATTCGTGATTTTTAATAGATTTAATTGCAATAAATTCTAAACAATTAAAATTAACAAGCTAAATCATATAGTACGAACGAAAGAGATTTAGATTTTTATTTTACAATTAATAAATCAATACAAACGATTTTTAGGTAAAAAAAAAAAACCACAGGGAGCACCTCCAATTATGATAAAAAAAATCACAGACGAAACGCCACAAAACAATCCATTATGAAGAATGAAAGAATACAAATTTACCAAACAATTTACCCAAACTCCATAAAATTGTCTTCAACAATTTGTTCCTCTTTCACCAACGCCTTCGTCTTGGAATTGATCTACTTGATGTCGAATTCACAACATCCACATTGAATCCACGGCCACGAGCAGCTTCGAACTCCTTCAAAGACTTCACACTCGAACCCTCAGAACCCACCGAAGAAGAATTCTTTTGTATTGAATGACCAAACACAAACCCTTTGATTTGAATCACTTAATTCATGAAATAAACTCACAAATTATCAAAGGAAACTAGTAAAGAAACTCTAGAAGAAAACCCTAAGACCTAAAAAAGAAGATCCAGAAGTCGTGCTTTAGAATTGCACTTGTTCGCAGCTTTATAGTAAACAAATTCGTGATCACCGCTTGAGCCATGGAATGGTCGCTCGAGCGGTATGGCTCAAACGCGTGTTGCTACCAAAATGACTTCACTCGAGCGATTGAAAATTCGCTTGAGCGCGAAAATTCAACTTCCAGTATTTTTTCAAACAAGTCGAACTTCTGAGAGGTTTGCATCTTCACTCGAGTGATACTTTTGTCGCTTGAGCAGTCAAGCCAAAAACAATGCCAAAGTTACAATTCAATGCGACAAGTTTGTTCGCGAAACTAACAAGAAGTAGGAACCTAACATAGGGCAAGGCTTCTCTTTAGTTGGATCTCCATAGGCCCACCACAAGACCCACCTTAGCAATTCGAATTATTCATTTTGTAAGATTCGTTGAATAAATCATTCTTACGAAAAAATTAGGTAGATCAAAAGAATCATTGACACATAATTAGAATACATTTATCTTTAAAATAATCAGTGGTCTATTATCAAAATGACATTATTCATCTATTTTTTTTGTATAGCAAATATAATCTAATTATACATTTATGGTTGTCTGATTAATCTGATTTTTATAAGAATAATCTACTTGGTGTATTCTACAATATAAACAATCTTAATTATTGAAGTAACTCACGTAATAAATCCATGGAGTCCCAATTACACCTCCGGTGACATTGTCAATTGGAGAAAAGTCTTGTTCTTGTTGTACAGAAATAGTCATTCTACATATAAAGGCTATAGAATAACTATTTTATTCCATTTTATTTCATTACCATCAAAAGATCTTGTTTGGAGATTATAATTAAAATTTTAATCCAATTGCATTATAGTTTGAACCATATTATGGATTTATAAACATTTTGTTGGAACAATCTTCTGTGTAAAATAAATAATTTGAAATCAAATCAAACAAATAAAAATAAATTATTTACTGAATTTATTTACCGAACCGAATAAGTACAAAAAAATCAAGTCGAGTGTGTGACACTCAGCCCTTAAGACAAATTCGCTCCACTTCAGTGCTTATGGATAAATGACGTCTATCTCTCAAGATACAATGATCTACACAGATTGTAATAGCACTCCAAACAATCTGTACGTCGAACCAAACCTGCGTTCTATACTCTCAAAATTTTTCCTAAAAACTAGTATGAAGAACAATGTAAGCAAAGAGCAAAAACAGGAAGAGAATTATTTTTTCTAGATCTTCGAAACTACTAGAATGAATCTGCTTTTATAGGCAATTAGGTGCCTTTTCAAAAACGCTGAACAGGTGCAGAAACAGATTTGAATCTATCCATAATTGCTGGGCAGTTTTAAACCTGTCTAGAAAAAACTGAATCTGTTCGGTGTAACAGGTTGAAAAATGGACCGAAAGAGGCACTGTACAGAAAAATTGAATTCAAATTTGGTACAAAATTTGAATTAATTTCATTCAGAAAAATTAATTTTTCCGTAAGAATTTTTGGAAGAATTCAAATGAATTTTTTTCAAAAAATTAATATTAGAACCAACCTGATCCACAACCCACACCCGCGCTCAGCTCGACTGGCTGGTCGGGGCGGCTGCGTGAGCTCGTGTGTGGTGGTTTAAATCAAGGTTCACTTTGTCCATAACTCCTCTCTTCTACAAACTTGGGGTGCCCCTTAGGGCCCAACCCAAGTGTTGCCACCTAGAACTTATGTATATACATAAGTTCTCTTAAGTTTTCAATGTGGGACAATCATTACAAGGAAACCCACATTTTACTCTTTAATTGTCCATTTCACGAATTCGAAAATGACATCAACTTTCCATTCACTCATAAATGGTTTTGACGAACCGTCTTCACCGTGTGACTTGCCATACGGCAAGGAACACGTCACCTCTTTGGACCCATCCCAAAAGACGTATGAGACCCACTCAAATTTGGGCTCAAAGTTGGCCCAAAATAAGCCTATAAAACCATAAATTCCAACAATCCTCCACATAAATGGAATTTGGCAGAGAGAAAATGCAACAACATGATCTAATTACAGAGAGTACAGAAATTGGAAATATTCTACAAATGATAGGCAGTTTTTGGCTTTGAACTTTTCTTTGTAAGATACTAGGATTTACTAGCTAACCAGTAAACATGATGTCTTGAACTGTACAGCCATTTGTGTAAACCAAGACAATAGAATTCACACAGTATATCACCAAACACAGTTTGGTTCTCACTATCGTGTTCATTTTAGCCTTAAACAACCTGGTCTTTCTTGAGCACTCTAAAGAATTGTAACCCTTCACAAACCTCATAGAACCGACTCAATTCACACTCGCATAGCTGATTCTTATGAAGAGTATCCTGTCATCTTCCACTAGGTATTCCTAGATATAAGAATCATTAAAAGTATTATTTAACCTAAAACACTGCAAACATCACTATAATATCATAGAAATGGGTAGGAGTTTAACTCTCCAGTGATCCTTATGAGTTATACACAACTCGGTTGTCCCTTTGAACCTAGATCTTGGGATCTCCAGTCAACTAGGTTAGGTCACCGTTGTGGTAACTCTTATTTAATAGACTTAAGTCTCATTCCCCTCAATGAATTCTCAACTAACTCTCTTTCTAATCCTTTGGTTAGTTGATTCGCTATGTTATCTTTAGACTTCATATATTCAATGGAAATAATTCCATTAGAGAGCAGTTGTCTCACGGTGTTATGTCGACAACGAATGTGTTGTGACTTACCGTTACACATATGACTCTGTGCTCTACCTATTGCCGATTGACTATCACAATGTACGCATATAATAGGCACCGATTTTGGCCACATTTGAATATCTTCAAGGAAATGACGAAGCCATTCTGCTTCTTTCCCAGCTTTATCTAAAGCTATACATTCTGATTCCATGGTAAATCTAGCAGTGCAAGTCTGTTTGGAAGATTTCCAAGATATAGCCGCCCCACCAATAGTAAAGACATACCTACTGGTGGATTTTGAGTCTCTAGTATCCAATATCTAGTTTGCATCACAGTATCCTTCAAGTACTGCTGGATATCTAGTATAATTAAGCCCAATATTATGTGTAAATTGAAGATATCTTAGAACCCTTATAATTGCTTTCCAGTGTTCTACTTCTGGATTACTTGTATATCTACTCAATTTACTTACTGCATAAGGTATATCTGGGCGACTGCAGCTCATTAAGAACATTAAGCTTCCAATAAATTGGGCATACTCTAATTGAGAAATACTTTCCTATACATTTTTAGAAAGAAACAAATTAACATCCACAGGTGTTCGAGCAAGATGATCATCATCTTTGCTGAATTTGTCAAGTATTTTCTTAATGTAATGTGATTGTGACAAAACATAACCTTCTGATGTTTTGGTAATTTTCATACATAGTATTACATCAGCAATCCCCAAGTCCTTCATGTCAAAATGTTTATTCAATATTTTCTTAGTAGTTTTAATCATGTCATTATTACTACCTATGATGAGCATATCATCCACATAAAGACATGCTATAACATAACCTTTGTTTGTGTTTTTAATATAAACACATTTGTCGCATTCATTAATTTTAAATCCACTTGACATCATTACCTTGTCAAATTTCTCATGCCATTGCTTTGGTGCTTGTTTTAAACCATAAAATGATTTAACCAATTTACACACTTTCTTTCTTCTTCCTGGAACAGAAAATCCTTCTGGTTGTTCTATGTAAATTTTTTCATTTAACTCACCATTTAATAAAGCTGTTTTTACATCCATTTGATGATTTTTAAAGTGTTCAAAGATGCAATGGCAATTAGCATTCTAATAAATGCTATTCTAGTAAGTGGTGAGCATGTGTCAAAGTAATCAAGACTTTCTTTTTGTCTATATCCTTCGACCACAAGTCTTACCTTGTATTTATCAATAGATCCATCTGCTTTCATTTTTCTCTTGAAAATCCACTTGTACCCAAGAGGTTTACAACCTGGTGACAGATCCACTAATTTCCAAGTGTAATTTTGCAAGATGGATTCAACTTCACTATTTACAGCTTCTTTCCATAAACGAGCCTCAGGACTGGATATAGCTTCTTTAAAAGTTAAAGCACATTTTTTAGCAAAAATGTTAGAAAATCTGAACCAAAAGATTTTGAGGTTCTAACACGTTTACTACGCCTAGGTTCCTCTTCTTCATTTTGATCTATCTCTTACTTTTGTACTTGATCTTGACTAGTAATAGCATCATAAGATCTTTTGTTAGTACTAGTCTCGTGTACAATCTTATCTAGAAATATATGTTCAAAAAAAGATGCATTCCGAGATTCAATAATAGTATTTACATGCATTTCGGAATGGTCTGACTTATGAATCAAAAACCAATATGCCTACTATTCTTGGCATAACCAATGAATATGCAATCAATAGCTTTAGGACCTATTTTAGTCTTTTTAGGACCAGGAATAGCCACTTCAGCGAAACACCCCCATACTTTTAAGTATTTGTAGGATGGTACTGTGACAACCCTCACCTATGATTAGCGTAAATTCATGATTAAGCATGATAAGAAAATGATTGAGATGAAATCCTAAATTGATTGCATGAGTGTGTTATTTTAGTTGCATGCTTATTTGTTTGATATAATAAGATCTGTTCATGTTTTGAGTTCAAATTGCGAATTGAAAACCCTATCGGCAACCGATTCAGAAATTGACTTGTGTTATGTGCTAATTAGGTTTTATATAATTTTATGGTAGGTTTAATTGAAATTTGATTTGGAATAATTAAATTAGAATAAGTAATGCTAAATTAATTGAATGTAAGTTATCTACACATTTGCCATTGAGTGGGCCACCTTCAAAACCATTGTTTTGGTCCTAATTCACATATGTTTGACACATCATTCTTCATCCATCTCATTGCAAAACGTAAGAGAGGGAGAGATTTGGGGGAAATTGAATTCAACAAGAAATTTTGCTTGGAATATAGAAGAATTGAAGACTCGTCCACATTGCTCAAGAATTTGGTTTAAGTGAAGTTTGATTGAGAAGCCTAGGTAAGAGCTCAACCTTTTAATTTTGTTATTGAGCCATCTAGGCCTTGTATATAAATTAAATAGGGGGATTAATGGGAGAATTGTGCTAGAATTCAAGGGAGCTAAGTTAATTCATGCATGCATGCCCATATCATGGAGTTTTGAAATTGTTTTCATGAGAATTCTCACATGCATGTTCACATTATAGTTGTAATCTATGAAGTCATCAAGTTTTGGAGTAGAACCTCTCATGTGATCATGTGTTGGGAGCTTTGAATTCAAATGAATTCATGCATGGCATAATTACATCATGTTCTTGAACTTTGAGTTGAAATTGTGTTCAATTGGCATGTTTTTGGGCTTTGATTTTATGAAATGATCTTCAAAACATGTTGTGTTATGAGTTTTGAAGTGTTTTCTAGAAAATTTGGCCCAAAATAATGAGTTTTGGCATGTTTGATTTATGGTTTGAAGTTTGGAAGCAAATCTAGAAAACCTAGAATTTGGCTTCCTCGCTCGAGCGACCACCTTTGTTTTCAGACTTTCGCTCGAGCGACGGAATGCTAGCTTGAGCATAAATTGCAAGCTCTCAGAATTTTTGCGTATGCTGACGCACGCTCGAGCGACAACACTTGCGCTTGAGCGAAGAACTGTGTCTCACGCTCGAGCGAGCATCGAGCGAGCATTGAGCGGAGAATTTCAGCAACCAGTACTTTTCACATTTTTACAGATCACTCGAGCGAGGGATTCTATGCTCGAGCAACCTCTCTCATTTGGTAAGCTCGCTCGAGCGAATGAGTATACGCTCGAGCGAGACCCCTAGTTTCAGCAAGTTTTGAAAAATATTTTTAAGTACATTTTTACATCCTCATTCCATCCTAGACATTCCTTGACCATGTTTAAGGCATCTTAATAAGGATAATGATGTAGAACCACACCAAAGTAAGATATGGATTAAGTCATTAATTCCAGGTGTGTAATTCAGTGTGTGTTCGTTCTGCAACTGTGTAGGTCTGGCACCCAAGAAAGCTGTTTAGCCACTTATAGCCCAGTAATCTGTGAGTAAAAATGTTGTAAAGATATGTTCAACTATAATTATTTTCTGAACGAATAACTGTACTGTGTTCTGAAGTGACATTATTTACTGAATGAATGTTTGTCCTATTTTATGAACTGCATTCGTGGCATCCATAACAACTGACTGTTACTGTTACTGTTACTGTTACTGCTACTGTTACTGTTACAGAGATCTCTGTCAGTTCCTATCCTTGGAACTACTGTTACTGTATTGATGGTCATCAACTGACTGTTCGGTCTAATAAGACCTACTGTACTGTTCTGCTATTAGATGTACCACGTATGACTGCTATGATTCCTATGTGACTGATATGACATGAAATAAGAGACATAGAATAAATGACTGAACTACTGACGCAAATGACTGCTTTAAATACTAAAAGGACATTTATTCTTAACCCCTTTACACATTTGTTATTCACTGGGTTTTAGCTCACAGTTTATTTATGTATGTAGGTGGCTAGGCATCGGACCAAAGCTAGAGGCGCCAACTTAAGCTCCTGTTTGTCAAGCCAGCCATTGTGCCTCACATCGAGGTTTCGAGTCTGCACGAGTCAAGGCTGTTTTGGGGCGTTTCAGATTCACCCTTTTGTCTCTGTTATGTAATGAATATTTAAGACTTGATTGTACAGTTATGGTGAAGGGATCAGGTCCCTAATTTATAAGCTACTGTGTATAAGTGTTTTGATATGTAAATAGATGTATATGGCTATGAATGTGGTTGTCCATAATAGGCTTTTTCCCATTCAGGTTTTCAAAGCTCATTGGATATCTTTCTATTACTGATTGGCTTCCGCCAACCCCTTTATATTGTATTACTGTTATTACTGTTAATTAGGCCTTTGGTAATGGCGGATTACTGGCCGGTTACGATACTAAACCCTTAGGGGTGGGTTTGGGTCGTGACAGAGTGGTATTAGAGCACGAGTTATACCGCACACACGTGTCCAAATGAGCGATATGGTGTCCTAGAAAAGTAATAAGGCATTTCATGAGCATACATAAGTGCGTGTGGGTGTAACATGTGTATCCGTATGAACAAACATGAATATGAAACCATCTTTCCTATGTTTATCATTACCATGTTCGCTTTAGTGAAATGGAGAATGCAAGAAACACCGATGAACCTGAATCATCTGAAGCAAGAATAGCAAGGTTGGAAAAAGTGGTTGAACTATTGACCGAGGCTTTGAGACAACAACAGAACCAACAGGCCACACCTCCTCCAGTACATCCAGAACCAAATGCCAACGACGATGTGATTTCTTTAACACAAAAGTTTAACAAAATGACGCCACCAACATTCCAGGGAGGTCTTGAGCCACTGAAAGCCGAAGCATGGGTCTTAGAAACTGAAAAGTTGTTTGAAGTATTTCCCTGTTCAGAAGCACATAAAGTGTTATTGGCTACATTTACTTTACAAGAAGAGGCTAGACAGTGGTGGATGCTTATTCGTGATACAAGCAATGCTATGACCTGGACTCAGTTTAAGGAAGCTTTCTATGAAAAGTACTTCCCTCAGTGTGTCAGAGACCGTAAAGTGACTGAATTTGAACAACTGAAACAGAGTACCATGTCAGTAGCTGAATATGAATCTAAGTTCACTGAACTCGCTCGATATGCACCACATATGGTGGATACCGACTATAAGAAGGCCAGAAAATTTGACAAAGGGCTTAATGTGGAAATACTTGATCGAATCAATGTCTTGAAACTGCTCAAATAGGTGGATGTTCTTGACCGAGCAATTATGGCCGAGGCAAATGTTGCTGCATTGAAACAGACTAAGATACCGGTGACTGAATGGCAGGGTAAAAGGCAAGGCTTCAATATCAAAAAGGGCCGAAACAACTCATTGAATAAAAAGCAAAACATAAGGTCAACAAGCAGCTCTAGTCAAGGAAATAGTTCCATACCACCTTGCTCCGAATGCGGCAAAAGGCATAAGGAGGTTTGCTACAAAATTTCTGGGGCATGTTACAGGTGTGGCAAGGTGGGCCACACGGTCAAAGATTGCCCTTCCACGTCTCAAGGCACTAGTAGACCCGCAGCATTGCCGTAGCATCAACTGTTACACCAAAACCCAATCCCAAAGCTACCGGAAAGGAACCTTTAAGGCAAGGCCGGGTGTTTGCACTTGTATCGGGAGACGTGCAGAACACCGAGACAATTGTGTCAGGTATACTCTCAATTTGTGCTCAAAATGCTTATATTCTGATTGATTCAGGGTCTACACATTCGTTTGTCTCGCATGCTTTTTCACAAAAATTAAATAAACCACTGGAATCCATGAACTATTTGTTAGCTGTATCTTCACCTGCTGGGGGATCTATGACTTGTGCTTATGTGTATCCTGCATGTGAGATTATTATTGGGGATGTCCTTTTATATGTTGATTTGCTGCCCTTGAATCTTGATCATTTTGATGTAATTTTGGAAATGGACTGGTTAACAAAGTATCATGCTTCCATTGACTGTGTAATGAAATAAGTTAATTTTTGTCCACCTGGATTGCCTGAATTTGTATTTAACGGAGTCGGTGTTGTACCTCCCCCATATCTGATTTCGTCTATGAAAGCTTTCAAATTAATTAAAAAGGGGTATAAAGGGTATTTATGTTACACATTGATTGTACCTACTGATACTAAAGCTAATGTGGATAGTATTCCTATAGTCAGAGAATTCCCAAATGATTTGCCAGGGAATTTGATTGATAAGGAGATCGAGTTCACCATTGAGGTGTTACCGGGTGCACAACCAATTTCCAAAGCTCCGTACAGAATGGTACCTACTGAATTGAAAGAATTAAAAATTCAGCTGCAAGAATTGTTGGATAAGAAGTTTATCAGGCCCAGTACTTCACCGTGGAGTGCGCCAGTTTTATTTGTGAAAAAGAAGGACGACTCACTAAGGCTTTGTATTTATTACCGTGAATTGAATAAGGTGACAGTGAAAAACAAATATCTACTGCCTCATATTTATGACTTATTTGACCAATTACAAAGGGCTCAAGTCTTTTCCAAAATTGACCTTAGATCCGGATATCACCAATTGAAAGTCAAAGTAGAGGACATTGAAAAGACTGTCTTCCGAACAAGGTACGGACATTATGAATTTCTTGTTATGCCTTTCGGAGTTACTAATGTGCCTGCTACATTTATGGATCTTATGAACAGAATTTTCAAACCATTCCTCGATGAATTCGTGGTTGTTTTTATTGATGATATTTTGATTTATTCCAAAAGTAAGGAGGAACATGAACTTCATTTGAGAATTGCTTTACAGACCTTAAGAGAACAGAAACTGTATGCAAAACTAACAAAGTGTGAGTTTTGGCTTGATAATGTTATGTTTTTGGGGCATGTGATTAGTAAAGATAGCATTTCAGTTGACCCACAGAAAATCGAAGCAGTGGTGAATTGGCCTAGACCGACTAATGTTACTGAAGTCCGGAGTTTTTTGGGTTTAGCCCGGTACTACAAAAGGTTTGCGAAAGATTTCTCCAAAATTGCCCTGCCATTGACTCAGTTAACTCAAAAGGGGATACCATTTGACTGGGCCGACCAAAGAGAATCAATGTTCCAAGAATTGAAGACCCGACTTGTGACTGCACCGATTCTCACCCTACCCTCAGGTACGGATGGATTTACTATTTTTAGTGATGCTTCTTATAAGGGTTTGGGATGTGTATTAATGTAGAATGGTGAAGTTATTGCAAATGCTTCCCGACAGCTGAGGCCATACGAAAAGAATTACCCAACTCATGATTTGGAACTTGCTGCAGTAGTGTTTGCTTTGAAAATTTGGCGTCACTACTTATATGGGGCAACATGTGAGATGTACACGAATCATAAGATTTTAAAATATTTCTTTACACAGAAAGAGTTGAACATGAGACAATGGAGATGGTTAGAATTGATAAAAGACTATGACTTGCAAATTTTGTATCATCCGGGGAAAGCTAACACCGTTGCTAATGCACTTAGTCGGAAATTAATTGGGAATTTGGCCTGTTTACTCACCGGACAGAAAGAACTGCTGCATGACCTTGAGAAATTTGAGGTTGAGATTGTTTTGCGTGAACAAGGTGGAACATTGGCTACTATTTCTGCTCAACCAGCACTCATTGAAGAGATCAAAGAAAAACAACAACAAGATGACTTTTTGAAAAAGATCATTGATAAACGGGAATCCAAACCAAGGCCGGACTTTAAGTTTGAAAATGATGTGTTGAAATTTCAGTAAAGGTTATGTGTACCAAATGATCCTGAATTGAAAAAGCGAGTCTTGCAAGAAGGCCACAGTTCAAAACTCTCTATTCACCCGGGGAATACAAAAATGTACCAAGACTTGAAACTTAATTTCTGGTGGCCAGGAATGAAGAAAGAAATTGTTGAGTTTGTATCGAAATGCCTGCATTGCCAACAAGTCAAAGTCGAACATCAATGACCCGCAGGGTTACTTCAGCCCTTACCAATACCGGAGTGGAAATAGGAACATATTACCATGGATTTCATTGTTGGATTGCCTCGCTCCAATAAAGGTATGGATTCAATTTGGGTTATTGTTGATCGGTTAACTAAATCTGCCCATTTCTTACCTGTCAAAATAATTTACAATGCCGATAAGTTGGCTACAATTTATATTAATGAGATTGTTAGATTGCATGGAGTGCCTGTGTCCATTGTTTCTGATAGGGACTCGAAGTTTACATCAAGATTTTGGCGAAGTCTACAAACGGCATTGGGTACCGAATTGAGATTGAGTTATGCCTACCATCCTCAGACAGATGGCCAATCGGAGAGAACAATCCAAACTTTGGAAGACTTACTCCGTATATGTGTGCTTGATTTCCAAGGGAAATGGGAAAGTCATCTACCTTTAGCTGAATTTGTCTACAACAACAGTTTTCATTCGAACATTGGTATGGCACCTTTCGAGGCTTTATATGGCAGAAAATGTCGATCTCTTATCTATTGGGCAAAAGTTGGAGATGGGCCTTTACTTGGGCCCGAGATTGTGCATGAAACAACAGAAAATGTGAAATTACTTCAACAAAGATTGAAAACTACACAAAGTCGACAGAAAAGCTACGCAGATGTACGAAGGCAAGACAGGGAATATGAAGTGGGTGATCATGTTTTTGTTAAAGTGGCACCAATGAAAGGACAGACTCGCTTTGGAGCTAAGGGTAAGCTGGCACCGAGGTATGTTGGACCATATGAGATCATTGAAAAGATCAATCCAATGGCATATCAAGTAGCACTTCCTCTTGAAATGGAACATATGCATAATGTCTTTCATATTTCGATGTTGCGTGATTATCTTCAAGATCCTTTCCATGTTATTGAGTCTACCCGTGTGGTATTAAGTGATGATTACACTTATGAAGAATGGCCTATTCAGGTTGTAAACCGACGAATCAAGAGGTTGAGAAATAAAGAAATCCCGTTAGTGAAAGTGGATTGGCAAAATCATGGTGGCGTTTACGCAACTTGGGAAAGGGAAGACGATATGATGAAAAGATATCGTGAACTGTTTCCCCTAAATCCAGTGTTCTTCTAAAATGAAGGTAATCCGAGTTTGGAGGACCAAACTCTTTTAAAGGGGGAAGACTGTGACAACCCTCACCTATGATTAGCCTAAATTCATGATTAAGCATGATAAGTAAATGACTGAGATGAAATCTTAAATTGATTGCATGAGTGTGTTATTTTAGTTGCATGTTTATCTGTTTAATATAAGAAGATCTGTTCATGTTTTGAGTTCAAATTGCGAATTGAAAACCCTATCGGCAACTGATTCAGAAATTGACTTGTGTTATGTGCTAATTAGGTTTTATATAATTTTATGGTAGGTTTAATTGAAATTTGATTTGGAATAATTAAATTAGAATAAGTAATGCTAAATTAATTGAATGTAAGTTATCTACACATTTGCCATTGAGTGGGCCACCTTCAAAACCATTGTTTTGGTCCTAATTCACATATGTTTGACACATCATTCTTCATCCATCTCATTGCAAAACGTAAGAGAGGGAGAGATTTGGGGGAAATTGAATTCAACAAGAAATTTTGCTTGGAATATAGAAGAATTGAAGACTCGTCTACATTGCTCAAGAATTTGGTTTAAGTGAAGTTTGATTGAGAAGCCTAGGTAAGAGCTCAACCTTTTAATTTTGTTATTGAGCCATCTAGGCCTTGTATATAAATTAAATAGGGGGATTAATGGGAGAATTGTGCTAGAATTCAAGGGAGCTAAGTTAATTCATGCATGCATGCCCATATCATGGAGTTTTGAAATTGTTTTCATGAGAATTCTCACATGCATGTTCACATTGTAGTTGTAATCTATGAATTCATCAAGGTTTGGAGTAGAATTTCTCATGTGATCATGTGTTGGGAGCTTTGAATTCAAATGAATGCATGCATGGCATAATTACATCATGTTCTTGAACTTTGAGTTAAAATTGTGTTCAATTGGCATGCTTTTGGGCTTTGATTTTATGAAATGATCTTTAAAACATGTTGTGTTATGAGTTTCTAAGTGTTTTCCAGAAAATTAGGCCCAAAATGATGAGTTTTGGCATGTTTGATTTATGGTTTGAAGTTTGGAAGCAAATCTAGAAAACCTAGAATTTGGCTTCCTCGCTCGAGCGAAGGATTCCACGCTCGAGCGACCACCTTTGTTTTCAGACTTTCGCTCGAGCGACGGAATGCTGGCTTGAGCATGAATTACAAGCTCTCAGAATTTTTTCGTATGCTGACGCACGCTGGAGCGACAACACTTGCGCTCGAGCGAAGAACTATGTCTCACGCTCGAGCGAGCATTGAGCGGAGAATTTCAACAACCAATACTTTTCACATTTTTTCAGATCGCTCAAGCGAGGGATTCTACACTTGAGCGACCTCTCTCATTTGATAAGCTCACTCGAGCGAAGGAGTATACGCTCGAGTGAGACCTCTGTTTTCAGCAAGTTTTGAAAAATGTTTTTAAGTACATTTTTGCATCATCATTCCATCCTAGGCATTCCTAGGCCATGTTTAAGGCATCTCAATAAGGATAATGATGTAGAACCACACCAAAGTAAGATATGGATTAAGTCATTAATTCCGGGTGTGTAATTCAGTGTGTGTTCATTCTGCAACTGTGTAGGTCTGGCATCCAAGGAAGCTGTTTAGCCGCTTATAGCTCAGTAATCTGTGAGTAACAATGTTGTAAAGATATATTCAATGTGTGGAAGTGGTTTGGAAATACCCTTTGGATCCTAGGAGACGCTAGGAGTCCTCAGATAATCATCTGAAAGGAAATAAACACTCCGACGTGGGTGCCGGAATTAGCACTCCAACGGACAAGTCAGTCTCAAGCTCTAGGTTATTTGTATTCTAAGTTAAGCAATGAGATTCTTACCCTTATTTTTTCTCCCTTTTCTTTATCTGTAGTTCCTGTATTTATACTCGTTTCCTAAGCCTCGGGGCTAGGGCCTACTCGTTACTCATTGTCCTCTCTCATATTCGGCTCCATGGATTTACGATTATCCGGCCTATCTATTTTATTCGGCCTCCTGAGCGCGCCGGATAGAGCCGAATAGTGTCTGTTCTACAGAGTACGCTCTTCTCGGCATTGCCAATTATTCGGCTCCCACAATTGCCCCCTAAACTCGCCATTGACAGTAGTTAACTGGCGTGTTTGGTTTTAATTCTGAAAAGCCAAGACATAAGTTAGGCGGCTCTGCCTATCCTCTTCCCGGCATTGCCAATTATTCGGCTCCCACATTCAACTATAATTATTTTTTGAACGAATAACTATAATGTGTTCTGAAGTGACATTATTTACTGAATGAATGTTTGTCCTATTTTATGAACTGCATTCGTGGCATCCATAGCAACTGACTGTTACTGTTACTGCTACTACTACTGTTACATAGATCTCTGTCAGTTCCTATCCTTGGAACTACTGTTACTGTATTGATGGCCATCAACTGACTGTTCGGTCTAATAAGACCTACTGTACTGTTTTGCTATTGGATGTACCACGTATGATTGCTATGATTCCTAAGTGACTGATATGACATGAAATAAATGACTGAACTACTGACACAAATGATTGTTTTAAATACTGAAAGGACATTCATTCTTAACCCCTTTACACATTTGTTATTCACTGGGCTTTAGCTCACAGTTTATATATGTATGTAGGTGGCCAAGCACCGGACCAAAGCTAGAGGCGCCAACTTAAGCTCCTATGTTGTCAAGCCAGCCATTGTGCCTCACATCGAGGTTTCGAGTCTGCACGAGTCAAGGCTGTTTTGGGGTGTTTCAGATTCACCCTTTTGTCTCTGTTATGTAATGAATATTTAAGACTTGATTGTACAGTTATGGTGAAGAGATCAGGTCCCTAATCTATAAGCTACTGTGTATAAGTGTTTTGATATGTAAATAGATGTATATGGCTATGAATGTGGTTGTCCATAAAAGGCTTTTTCCCATTCAGGTTTTCAAAGCTCATTGGACATCTTTCTATTACTGATTGGCTTCCGCCAACCCCTTTATATTGTATTACTGTTATTACTGTTAATCAGGCCTTCGGTAATCACGGATTGCTGGCCGGTTACGATACTAAACCTTTAGTGGTGGGTTTGGGTCGTGACAGGTACCCTTCCATGCCATATGTCATAAGGTGTTTGATTTACTTTCTTTCGAGGTACTTTATTAAGAATATAATTAGCAGAAAGTATTGTTTCCCTCCACAAGTTCTGAGGTAATCCAGAACTGATTAACATGGCATTCATCATTTGTTTTAAAGTCTTATTTTTCCTTTCAACAATTCCATTTTGTTAAGGTGAGTAAGGAACAATGGTTTGATGAATTATTCCATATTCTTTACAAAATTCACCAAAAGGTGATTCATATTCACCACCTCTATCACTTCTTAGTTTTTTAATTTTTTTACCAAGTTAATTTTCAATTTCATTCTTAAATTAAATGAAAGTTTCCAAAACTTAATCTTTGGTTCGAATTAAATAAACATAACTATATCTAGTATAGTCATCTATGAAAGTGATAACATATTTTTTCCCACCTCTAGTTTGAATTGATTTAAAATCACAAATGTCACTATGAATTAATTCAAGTGGCTCCGTACTTCATTCAAATGAATGAAAAGGAGTTTTAGTTAATTTTGCCTCAACATAAATTTCACATTTATGATTTAAATCAACGTCAAATTTAGATAAACATTCCATATTAATTAATCTACGCAAAGATCTATAATTAATATGTTCTAATCTACCATGCCACAAACTTGAAGACTCAAGCAAGTAAAAAGAAATGTATTATTATTAATAATAGAGGGGACAACAGTCATTACATTCATTTTCAAAAGGCCATCAGACATGTAACATTTTCCTACATACATCCTATTTTTGGTAAGTACAAACTTATCACTTTCAAAAACTAGCCTAAACCCATTTTTACTCAACAGAGATCCAGAGACTAGATTCTTGCAAATGTCTGGTACATGCAACACATTGTTGAGAGTAAGTTCATTTCTAGATGCCATCTTTAGAATAATCTTTCCTTGTCCTTTAGCTTTAGAAGTCAAGGAGTTGCCCATAAAAAGTTGTTTGCCATTGTCCACCACAAAATAAGATGTGAACATCTTTTTGTTGGCACAGATGTGGCGAATAGCACTAGTGTCCACCCAGCATTTTTTAGGATTTCTGACAAGGTTTGCCTTGGAAACAATTACAAAAAGATTTATGTCATCTACACCATTGGAAATTTTGTCCACTTCGGTCATATTGTCTTAAGCAGGCTTCTTGCTTGATCTTCCTTTGCCTTTGCGTTTGCTACGGCAATCTTTAACCTAATGTCCCTATTTGTCACAGATGTAACATTTGTCATTAAACTTATACTTCTTAGTTTCCCCTCTTTTAGAGCTTTGTGCTGAACTTTCTCCAGAATACTTCTGTTTCTTTACTTTTGGAGCATATTCCACCACATTTACCTTAGACTCCATTGGATGCTTACCAGCCTGCTTTTCAGAATTGCGGTTGTCCTCCCCAATCCTCAAACGTACAATCAATTCTTCCAAAGTTATTTCTTTGCGCTTGTGTTTGAGGTAATTCTTGAATTCCTTCGAGCCAGTAGTAATTTCTCTATTAAGGCAGCAACTTAGAAAGATTCACTAAGAGACATGCCTTCTGAATGAATGTCATGCAGAATGAGTTGGAGATCTTGAACTTGACTGATCACAGTCTTAGAATCAACCATCACAAAGTCCAGAAATTTACCTACTACGAATTTCTTTGCGCCAGCATCTTCTGTTTCGTACTTTTTCTCCAAAGACTCCCAAAGTTCCTTTGCCATCTTGATAGGACTCTAGACGTTATATAATGTGTTATCAAATCCGTTCAAGATGTAGTTTCGGCAAAGGAAATTAGCATGTTTCCAAGCATCGACCACAGCAACCACTTGCCGATCGGTTTCATCCTCTTTCGGAGTAGGAGCATCCTCACGGAGAAACCGTGTCAGGTTGAGAGTAGTAAGATAGAACAACATTTTCTGCTGCCATCTTGTAGAATCAGTTCCTGAGAATTTTTTTGACTTTTCACCGTGATTAACTGGCACAGTCACAACAGGATGAGGGGTTGGTGCAATTGCAATCACCATACCAGTACTTGTTTGAGCATTAGTTTCAGTAGTCATGAATTCTAAATTATAAAACAAAATTAGAATTAAAATTTTATACTACACAGAAAATTCAAACCATAAACACATAATTTAATTCTGTAAAAATAAAAGAAACACGAATTGTAACTTTTATTTCTAATTAATTTGAAAATAAAAATATTTATTTAAACAAATTGATTTCACAAAGAAAAATATTTCTATAACACTTGAAAAATTAAAATATTGAAAAAAGAATTTTAATTAATGAAAACTCAGAAATTATTTCTGAAAACCAAAATTAATTTCTGACTAACTTCACAAATAGATATTCTGAATTGTTAATGACTACCAAAATATTACTACTAGTTGTCAAAGAAAATAAACAGTATATTACTACTATTTGTATTTTTCAACCAAAATATTATTTTGTAGAACTACATAAAATAATTTCTGTAAGAAGAAGAAAAGGAAATAAATGAAAAATTCTGTATAAACAGAATAATTCGAATATGTCTTAAGATTGTTTGAATAATCTTCTGTGTAAAATAAATAACTTGAAACCAAATCAAACAAATAAAAATAAACTACTTACAGAATTTATTTACTGAACCGAATAAGTACAAGAAGATCAAGTCGAGTATATGACACTCTATCCTTAAGACAAATTCGCCCCGCTTTAGTGCTTACAAATAAATGGCGTCTATCTCCCAAGATACAATGATCTACACAGATTGTAGTAATACTCTAAACAATCTGTACGGCCAACCAAACCTGTGTTCTATACTCTCAGAATTTTTCCTAAGAACTAGTATGAAGAAAATGCAAGCAAATAGAAAAAACGAAAAGAGAATTATTTTTTCTAGATCTATAAAACTGCTGGAATGAACCTGCTTTTATAGGCAATTAGGTGCCTTTTAAGAAAGGCTGAACAGAGCCGAACAGGTGCAAAAACAGATTTGAATCTGTCCATAACTGTTGGACAGTTTTAAACCTGTCAAAAAAAAACTAAATCTATTTGGTGTAACAGGTTGAAAAATGGATCGAAAGAGGCACTGTATTGGATAGAAAATTTGAATTCAAATTTGGCACAAAATTTGAATTAATTTCATTCAAAAAAATTAATTTTTCCGCAAGCATTTTTGAAAAAATTCAAATAAATTTTGTTCAAAAAATTAATATTAGAACCGAGCAAACCCAGAATTGCGCTCGGTTGGACGGGCAGCGGCGGCGGCACACATGTGATGGTTTGAGTCAATGTTCACTTTATCCATAACTCCTCCTTTTATAAATTTGGGGTGCCTCTTGGGGTCCAACCCAAGTGTTGCCACCTAGAACTTATATACACACATAAGTTCTCTTAAGTTTTCAAGACGGGACAACCATTACAAGGAAACTTACATTTTACTCTTTAATTGTCTATTCCACGAATTTGAAAACGACGTCAATTTTGTATTCACTCATAAATGGTTTTGATGAACTGTTTTTACCGTGTGACTTGCTATGTGGTAAGGATTATGTCACCTCTTTGGACCTACCCTAAAAGACATGTGAAACTCACTCAAATTTAGGGGTTGTTTGGGGTGTCCTAAATAAGTGCACTTTTTGTCTTTTTGGACTAAAAAGTTTAGGGAAAAAATATGGATGTTTAGGTTAACTTTTTGACTTTTTATGAAAAAATATGAATTAAAAAATCGTATTGATAAGTGTATAGGGGAAGTTATAGATTGAATAGCCTGTAAGGTCAGAAGCGTAAGGGGCAGCGCGACAGAGAGTATAGTGTAGGAGATTGATTCTCTCCTTTTGGGGCATACGTTGGACTGTGTTGTTCGGCCCATGGGGGCCCACCACAGGTCCCGTTTTACTAATCGGAACCGTTCAATGTGTAGAACTCGTCGAGTATTATATATTTGTAAAAAATCACGTTGATTGGATATCAATAGCTATCTGATCGTGTTAGTTTTTCTTGTCAACGGTTAACTATAGCACCATATATTTTTTATACAAAACTGATTTGATCATGTAGGTAACAATTTCCGATCAATGTGATTTTTTACAGGCATGTAGTTCTGGATGAGTTCTACACATTGAACGGTTCGGATTATCAAAACGGGACCCATGGTGGGCCCCCACAGGCCCAACATTTTCGTCAAACTTAGTGATTTTATATATGTAATTCTTTTTTTTTCCTCTCACAGTCATACAAGGTCAATTCAGCTCCAAAAATTGTGTAAATTTTGTTTGATTAAAATATTATTTTTATTAATTTTTTAATATTTTTAATTTGTGAATAATAATAACTTTTTTTCTTTTTTTTTTTTTTGTAACTTTTTTACTTTTTAGCTTTTTTGAAATACCTCAAACCATGCCTAAATAAAAGATAAACTAATAAGATAATCCTGAGTTAGAATATGATTAGTTATCTAGTTAAATTAATAAAATAATTATTTATTTTGTTTTTGTTTTTATTTTGTTTCATATTAAAAATTATAATCTCAATCACTTTCAATATTAAAAATTTGATAATTTTTTTGAATTGAATATTCATTATACATATAATCCTATTAATAAAACTTACAATCAAATATGAGATTGTGAGTTCATCAAGTAACAATTACAATCCTATGCTATAATCTGTTGTATAAAATTGAGTATTTAATAAAAAAATAAAACATATTTAAATTTATAAATCAAATTACAAAGCAAAAATAATAGAACTACTTCAAATTGGATATTACAGTTAGAAGAATAGAAACATATAACAAAACAAATTTTGGAACTGAAAAAAAATATATATTATAAAGGAAGCAAATCGAAATATGTGGTATACACAGTTTCTTAAAACAGATTTGCGACGTCACTAATAGGTGTTGGAGGAACGTTGACGTCTATCTCCCAAAATACAATTATTGAGGCTAGCTATTGCGAAGGCACCTTTTGAGTAGCTTTGGTGAAGACAATAATAGCAGCACTCTCTTTCAAAGAACGAAAGAAGAAGATAGAATTTTTTTTTGAATTTTTATTTAAAAAACCTCTGTATTTTTCAATCTCTCAAAACCTCTCAAATTTATCTCCAAACTTATCTCTAAAAACCATCTCAAATTCATCTCCAAACTTATCTCTCAAAACTATTTAAAGTTGGAGAGGAAAAAGGTCTATTTATACTTGTAGGGGAGTACCTGTAACACCCCAAAATAAATACCAAAATTCTACTCCAAACAACATATACACAATGATATAAACAAAATGGTAACCTTTCATTAATTAGAGTTGTTGTACAAAGATGACACATGCGATGTACATTCATAAATAGTTCATTCTAAATCTACAATATGTGTTACAATTAGAAATAAGAAATGAAAGCTAGACAGATATTCATATGCCCTAAAGGCTTACATCTTTCCAAGACCGTGCTTGGTTACAACAAAATGAGTCAGAGGCTCAATACAAATAAAACCCTTGGCTTGTACAAAAGTTGAACACAAAATAAACAAAATGAGCCTTCAATCCCACAGTCCTCCCAAGCTAAGTCCTTGGTGAAGGCATATCACCAGCACTTGAAACTGGTTTTTCCCAAATAGGGTGAGTCAAAACCTAGTAGAAATAATCTAACACAAAAATAATTTTTTATAGATATTTTATTGATGTTTTATTTTAAAATTTTGTTTATATTTTATTTAATTTCATTATTTAAATGTTAATAGATGTTTTATTTAATTTCATTGTTTAATTATTAATTTATTTAAAATTTTAATTAAAAAAATAATATAAATTTTTATTGATATTTTATTTATTTATTTAGTTTAAAAAAAATAAATTTATTTCATTGTGTAAAAAATAAAATAAAATAAATTTTTATTTAATCTAGCTAAAAATAATTAAAATATTAAAGATATGTTTAATATTACTATTACTTTAGTAAACAATTGAAAAATGATAAAATAGTCTTTTGTTCATTTATCCTATCCAATCCGTCCAACTAAACGTTGGATTCACTAAAAATAGTCCTTTCCAAACATCTAATCTCATGAAAAAACAAACACAGGATACATATCCAATTTAACCAAATAGTTCAAGGGATTGACAGTCCCAGGACTTAAGTCTGATAAATTTTAAACCCCCTTATCCAGTCTGTCTAATCAAACACACTCATAATGCATCTGAAAGGAATTCTACCACATCTATGTGGGGACTAAAGTTAAGATTCTCATATACACTGGTTACTAAAACTTTGAAGGAGAAACCGTTTGGTTATTTGACGCCCAATTGCTTTCATAGGTGAGCTGTTTCTCATTTCACAACCAACGCGGCTTCGTTATTTGAGGCCCAATTGCTTTCACAACCAATTAAAGTCTCTGTTTTCTTTTTTTTTTATTGTCTAACAAATTGCACACAAACAGGCCCTTATAAAGTCTAATTAGCGGCTGGACATAGCGACACATGTACCTTCCAAACAGGCCCTTAAAGTCTAAAAGCGGCTGGACATAGCCACACGTGTTTCCATTGGTCGAGAGAGTGTCAGCAAAGTGATGACAATACTACGTCATAACTTGTATATTATACCCTCAAAAAAGAAGTGTGTATAGTGTAATTTCCCAAATATATATATATGGGTCCGTTTGGGAAGAACTAAAGTGGATTTTTTTAGCTATTTTAGTCACAAAAGACAAAATGAGCTATTTTAGCCACAAAAAATAAAACATCACATCCAACTCATAATCATTACACTCTTCTCTCACAAAAAAAAGTCAAAAAGCCAAAAAAATCCTTCCCAAACTAAACTTTTTAGCCTAGACTAAAATAGCAAAAAAAATTAAAAAATTAAAAAACTAACCCACTTCCCAGACGGAGGCTATATATACTAGTTGTGGTTTTGTTTCTATTTAACTTTTTGCATCCAGATTCCTGTTAACGTAAAGCCCATGCTCATCAGTTAGTATCCCACAGAAATCACACAAAAGAGGTCAAGAAATTGAACAGAGGAATACATTGTACTATATACCATTAATTGTAAAAACAGCATCCAAACACATACGTCAGTACCAAGTCCAGACTAAGAATACATTTTTTTGTTGTTGTTGTTATGTTATGTATAGGTTATTGTGAGTGATTTTTCGATCGCACTGTCTAACTCAGTAATCAGTTAGAGAGTACTAGCAGAATATATGACACTTGACTGACCTGTAATAAAAAGAGAAGATTTCGGTAGTGGTTCGTCCACCTGGGGGCACTCCGACGATCAACTCAGTATATCTCTCAAAGATAATCAATAGTGCTAAACTCACTATTTAGAATATAAATTGCATACCTTAGACCCATGGGGTACCTCTCTTTTATAATTAACTCAATCCTTATCCCACTAGAAACCTAGCTGCAATGGACTCTTGCTCAGTACTTATCCTGAACTCTCCAAGAGATAAAGATAAACTCCCTAAGAGTGTTATCCTTATCTATGCTAAAGTCCTTCATCATTCTAGGACTCTTGTCCCTTATCCGTTTATCTCGGATTCTGATATCTTTAGAGATAATCTCGACCTTGCCGAGATAACCTCGGCGTCATGACCAGGACACGTGGCACCTCGACTGACACGTCGGTGTCACCTTGGTCACGTGTTGGGACTCAGAAAATATATCCTCACAACTGCCCCTAGGTTCTATTACCTCGGTATTCTGAGGTAATAGAACCTATATCGGTACTTCTTGCCAGTACATCGGCTTCAGCCGAGATCATCATTATAGGCCGACATGTCTTTTTAAAGATCAAGATTTCCAAGAACTTCTTCACGCACATGAGCTGTCATGTATCACAATTCAACCGTTTTAGCCACGTGCCTTTTCCTTTCTGGATCGTGCTTGTGACGCGCTTCTAAATCGTCTCACGCATTCGTGCGCCATCTGACGCTCACGTTGTTCTAGGCGCATTTAGTTCTGTTTTGTAGCCGTTTCAAGTTTTAACAAAAACTTTTCCCCTTTTCCTTATTTTCTTACTTTTCTCCATCGTCTCTGAAGTTCTCTCTCTCTAGCTCTCTTCCTCAGACCCGCCATTGCTCAAGCTTTCTGAGTTCTACAACTTGCTTCATTTATCACCTCCCGCGTGATTTCCACCGATCTTCCACCTCTGCAACCGTTGTCAGACTTCGGCAAATCCCATTCTAGCTTCCCTCTTTCTGGTAAGCCACTATTTCGCCTGGTTTCAGTTTCTTGTTACCTTACTGAACTTTACTGTTTTACCTGCTGTCTTTGCAATCTTGTTCATATTTCTGGTATTTCACCTTGCATCTTGTATTCCACCGTATATTTGGACATGTTTGTTTCATGATTCTGTTTTTACCCAAATCATCTTCTTGAATGTACACTGTTCATACTCCTGTTGATTTCTGCCACTGTTCTTGATAGTCCGTCTTTGTTCTTGATTCTAAAGCGCATTCTTTGCTTTTCTGTTTTCCAGATTTGCGCCTTCAATCTTCGTTTCCATAGATTTAGGTTTGGAATTTGTTTGTTGAACCCTTGACTTTTAGGAAAAACTGGAACTATTTTCCTCAAATTTTTTCCCAGCACACAATTTTGATTTTTGCCGAGGTCCCAATAACCTTTTTAAAACACTTTTCTGAAATCCAACCCCTTGAGTTAAGCCGATATCATGGGTATGTTGAAGCATAGGGTAGACACCCCGACAAAATTAGAATACTTCAGGCGAGAGTTTTTCATTCCAGCCGGCGTCCATCTGAGGTTGGCTGGGGATGACGACTCTATCATGCCCGATGTAAACCTCATGCCTTTCCCAGTAATAGCGTTTATTGAGTGTGGACTTAGGTTTCCACTTGACCCTTTCTTCCGTGAAATCCTCCACTTCTATAGGTTGAACCCAATGCAACTTGCAATCAATTTGTACCGAATTATTAATAGTACAATAGCCTTAGCCAAACAAGAGAATGCTAGGATTACTCTTGCCGACTTCCAGTTCTGTTATACCATGTGTCGCTTGAAATCAGAAAAAGGTCACATCTATTACCTCAAGCCGAGGTCCACGGAATACAAAATTATTGCCGACCTCCTTGACTCCAACAAGGGAGCGGGGGATGATTACTTCATTATTTCGGGTAACTGGGAGTTTCAGCCAAACGATAACCTCCATCTTTATCTCCTAAGTCGAACAGTTTTTGGGGAATGAGCTGGTAAGGGCCACCATTCACAAATTTTTCTTGCTTTCTTGCACGAAGTTTTCAACATTCTGCTCTAATGTCTACGTTTTTTTTTTCTTTTTTGCAGTTCTCCCTCAGCCACCAAAGGGTTTCCGTCAGTCTTTCTTTCCCAACAAAGACTTGAGGAGACTTTTGGATCTGCCAGTTCTCAAGCGAAAGGCCTCTCTCCTTCTCAACTTCATTCCGACGTATAAGTCGGCTCTTCCCGACGTCCTAAAAAAGAAGAAGAAAAGCCTTTCTCCACCTTCTGCCACAACTCCACAAGTCGCGTCCACATCTCGAACAGACCAAGGATCAACCTCTGATCCTACTAAGCAGCCGTCAACCTCGGCTCCATACTTGATCCCACCATCTCAACGACATCGTCGGCGACGAACTGTGTTTTCTTCCGAGATGGACCGCTAGAAAGCTGTTGTAAAAGACCTCTTAGCCAGCATCTCTTCCGACGTTAACGCTCAACCAACGCAAACCCAACCTCCACCAAAGCAAAAAAGAATTAAGAAGGCTCAACCAAAGGCCAAAGTGACTCAGGTTGACACTGAGGACACTTTGCCAATCTCCAAACTGGCTGAAAATGGCAAGTCCCAACCTACCACGGAAAAGAGGCATGCCGAGGCCCAACCATCCTATTCTCTGAAATCAAAGAGGTCGAAATCATCCTCTACAACCACCTCGAGGTCCAAAAAACATGATGCCCCCTGGGCCTCCAAAACCACTCTGGAAGATAAGCCAATTATGGCCAACGATAGTGCCGATGACATTAACGTCGGCGTAGCCCTCAGTACCACTCTGCTTCTCCTCGGCGATCTCAACCGAAACGTCGAGTTGAGCTAGTATGAAAACTACGCCCTGATGCTTCAACGCTCCGTTCAAGTAAGTGTCTTTATCTGGCAACTTTTTCTTTCTTTCTGTTCATTCCATACTTGTAATTTTTTCTAACAACTTCTGTTCTGTTTTACTTTCAGGTCATCTAGCATGCCCATTCTTTCTCAGTAAAATCTTTTGAGAATCGAGAGAAGCTGGCCGAAATGAAGAGGGAGGTCTCCAGTCTTCAAAAGGCCAACAAAAGTTTACAATCAAAAATGAAAAAACTAGAAGACCAGGCCGAGGCTGCCATCAAGGCCCAAAATGATGCCGAAGAAAAGGCGGACTCTGCTGAGGCCATCAAAAAGGTGCTTAAGGCCGAAAAGAGGGATGCGGAGGAAAAAACGGCCCAGGCCCAAAAAGAATTGCAAGACGCTCTGGCCATCAAAGAGGCCGAAGTCAAGGCAGCCGATGAAAAGGGCTACAACGAGGGGGTGGCCGACGTCATAGTGTCGAGATGATCACGGTATCACTGAGGTTTGGTGCGGTAATATCGGGATTATGAGATATTTGGACAGAGGACAAGAGTCCTAGATAACAAGAGACTCTTAGTCCGGATAAGGATGAGGCTCTTGAGGAGTTTATCTCTATCCAACCGAGAGTCCGAGATGAGTACTGAGCTTGAGTCCTATGAAGTGAGACTTCTAGAGGACTAGGTCACTGTTGGTGATAAAAGTGAGGCACCCCTATGGGTCTAAGGTAGGCTTTAATTTGTGCATTGAGTACTTGTGCAAGATCTTTGAGAGATTGATTGATAGACTTGATCGTCGGAGTGCCCCCGGTAAATGAACCATTGCAGTATTCTCATTTTCTTGTTAGCAGATGGTTGGCTAAATTTATTCTGTCGTGTGCTCTCCAGTTGAGTTTCCTGTTTGGTTGTGTGATTGGAAATCAGCACCCATAGGTGTATTTATAATTTGCTAAAAGACAAATGATTTATATTTCATAATTGACTAAGATTGTTTACGTAATTACAAAAAAATCTTCACTCAAATTAGTACCACTAATATTGGTTAATATTAAATGATAGAATGAGAAAGTTAACATATAGGTCACCATTATTAGGGGTGAGCAGCAGATCTTCCAATCTGCCCAAACCGACTGAATTGAACCGAACCGATCCGTCGCATTTTGAACAAATGCGTGATAACGAGTAGACAATTGCAGATTGATTTTTTCCAATCTACCTAGTTTTGGACAGATGGCGGATTTGAGGTTCCTTTAGCCACAACCAAACTGCCAAACCGTAAGCACCCCTAATAATTTGTAAAACTTTGTATTTTCAATTTATTTAGATATTCTGTTTGTGTTTCCAATTGAAAAAAAAATTAAATATTCTGTTATATTTTCAATTTGTTTTCAATTTAGAAATAGTTTTATCAAATGGCAAGTGGTGATATTTGGTATTTTTGTGTGAAATATATAAGGCTTAATTTTGTTATTTTTTTTAAAATTACATTAAATAATTTTTGAATAAAAAAAGTAATAAAATAGTTTTGATAATACATGATTTTCTTATGTATATTTATTATTAGTATTTGACAATTTACTTGATAATCTTTTGGTTATGTTGAGTTGAATTGTTATCTAAAAAAAAAATTTGACAAGTTTTCATATTATGTTCAAAATTTGTTAAAATTTAAACCACTAAACTGATTCCAATACATCTATCAATCTGCCCATCCATTCAATCCGCATCTGTCGATCCAACATATAGATGCAGATTGATTTTTTTCAATCCGCCAATTCAATAACGAATAGCGAATTGGAAGTTTCACGGCCACAGTTAAACCACAAACACCCTAATCATTATTATACAAAATAAAGGATAAAATTGGGAAAAAAAAAGAAGATAATATGGGAAATAAAAAGTTAATTTTTTATGTTTTTCTGTAATTAAAATATTAACACCATTATATTGTCATTAATTATTTTTATTTTGTTATTTTCAGA
>NW_021025153.1:814505-871181 GCF_004153795.1 Camellia sinensis
ATAATCCCATTGACCGCGGAGTTGGGTATTTTTGCTTTTGGAATAATCAGTTTTTAGATTTTTTTTTTGTTTTCTCATCTTATATGCTTTTTGTTCTTTGTGTGAGCCAATACTTCCATGTTTAGTATAGTACCACAATTCCTCTCCTTAAGTAATTTGGGTCCCTAATTGTGGTCCATAGCTTGCTAATTGGTTGCAATTCCGACGAAAACATAGTTGGGATAAGTCTTTGTTTTTTAGTCAAACTTTTGTTGCCTAGATTTTGCTCCTAAGCCTCGATCGTCCACCAACTTTTATACTTATACTACTCCTAGATAGCGGACTTCCCTTATTGTGAACTTCCTCACCAATAAAGTTTTTGCCAGGTCTGCTTTAAAGTTTTAGCGTGGGATATTGTTTTTGTATCTCCTAAAGCAACCGCCACCACGAAATATATATATAGTATATATATAATATACCCCTACCTAGTAATTGGGACACGCTCTGAGATCTATTTTTTAGTCAATATGGTAAATACCTCTTGTCTAGTAAAACAAGTACTTATCGTTGTGGAGAAGCTTTGTTTAGTTTGTGTGTATATAACACTGTAATAAAGCATCTGAATAAGATTACAGCGAGTTATTAAATCAACAAATATTTATTTGCGCGTACATCGTATGATTCTAGTTGTTTATAATACATCTTTTACAGAGTCTTCGCTTCGAGCGTCATTTCTTGCAGCACTTAGGAATAGCGACTGCGTCTGTATAGTCATGATCTAAATAACCACAAATATCCCACATTTTACATCAACTTTCTTTTATATTGCATAAATCATCTCTCTGCTCTCTCACATAATCTTCTCAAATCTACCTAAATACATATATATAAAAATACACTAAAGCCCCAACTAATATAAACCCATCACTTATATCTCTCTAAAAACTCACATCCACAATTCAAATACACCTAAGATGCCATACCAAGTCTTTTTGCAACCATCTCGAAGCTATTTCCGTTAAAAGAGTAGAGCACAAGAAAAAGTGGCTTCAATTCTTCTAAATCGCCGAGTAACGAATTGGTTTTGGCGTCTTTGGGTTTTCCATCTCTCCTCCAATCAATCTTCTAAAAAGCTTGAGAATAGGGATTAACTTTCACACATCTTGTATGAATTTTACGCTTAGCTATTTGCTATTCCAAGAAGAATTTATGGTGTTCATGGGGAGAAAATTTTTGCCTCAATTAAAAAGCGCTAAGGAGTTTGGAGCGGTTTATGAAACATACCCAAAATGTAAAAACAAGGAATTTATAGGAAACAGCGCGTGCTTTATCAACAAATATGGTTTTAAGAAAGGAGGAGTTGTGGTGACTCTCACCGAGATTTGGGCGCCAATCGATATCTTATTGAAATGAAATATTTTCTTGTTGCACTTGAAAGTGGATTTCAAAGAAGAAAATGAAGGGGTTTTGCACTAAAAATGCAAAATGTTATTGACGATTGTAAAAGGAGAGAACTAGTGCAGAGTGATATGAAAATTGCTGAAAATTGAGAAATGATATGACTGTTTATTGGTGGATCCGAGAATGAGTGAGGATGCAAGTGCAGACGGAATATGGACGTTGGGAATCAGGATATATATCTTATATCAAACTTCATTTATTGAAATTTGGAATAGTGTATCTTTAATTGAAAATTATTATCTGTTTTGGGCTAAGTTGGTAGTCAGGCTACGTTAATGGAACATTGTGTTTAGATAATTGAAGCATGAGTGATTACCACCTGGATAAATATAACTCAGAGTTTCTCAATTCTTGCAGATTCCTGAAGCATTAACCGGTCGAGAATAATATTGCTTTATTTATTTAAAGTGACTATTGAAAAATGTTGGTAATAAGGAAAAGTCAATGATTTTTAGCGAAATACGGCGTGCAGACAGTGTGCAAATAGAGTGTGTGTATATCATCTCGCGCGCGAGAATCAAGTTGGTTATGTTTGTCTAGGGTGAAAGGTTCTCTGAAAACGGCGCGTATTCTATGAGATGTCCGGGTTTCCCAGATTGGACAAAGATAGCAGTAAAATGACAATAGTACGCTTGTATATAAGGCTTACGTTTAAGACCATAGTGTCGTTTTTGAATGTGTTTTCCCCATGGACGAAATATCTGTGAAAGAGTGTTGTACTGTGGTTTAGAAGAGATTTCCCCCTTGTTTTTCTGAATCTGTATTAAAGGACATGATTCAAGAATTATGAATTTACACAGAAAACCTTGGCATGGCATGGTTTTGGAAAATAATGTAAAAATCGTTTTTGACATTTGGCATCAATATGCATAAACATCTGGCTTTGTTTAACGATTTATACAAGACTTGTGTTGTAGTAATTTTCTACTCGGCCTTTGGCTCACCCTATATAGGAAAAATCATTTCAGGTGTTTTTGGAAGAAAAAAAAAAAAAAATGCCTCCCACGCAAGGCAATAGCTTTGGGGAAATTGGGCAAAGAGCTTCATTTGTTTATTTTTTGTAAAATTATTTTGTACAAGCCTAGTCTTTATTTGTATTGGGTTTAATTCCCATTTGATGTAACGAAAATATAGTCTTGGAAAAATTGTAAAGGCCTTCAGGCATTTCAATTATCTTGTTTAACTTCTATTTCAATATCTTTGTTGGTTGAACACATGCTATAGATTCAGGGTTTAAAATTTATGAATGTATATTCGCATGTGTCCACCGCCTTTTGGTACAACCCTGAGCCTTAATAATGAAAGGACAATTATAACTCTGATTCATATTGTTTATTTATTTATCGTCGTGGATGGCTTATTGTAATTTACTTTCGAGGCCTGTCACTACACTGTTTTGTGTCTTAGTTGAAAGTTTGCCCTATAATAAACAGCTTTTTAGTTGAAAAGTTATGTGGCATGGCCAAACCGGTTAATTGAAGGCTTTGTATGGCCAATCCATGTAGATTCTCCTGTGTGTTATGGGCCGAAGGTTGGCGTGAAATGAGGCGATTACTTATGATATGGTTCTTGCAAATTAGTTCAGGAACGAACGAGAAGGTTGCACAATTATTTCGTAAGAAGGCCTAGTTGTGGCTCATAGAAGTTGTAAAAGTTTTGAGCCGACTGTAGAAGGAGAATGCCACGAGTTACCCTTTGAGGTATGAAAAGATCAAGTCTTTTTGAAGATATCACCGTTCCGACGGGGTTTGATGAGGGTTTGGGAAGAAGCGAAAAGCGCTTGTTCCCTTAGGTTTATTGGCGCTATCTTGAGATCTTAAAACGTATTAAGAGAGGTAGGTTTTCTGATCATTTGGCCATTGTACCATCATAAGTTATTTTCCCGGGTTTCATGACATAAATTTCATAATCATGTAAATGGACTCCGGAAGTAGGAGAGCCGGATCCATAAAGCGCAATGAAACGTGTTTGCATTCGGACCGAGCTAGAGGTTGATTGAGGGATGGCGCAGGTTTATAAAGAGCAGACCGATTAGTCAGTCTTTAGATACTCGAGACCGAAGTCTTGCGTGGCAAGACTATTCCTTTAGTAAAAACTGTTAGGCCGACGAGACATCACGGGGTTATGAAGCACTTGGGAACCGGGCGGAAGTCCGTGAGAGTATCTAGACCTATTTTGGGGGGGTTGACGTTTGAACGCTATATAAAAAATCTTGTCATAATTAATGTAAATTAAACACTTGTGCGTATATGTTTTGGAAAATGTGAATTGAGTATAGCGAGTAATGGAACACCAAAACTTATTTATCTTGGTGAGCGAAGAATGAATACCCGAGGTAGCTGTAGGCCATAGTGGATGAAATTGAGAATAGCTATCATTGTTGTAATTGGCTAAAAATTCAGTATTATTCGTTAATTTAAAATTTCGGGAATGAACATTTCTAAAGGGGGGAGTTTTATAGGCGATCTGGGCGTGGAGACCTGACCCATTTAATGCCTTTTAAATCCTGGGAAAACTATGTTCCGTAGCATAATTGTTATCATCTCGTTTCCTTGCCTTGGTTTTTGGCTTCAGGGGTCGACACTATCCCTTGGTGGTGTAACATTGCCCCTCTGCTTTCCTTGTTTTTGTTCTGGCATCCCAGGGTCCGACACCGCTCATAGCTTGAATTGGATGTCGATCAACCTCCTGGTTGTTCGTGTTCCTTTTCTCATTGGAATTACGTATTGATATAGGGTCGACTCTATGGGTTTTCGCAGGTTGACCCTTCTCTTCTGTGTTGTCTCTGGAATTGTCTACTGAAAATATAAGGGTCGATCACCAACTGCTTTCAAGGGTCGAATTACTATGTCTGCTGAAGCGCAAAAAACACAAGATGAGTCTCAATCAAATTTTTTTTTTCTTGAGAGTCAACACCTAACTATACGTGCAAGGGTCTACCCCTGGTGAGCTCTAATATCTCAAACCATTTTTGTTCGGCTTCACCCACCCTCAAATTTAGATTTTTTAGGGATTTTTGACTTGTATCTTACTTCATTTGACTTTTAAGAGAAAATTATTTATGCCTAACTGAGATACCCAACTAAATCACTAATAATAGATCCCGAAAACACCCTTTTCTAATTTCGCTCATATAACTTTCTCTTTCCCTCTCAAGACTCTACCCGTGACTATTTCCGTACTTCTTCTCCCTCTATACCATCTCATTTTTCTCACTGGGATACCTCTCTCTTATTTAAATAATTAAGATCGCGTCAATGTCCTTATCACCCACTAGAAACTAGCTGACACAGGACTCTTGCTCAGTACTCGTATACCTGACGCGCAATTGCCGGTTTGCGGTTTGGTGCGGATAGGGTTCGCGGATGCGGGCGGTTTGCAGATTGAACTTTTGTTTAAAATTTTTTGTTAAACCCTTTTTTTTCCCTATTTTTTTATCAATATTTCTTTTAGACCTTTTTCCTCTCATTTCTTAAAATCCTCTAAACTTAGTAATTAATGATTAAAATTTATAAAAAAACTTATAAAAAACTTATAAAAAAAAAACAAATAAAATCAATTCGTACCTAAAACAATTATTCAAAATTCTAATATTAAAACTTATTATTTTAATTAAAATATGTATAAAAAAATGGTTAGTTTAATAGTAAACAATAATTTGTCTCATCCATTTACTGGCTGAGCATGTAGAAGGCATAAAATGAATTGAAAGAAAGTAGACATATGGAGTAAAAAAGCCAACCCGCAACTGAAAGAAAAGTAGACATATGAATTGAAAGAAAGGTAGACAGATAGAGTGAGTGAAGGCATATAAAATGAATTGAAAGAAAAGTAGACATATGGAGTAAAAAAGCCCACCCGCAACTGAAAGAAAAGTAGACAGATATAGTGAGTGAGTTTGATTTAGGGTTTTTTTTTTTTGAACGATCAAATTTGAAGGGAAAAAAAGGATTTTTTTTGAATGGTCAAAAAAAAAAAAAAAAAAAAGTTTTATGCGGGTGGGTTGGGCGGGTGCGGGTCAATACTGCAATCCCGCCGCAATCTGAAAATTAGATAAAATTCAAACCCACCCTACCTTAATGTGTTTGCAAAACTGCCCATACATGCGCGGTTCAGATCGATTAGGGTGGTTTGGACAGGTCGGTATGACCCTATGCCCAGCCCTACTCAAATCTAATTGAAGGGAGCAGAAAGACACCAAATCCTTAAATTTTCAATAAATTTTCACTTGGGACCCGCAATACAATTACGTATAGAGAAATATTACCAGCTTAGAAAAATATATTTAGAATTTTATCAGAAATATTGACATTTAGATTCATTTACATATAAAACTCTATAAAATACACAATTTCAATTTTCACCGCACAATCCATTTTTGACCAAAATTTGGGGTTGAGATCTGACCCGGTTTAGAAAAAGACTATTTGAGTTATTTTTTACTTGACCAAAAAATTATATGTTGAGATGATGGTTAATTTTAATTAATTTGATAATTGTGAAAATAAAATAAAATAATTATATACAAATATGGCATTTTATTTATTAATTATTTTAATTTATTTGATTTTTAATATTTGTTTTAGGCCTTATTTGGGATACTTTAAAAAAATTAAAAATCAAAAAATCACTATCCTATTTAAGTCACATCATTTTATTTAAGTCACATCAAATCTCTACCATATCACTTTAAACCCAATTTATACTTAATTCATATTTTATAAAAAATTAAAAAATATACTTATTTGAATCATCACAAACTACCCTTTAATCGGAATCACGCCTCTCACCGGCCATCTGTTATGTATAACGTGGTATAGGTGCCAAATTCATTCACGATCCCTTGTGATGGGATGTCCCTTTTAACGTATCATAGGCAGGCGAGCTGACCCCAAATTGATAGGGATACAAAATGCTATTCACTGATAGGGATACAAAGAAAAAATGATTTAGACCTTTAAAAAAAGAGTTTTAATGAAGTATTAATTTGTCTTTTTTTTTTTTTCATTTTTTTGTCTTTATTTTATTTTATTTTATTTTATTTTTTTTAAGGTGGACAGCTCATTAGAGCTGCACTGTAGCAGCTCTAATTAGAACTTTACAGCACTTCCGGGGATACAAAATGTCCCTTTTTATTTATTGATTTTTTATTTTTTTTGTAAAAAAAAAAAAGAAGACAAATTTCACTTTGATTTTTTTTTATTTTTAATTTAAATAATTTGATTCCTACACTTAATCTCATTTCAAGTTAATTGTTACTTTTAAATTTTTGTTAATTTTTCTTACGTGTATACTTTAAAAGGCTAATAAGTATTTCAAAATCATTAAGTTTAAATTATAAATTGAACAGAAAATCAAATTAAAAATAGATTTAAAGAATGGTGATTAACTGTTCAATTCAATTAATAGGAAATAAAATAGAATATAGAAAAATCAAATTAAAAATAGATTTAAAGAATAGTGATTAAACTGTTCAATTTGATTAATAGGAAATAAAATAAAATATAGATCAAATTATAGATGTTAAAAATATAAGATCGATATGATGAGCACCCCTTAAAACTCCTACCCCCACCACCCCCTACACACGTAGGGGTTGGGAATTGGGAGAAAAGGAAAAAAAAAAAAAAAAAATTGACCAATCAAAAGCAATGGAGTCGTGGGGTGACTCCAAGGAGATCCGAATCTTTATTGAAAATATAATTTATCTAAAGAAAAATGTCCCAGACGCTAGCACCCTCCACTAATTTTTGATTGGCTCAAATTTTTTATCTTTTTTTTTTTTTTTCAATCTTACTCTCATAATCCACTGGAAGGTTCCAGTACGGTTTGCTATCTAAAAGATAACATCAACCCCCCCCCCCCCCCCACACAAAATGTAAAGGATAATTAGCGTCTGATTCAAAGGAAGTATTCAATATGAAAAAATAAATTTTGGTAGTCGTGCAGACATATATCTATATCTCTATATATATAAGAACCTATTTTTTTGTTTGAATTATTTTGAGAAGATGGTTATAATTAATTTTTTAATAAAAGTTGTTTATAAGCAATATTTTTGTGAGAGAGGAAGTAGGTTATAATCTGAGAAGTAGATTATAATCCACTTGTGGCTTTTCATCTTCTTTTTTTTTAAAAAAATATATTATATATATCCTTTATATATATATATATTTTAAAAAAAATCTGCTAAAATATATATAATATAGTATATATATGATAGTATGTTTATTTGCTAAATATTAAGTTTTTTTTTTTTTTTAATGTTAAACAATGTTTGCTTAATGTTATGTTTTTGCTTAATTGTTGAATATTATAAGAGTAGTTCGTGTGATGGACATATTATTATCTGGAAAATGACTTGGACCTCCACAAGGGGCACCCCCTTGACTCCCTCTCTCTCTGATTGGCTAGTTTTTTTTTTTTTTTTCCTTCTCCTCCAATCACCCCAACCCCCACGTGTGTGAGGGGGTGGTGGGGGTAGGAGTTTTAAGGGGGTCTCAATCATGATCCTTATATTTTTAACATCTATAATTTGATCTATATTTTATTTTATTTCCTATTAATCAAATTGAACAGTTTAATCACTATTCTTTAAATCTATTTTTAATTTGATTTTTCTATATTCTATTTTATTTCCTATTAATTGAATTGAACAGTTTAATCACCATTCTTTAAATCTATTTTTAATTTGATTTTTCTGTTCAATTTATAATTTAAACTTAATGATTTTGAAATACTTATTAGCCTTTTAAAGTATACACGTAAGAAAAATTAACAAAAATTTAAAAGTAACAATTAACTTGAAATGAGATTTAAGTGTAGGAATCAAATTATTTAAATTAAAAATAAAAAGAATCAAAGTGAAATTTGTCTTCTTTTTTTTTTTACAAAAAAATAAAAAATCAATAAATAAAAAGGGACATTTTGTATCCCCGGAAGTGCTGTAAAGTTCTAATTAGAGCTGCTACAGTGCAGCTCTAATGAGCTGTCCACCTTAAAAAAAATAAAATAAAATAAAATAAAATAAAAGACAAAAAATGAAAAAAAAAAAAAGACAAATTAATACTTCATTAAAACTCTTTTTTTAAAGGTCTAAATCATTTTTCTTTGTATCCCTATCAGTGAATAGCATTTTGTATCCCTATCAATTTGTGGGTCAGCTCGCCTGTCTATGATACGTTAAAAGGGACATCCCATCACAAGGGATCGTGAATGAATTTGGCACCTATACCACGTTATACATAACAGATGGCCCGGTTGAGAGGCGTGATTCCGATTAAAGGGTAGTTTGTGATGATTCAAATAAGTATATTTTTTAATTTTTTATAAAATATGAATTAAGTATAAATTGGGTTTAAAGTGATATGGTAGAGATTTGATGTGACTTAAATAAAATGATGTGACTTAAATAGGATAGTGATTTTTTGATTTTTTAATTTTTTTAAAGTATCCCAAATAAGGCCTAAAACAAATATTAAAAATCAAATAAATTAAAATAATTAATAAATAAAATGCCATATTTGTATTATAATTATTTTATTTTATTTTCACAATTATCAAATTAATTAAAAAAATTAACCATCATCTCAAACATAATTTTTTTGGTCAAGTAAAAAAAATAACTCAAATAGTCTTTTTCTAAACCGGGTCAAGTCTCAACCCCAAATTTTGGTCAAAAATGGATTGTGCGGTGAAAATTGAAATTGTGTATTATAGAGTTTATATGTAAAATGAATCTAAATGTCAATATTTCTGAATAAATTCTAAATATATTTTTCTAAGCTGGTAATATTTCTCTATACGTAATTGTACTTGCGGGTCCCAAGTGAAAATTTATTGAAAAATTTAAGGATTTGGTGTCTTTCTGCTCCCTTCAATTAGATTTGAGTAGGGCTGGGCATAGGGTCATCCGACCTGTCCAAACCACCCTAATCGATCTGAACCGCGCATGTATGGGCAGTTTTGCAAACACATTAAGGTAGGGTGGGTTTGAATTTTATCTAATTTTCAGATTGCGGGCGGGTTGCAGGTTTGACCCGCACCCGCCCAACCCACCCGCATAAAATTCAATTTTTTTTTTTTTTTTTTTTTTTTTGACCATTTAAAAAAATCCTTTTTTTCCCTTCAAATTTGATCGTTCAAAAAAAAAAAACCCTAATCAAACTCACTCACTATATCTGTCTACTTTTCTTTCAGTTGCGGGTGGGCTTTTTTACTCCATATGTCTACTTTTCTTTCAATTCATTTTATGCCTTCACTCACTCTATCTGTCTACCTTTCTTTCAATTCATATGTCTACTTTTCTTTCAGTTGCGGGTTGGCTTTTTTACTCCATATGTCTACTTTTCTTTCAATTCATTTTATGCCTTCTACATGCTCAGCCAGTAAATGGATGAGACAAATATTGATTTTACTATTAAACTAACCATTTTTTTATACATATTTTAATTAAAATAATAAGTTTTAATATTAGATTTTGAATAATTTGTTTAGGTTACGAATTGATTTTATTTTGTTTTTTATTTTATAAGTTTTTTATAAGTTTTTTTATAAATTTTAATTCATTAATTACTAATGTTAGAGCATTTTAGAAAATGAGAGGAAAAAGGTCTAAAAGAAATATTGATAAAAAATAGGGAAAAAAAAGGGTTTAACAAAAAAATTTTAAACAAAAGTTCAATCTGCAAACCGCCCGCATCCGCGAACCCTATCCGCACAAACCGCAAACCGCATTGCGGGCGGTTGCGGGTTGACTTTTCCTCAAACCACATACATGCGGATAGGTCCAAACCGAATCGCAAACCGTCCCAAACCGAACCGCGAACACTCCTAGATTTGAGAGTTTCTAAATCTGTAGTGTCCATTAGGGGTAACCGTCATTTAGGTAGTGTTGTCTCGGTCTGTGGAGTTTATCATGAGTTTTGTTTTGATAATTAGATTTGTTCATTTTGTAAAATACTTCATATATATCATTTCCACACAAAATTAGGTCAATTTAATAATTATAACTTATTCAATTTATTGTGTTTTTCACAATATATATATATATATATATATATATATTGTGAAAAACACAATAAATTGAATAAGTTATAATTATTAAATTGACCTAATTTTGTGTGGAAATGATATATATGAAGTATTTTACAAAATGAACAAATCTAATTATCAAAACAAAACTCATGATAAACTCCACAGACCGAGACAACACTACCTAAATGACGGACCAGAAGGAATGCAACTCTAAATTCAATGCATGTACATTTCTAGATGGGAAATTCTAATATACACACTATTAAAAGGGATGTACCATGTGCACTTCCAATTATGTCATTTCTTCTTCTTTAATCCGTTTAGCAAGTTAGTTTCGGGCTATTTTAATCACAAAAAATAAAATAGGCTATTTTAGTCATAACAAACAAAATATCACATCTAACCCATAATTATTATACTCTTCTCTCACAAAAAAAAGTCAAAAAAGCCAAAAAGCTAAAAAGCCAAAAAGCTTTTTTCAAACCAAGTTTTTTAGCCTAGGCTAAAATAGCGAAAAAAATTCAAAAAGTCAAAAAACCAACTCACTTCCCAAACGGAGCATGGAAATTTTAGTTATGCCTTATATTGTATTTAATTATAATATTTTTTTAAAGTTATGATTTAAAATATATAAAATTATATCATTTTCTTTTTTAATTATGAGGTGTATATAATAAATATCTTTTTGAGAGGGTGTGTAGCATAGCATTCCCTTTCAAGCATCTCTATAAATAGCTTGTTTGGTTGATTATTAAATTGAAAACAAAAGGTGTGAGCTAACCTTGTCCTTTTTCTTTTCAGTCCATGCATATGGAAATGGAATCCTCACTACTCTCTATTGAAACTCTAGTTAAGAAGATCAAAAAAGAGATGTTCTCAAACTTTGATCTTTACTCATTTGTTTCCAAATCTGCCTATGACACAGCATGGTTAGCCATGATTCCAAACATCCAACACTGTGATCATCCCATGTTCAGGGGTTGTTTGGATTGGGTATTAAGAAACCAGAAAGAAGAAGGGTTTTGGGGAGAGTCCGATAGCAATGGTGTTCCCACCATTGATAGCCTTCCTGCGACTCTTGCTTCCATGGTTGCACTAAAAAAGTGGAATGTTGGAGATACAAATATAAAGAAAGGTACATAAAGCTTTTAAAATTGCAATAAATTTAAGTACATAAGATTTTTATATGTTCGTCTACACTAATTATTCCATGTTCTCTATATAAAAATGCACCAAAAGCTTGCAATTTAAATTTTCATTTGTGTTTGGTCCACAAAAATAAAAACAGATTCTGCACCGAAAGTATATTATGTAGTTGAAATTTATTTTAAGTGTTACTCACTTCACACCTAAAATGAATTTGGACAAATTATGCTTATAATTCCTATACTTTGGTTATTGTAGCATTTTTGTTCATGTAATTCTAATTAGCTCAATTTTACGTGTGAATTTATGATTTTGTTTCAATTTGATTCAATTACTTACAAGCTTTTATGAAAAATAAGCAAAAGTGGCATATATCATGCTTTTAGGGGTACAGGTATAAACTTGCTCAATTTAGTAAGTACCTCAACTAACTCAATGATAATTTTTCATCAAAAATCAATTAGAACAAACTGACACAAAAATCTAAAATTAAGAATAAAAATTGAGTCAATTAAAAATATAGAGACCAAGATAACACATGGGATAAAATGTAAAGACTATCGGAATAATTTGTAATGAATTTTAATCACACAATAAGCTTTCTTTTTATTTTTCTACATTTTATTTTCTAGATATTACTACAACATATAAGAGTTTTAGGATCTAAAAGTTTTTGTCCTAAAAGCGAAATATTTCTTGTAAAATTTATTAGAAAACCAATTCTTATTATCATCATGAGAACCGACACTAAAAAACTATCCCAAAATGTAAAAGAATGTCATTTTAACAGCAAATTTTTTTACTCTTTCTTTGTTCATTGGTTCAATCAGAGGTGTTGCTACTGTCTTTCTTTACTCTTGTTTGTCTTTGCTCTTTCTCTGTTCGTTGGTTCTTCACCAACTAAGAGGTTGGAGCTTTTTCTAATTCCAAGTTTCTTTTTATTGATGTATTTTTACGTACTTTATATGTGTTTTATCAATAAAACTTTCTTTGCAGATCCAACAAAACAAAAAAAAAAGAGCAAAATTTTTAAAATATGGTTAATAAATGCACTTAGTAATTCATATGTTCAATTTTGTTGAGAATATACACTTTTGACAACTTATTATTTTGTCCCTAAATAATAATTTTATTTCTAAATTTTTATCTCTAAAATCTTAGGTCTCGCTTGAGAACAAGATATTTTAGTAACTTTTTAATTTTTTATAAAAAAAAATATACAAAAAAATAAAGATAGTGATATAAAAATTTATAATGATTTTTTGACTTTTTAGTTAAAATAGTTACTCTCCAAATTTGTTTTAGTGTACTAAGCATCAATGTTAAATTTCACACTCCTTTATTTTACTCTTTTTTTTCTACTCCGATTGATTGATTGATTTAACAAAAATACTAGAGACTCAAAAATTCTACCAAAAGTTCTATCAAATGTGGGTGTGGGATCCTTATGGGATTCACATTGTGTGAGTCTCATACTCATGTGAGACATTTGATAGAATTTTTGAGGGCTTTAACATTACTCTTTATTTATTTTAAAGATGATTGAAAATATGCTTGTTGTACATGTCAGGGTTGGCATTTGTTCATGAAAATGCAAAGATGCTTCTTAAAGAAAAACAACACTGTCTTCCTCGTTGGTTTGCCATTGTTTTTCCACCAATGGTGGAACTTGCCCAAGAAACAGGTTTTGATGTTGCTGACAACCTAAATGGAGTATTGTCCCATGGGTTCTACAAGAGGCAACAAATTCTTAAAATGTAATTTGTTTACATATACTTGAAAAATATTCATTTGGTTCAATTTGATTAACAACATGAAAATGACTTACATGCATGCATTTTGCAGAGAAGAACTTGTAGAAATTTTTTATAAAAAAAAATATACAAAAAAATAAAGAGAGTGATATAAAAATTTATAATGATTTTTTGATTTTTTTAGTTAAAATACTTACTCTCCAAATTTGTTTTAGTGCACTAAGCATTAATGTTAAATTTCACACTCCTTTATTTTGCTCTTTTTTTCTACTCCGATTGATTGATTTATTTAACAAAAATGCTAGAGACTCAAAAATTCTACCAAAAGTTCTATCAAATGTGGATGTGGGACCTTTATGAGATTCACATTGTGTGGGTCCCACACTTATGTGAGACATTTGGTAAAATTTTTGAGACCTTTAACATTACTCTTTATTTATTTTAAAGATGATTGAAAATATGCTTGTTTGTACATGTCAGGGTTGGCATTTGTTCATGAAAATGCAGAGATGCTTCTTAAAGAAAAACAACACTTTCTTCCTCGTTGGTTTGCCATTGTTTTTCCACCAATGGTGGAACTTGCCCAAGAAACAGGTTTTGATGTTGCTGACAACCTAAATGGAGTATTGTCCCATGGGTTCTACAAGAGGCAACAAATTCTTAAAATGTAATTTGTTTACATATACTTGAAAAATATTCATTTGGTTCAATTTGATTAACAACATGAAAATGACTTACATGCATGCATTTTGCAGAGAAGAACTTGTAGATGACTATCACTATCCTCCATTATTATCTTATCTTGAAGCGTTGTCAACAACATGTGATATTGATCGAGAAGTTATAGCGAAGTACTTGAGCGAAGATGGCTCTTTGTTTCAATCACCATCTGCGACAGCTCAGGCATTCATGGTTACAGGAGATGATAAGTGCAAGGACTATTTACTATCTCTTGTTCAAAGATGTCCTTATGGAGGTTAGATAGCTTGTTGAGTGAAGGCTCCATATATTAATATTGGCGGCATGGTCATAATATTGGCCGATATCGGTGACGAACAGATAATATGGGATGATGTATCAGTAAATAACAGTATATAAAGTCTAAAATATCGTTACATTACGGACAATACGATACATAAATATTTAAAATTTTACTCTGCAGTTTAACTCAATTTGGTTTTTATTTGTTAATTTAAATAATTTGATTTTGGCGTTTTAAATTTAATTTTAATTTAGTCTTTTATTTCAAATCGGCCATTAAAATTAACAATTTTGTAATATAATTATCAGTCTCCCAAGGTATATACATAGAAAATAAAGGGGCAACGACTAAATTGAAACTGAACTTGAAGTGCAGAAACTAAATTGTTCAAAAAACAATAGAGATCAAAGTAAAATTTAAATGAAATTATTAGGGTGAAAAGTATAATTTGGCCTATCTGTAAATAGAAGTTACATATATGTGTATATAAATACATACATTCTTAAAAAATATTTGATTTTTGTGCAGTTCCAGCAATGTATCCCATGGATGAAGAGCTTATAAAACTTTGCATGGTTAATCAAATGCAACAGTTAGGATTGGCTGAGTATTTTAATGAAGAGATTGAAGAAATTTTGTCAGAGGTTTATTGGTAAAAATACTTTTTTGCAACAGTTTATGTGTCAAGTATATTTGTTGTGTGTTTGTCCATAAATGTTATGAACTAACTTTTTTAGATTATTCAAAAATTTCAATTAAAATATTTATAGGACATACGAGAAGCATGAGGCAGAGATGAGAAATGTTAATTTAAATCCTCAAAAGATATACAAAGACTCTTTAGCATTTCGGCTCTTGCGGATGCATGGGTATAAAGTGACTCCATGTATGGCTCTCTCTCTCTTATAAAAATTACATTTGTACTTCTTACATTTTATTTATTGTGTTATTTTAGTCTATACACTTTTAACTAGTTTTGATTTTGACTATTAATTTTAAATTTTGTGTCTCTTTGATTCAATTGACAACACCGACTAGAGTTTTTGAAAGGAAATGATCTCTAAATTGTGTAAGTTTACCATTCTGTCCTAAAAACATGACGCATGCTTCTTATGTGTTTATTTTCTATCAAAAATTCTAATAATTATAATCAATTGGACAAAGTAAAACAAAATCATAAATTCAGTCATTATCAGGCCAATTAAAATTACCAACAATGCTAGAGGGCTACAATTTTTGTGGCCACAATGGCTCAAAACTGCCAAAACGACGTCGTTTTAGGTGCAAAACATGCCAAAACGACGTTATTTTGGCAATTTTGAGCCATTGTGGCTACAAAAATTGTGGCCCTCAAACATTTTCCTAAAATTACAAGTTTAAAATTACATGAGAACTAAACTATAAGAACTTCTGGTATAATTTTTTTCCTATTTTATATATATGTGTATATATATGTCAAAATAACAAGTGTACTTTGTGTACAGGGAGCTTCTGTTGGTTTGTACATCATGAAGACATCTTGACTTACATTGAAAATAACAGTGGATGTTTCATGAGTGCAATGATCAGTGTTTATAGAGCTACTGATCTTATGTTTTCAGGAGAGTATGAATTAAAGGAGGCAAGATCATTTTCAAGGAAATTACTTGAGAAAAATATGGTGCCAGGATGTGAAGAAGATAATCTTGTTATGATCCCAAACCTTCAGGAAGTGGTAATGAAGGAAATATATTTATATATTTGGATTAATTATATTTTTGGTTCAATTTGAGCCCCGTGATTAAATTGTGTCAATATGATTTTCAATGTATAAGAAGTGTTCAATTCAATCTAACTTATCTAGGAGACACAATTTAAAATTTAAGTGATTAAATTAAAATATTTTTTATACATTGGAGACCAAATTTGGATTAAATGAATGGTGTTTCTTGCCGTAAATTGATATGAGTTCATGCCAATTTATAGGCTGAGCACGAGCTAAGTCTTCCATGGATTGCTAGAATGGATCATCTTGATCATAGGTTTTGGATTGAAGCAAACAATGTTGATGCTCTTTGGGTTGCAAAGGCCTCCTTCTATAGGTATACCAGTCACTAAGTTCATTAACAAGATCATTAGTAGGCTAAAACTGGTTGTAAAAATATTTCTAGCATTAAAAAAATTCAAATTACTAGGTTATCGTGTCTTCAAAACAAGAACCTAATGAAGCTAGCTGTGGAAAACTACAAGTTTCGGCAATCAATCTACCAGAACGAATTGGAAGAATTGAAAAGGTATGCACAATATTTCGTTACCTGTAAACCAAACATTGAGCTAGTAATGTTCAAACATAATTTTTATGCATTGTGGTCTTATCACTTTAAAAAAATGAAAAATAAAAAAATAAGAGTCATCGTTTGAGCTTATAATTAGAAAAAATTCACTAACACATCATTGTAATTGGAATTTATGTATCAAAATTGTTTGTGCGTAGTTTTTGTTTGTATAACATTACTAATTTCCTTAAGTGCTATATTGATGTAATATCGATGCCATGGATATATAGGTGGTCAAAGGAACGAGGTCTTAGCGATATGGGGTTTGGAAGGGAGAAAACTACCTATTGTTATTTCGCGGTGGCTGCTAGTAGTACTCTGCCACATGATTCTGTTGTTCGACTATTAGTTGCAAAGAGCGGAATACTTATAACAGTTGCAGATGATTTTTTTGATATGGAAGGTTCTATAAAGGAGTTACAATGCTTAACTGAAGCAATTCAAAGGTGCAATCCTCTTATTTTATTTTTTAAAATTATTTGATTCTAGTACCCATCAACTCATTCCTTACATTTTCTATTTGCAGATGGGATGGAAAAGGTTTAATTGGCCATGCTAAGATTATCTTTGATGCACTTGATGATCTTGTGAGTGACACGGCGAAGAAACACCTCCATCAAGAAGGAAGTGACATAACTGAAAATCTTCAAGACATTGTATGATTTATGTACTCTTTTTCTTTTTGATATTTGTCATCTCTAATATGATTGAAGTTTGAAATAATAATTTTTCACAAAATCAATTCATGTACAACAGTGGCGAGAAACATTTGCCTCATGGATGGTGGAAGCTACATGGAGCAGCACCGGATATATGCCATCATTGCATGAATATCTGGACACTGGCATGACCTCTATCGCTGCCCATACCATGGTTCTACCGGCTTCATGTTTCTTAAACCCGAAATTACCAAATCACAAACTCAAATGCTGCCAGTACGAAACCATTACAAAATTACTCATGGCTACAACACGATTGCTGAATGACATTCAAAGCTACGAGGTAATTTAACAAATCTTCAATGCATATTAAAACAATACCAATATAGACTGTTTGGTTTTGAATTTTTAAAAACAGTTTTTTGAAACAGTTTTATAAAACAATTTTTAAAAACAGTTTTATAAAACTTGTACAAAAAATCTTTAAAAATTCATTAAATACAACAAAATATAAAAATTTATTTTTTAATATTTTTTTTTTTTGTATTCAATGACTTTTTGAAAGTTTTTTGCATAATTTTTGTACTTTTTAAGTGTATCTAGATTAAGTGAATTTAAAAACTAAAATAAAATTATTAAAATATTTTAAAAAATTACTAAAAATAAAAATATACAAATTAAAAACTCAAATAATTTTTAGAACCTAAAAATGAAACAGAATATTTTCTAAAATTTCTCATATCGTGTGTGTACTTGCAGAGAGAGAAGCTAGATGGGAAAACGAACCTTGTATTGCTCCACTTGAATAGGTCTCGACAAGGAGAGATTGAAGATTCGATTGCATATGCTAATGAGATATTGGATGAAAAGAAGAGAGAGTTACTCAAACTCGCTTTGATAGATGACTTAAATGATTTGCCTAAACCATGCAAGCTTCTCCACTTATCATGTCTAAAAGTCTTTCAAATGTTTTTCTACTCTACCAATCTATTCGACTCCAACACGGATCTACTTCATGATATAAAGAAAGCGATTTATATTCCTCCAGAATATCAAATTCATAAACCCTTGAAGCCTCTACTCCCATTATTTCCTTCCAAACTGGAGAAGAAATATTCAAAAACTCAGTCTCATTTGATCAGAACTTTCAAATATCAAAGCACAAGAAATTTCATTGGACAACACTTTACAAGGACTACTTCTAGAGTTGGGTACGAGAAAATGGTCATTTCACCAAAATTCAAGTTGTGCTTTGCATGAATTAGTTCATTATTGAACTTCCTACATATTCATTGCAGTTTTTGAGATATATAGCTTATGATTGTACTTGTATCACTATTGTGCAATATAGCACGAGTTAGTGAAAATAAGAGTTCATGTATTCTACCATAATTTGGGATGTGATACTCTCCAATATATGATAAGTTAACCTAGTCCTAATTTAAATTCAGCTTACTTTTTCTTTTCTTTTTTTAAACAAGAACCTAGTATTTTCTTGGTTAGAGCCATTGTCACTTTTGAAGCACAACAATCTCACATAATAGTAATACAATGCCAACACAAAATTAGAGGAGAGCACTCGTGCATGCACCTAAAAAGAGAACATCGAAAAGAATAAAAAAAACTATGAAATACAATAGACATAATAATTTAAGGTAATTCAGCTAATCCGTAGCTACATCTCCAAATAAGTAAAGAATTCACTGTTAAATTATGTAATAAGGGGGCTCTAACACAAATAACCCTTTTTAACCTCTTGCCTCATTTGATTTCAAATTTATAAAATTTTTCCAACAATAAATGTTTATGAATTGAAAAAATCAATAAAGCACTAAAATTCAATAAAACGAAAATTCAAACACATCAATTACATAGAGAGAAAAATGAGACACAAGAGATTTATGTAGGTCGGCAATTGTCTACGTCTAAAGAGAGAAATTTCCATTATAGAATTATCTTGGAGGGAGATTACAGAACTCACACCTCACAACCCTCTATAGAACTCTCTCACTCTCAGATTACATATACACTCTGTGTTGCCTCACTTTGTCTATGTTATATTTATTCCCTTCCTCCTCACCTCAATTTATAAAAAAAAAAAAAAAAAACAGAAACAAAGTAAAAAAAAAAAAAATTATTAAGCTTGGTCTACCACTTGCCATCTTCCTTCTTTCCTCGTACTTCTTGACTTGGAGCCACCTTCATTAACTCCCCAATGTTGGTTGGAGCTAACAAATGAAACATTAGACATGATGTTGTGTTGATGTGTCCTTTCTAGTTGCCAATTTAATGATTTTAAATTATTTAAAGTAAATCTTTCTCTTATATCTTTTTTAATGATCAATCATCTCATTTACATGTTATTAAAGTTTCGTTTGGCAAGTGATTTTTTTAATTAAAAAGTCAAAAGTAATTAAAAAAATTAAAAAGTCAACAACCTATACCAAAAAGTTAAAGATTTCCTTTTCTTTCTACTTTTTACATATCTTTTCCTAAAAAATCAAAAAGTCATCCCAAACATACTAATTTTTTAAAATTATATTTTAGCCAAAAATTCAAAAAGTTACAAAAAAGGACATGTTCCCAAACGAGACCAAGGCCTAAAAAGTAGTCTATAAAATGGACTTGTTTATCATTTTTCATATAATTATAAGACTTTTAAGAGGATTTCACATTTTTGAATTTGGCGTATGGTATGATATTAATCATTCGTATGCATGAAACAAATCCCTACTATCGAGAAATTATTCAATACTCCTGAATCAATAATCTATTTCATTTAAATATTGACACATAACAGTTTGTCTCATAAAAACTCTAACACAAAAGTGAGGGATCCCATGATTTAGACTAATAACTGTTGAAACAATCTTCTGTGTAAAATAAATAACTTGAAACAAATCAAACAAATAAAAATAAATTACTCACAGAATTTATTTTACCGAAATATAAAAGTACAAAAAGATTAAGTCGAGTGTATGACACTTTATCCTTAAAATAGATTTGCCTCACTACGGTGCTTACGGATAAATGGCGTCTATCTCCCAAGATACAATAATCTTCACAAATTGTAGTAGCACTCTAAACAATTTGTACGGCAAACAAAAACCTATGTTCTATACTCTCAGAAATTTTCCTAAAATAATATGTAGAATATATATACAAAAGAGCACAAAGAAAGGGAAGGAAACAGATTTTCGGAATACTAAAATCTGCTGGAATGCCTTGGTATTTATAGGACTGAACAGGTTCGATTTTCAAACCGAACAGGTGTGTTTTTTAAATGAACAGGTACAGTTCAAATTTCAACAGTTCTGCTGGAATTGTTTGATCTGTCCGAACTGCTGGGACTGTATGAATCTGTCTAAACTGTGCAGTTTCAAATCTGTTGAAAATTGGACCGGTGGAGGCTTGTTTGGACAGAAAAATTTTGGCACAAAAATTAAATTAATTTCATTCTAAAATTCAAATAATTTTGCCTACAAGAAGTTGAAAAAATTCAAATAAATTTTGTCCAAAAAATTAATGTTGGAACCGACCCGACCCATAACCCACACCCGCACCCGGCACGACTCGGCCGGACAAACAGTGGCGGCGGCGTGCGTGTGTAGTGGTTTGAGCCAAGGTTCACTTTGTCTATAACTCTTCCCTTCTACAAACTTGGGATGCCCCTTTGAGCTCAAGCCAAGTGTTGCCACCTAGAACTTATATACACACATAAACTCACTTAAGTTTCCAATGTGGGATAACCATTTCAAAGAAACCCACATTTTACTTCTTCAATTCCTATTTCACGAACCTGAAAACGACATCAACTTCTCATTCACTCATAAATGGTTTTGAAGAACTGTCTTCACCGTGTGCCTTGCCATGCAACAAAAAATACATCACCTCTTTTGACCCACCTCAAAAGACATGTGGGACCCACTCAATTTTGGGATCAAAGTTAGCCCAAAATAAGCCTATAAAAATCATAAATTCCAACAATCCCCCACATGAATGGAATTTGACGAAAAGAAAATGCAACAACATGATCTAATAACAAATAGTACAGAAATTGGGAACATTCTGCAAATGATAGGTAGCTTTTGGCTTTGGACCTTCCCTTGTGAGACACTATCGAATTTACTAGCTAACTAGTAAACATGATGTCTTGAACTGTTTATTCATTTGTGTAAACCAAGAAAATAGAATTCACACAGTATATTATCAGACACAGTTTAGTTCTCACTATTGTGTTCATTTTGACCTTGAGCAACCTGGTCTTTCATGAGTGCTCTAGAGAATTGTAACCCTTCACAAATCTCATAGAACCGGCCCAGTTCACATTCATATAGGTGATTCTTATAAAAAGTATTATGTCATACTTCACTAGGTATACCCAGATATAAGAATTATTAAAAGTATTACTTAACCTAAAACGCTGCAGACATCACTATTTTATCATAGAAATGGGTAGGAGTTTGACTCCCCAGTGATCCTTCTGAGTCATATACAACTCGGTTATCCCTTTGAACCTAGATCTTGGGATCTCCAGTCAAACTAGGTTGGGTTGCTATTGTGGTAACTCTTATTTAATAGGCTTAAGTCTCAATCTCCTCGATGAATTCTGAACTAACTCTCTTGCTAACCCTTTGATTAGTGGATCCGCTATATTGTCTTTAGACTTCACATATTCAATGGAAATAATTCCATTAGAGAGTAGTTGTCTCACGGTGTTATGTCGACAACGAATGTGTCGTGACTTACCATTATATATATGACTCTGTGCTCTACCAATTACTGATTGACTATCACAATGTATACATATAACAAGCACCGGTTTTGGCCAAATTAGAATATCTTCAAGGAAATGACGAAGGCATTCTGCTTCTTTTCCAGCTTTATCTAAAGCTATGAATTCTGATTTCATAATAAACCTAGCAATGCAAGTCTATTTGGAAGATTTCCAAGATACAGCCGCACCACCAAGAGTAAAGACATACCCTGTGAGGGAGATTTCTTAATCTGGCTTTAGGCTGTGATAATGACCGGGCTAAAAAGAGGTCCGAGTGTGTTTGGGCCGAGCTAACGTTGGCTGAACTAGAGTGGATTGCTCGGTTGAGGTCCAGGGCCCATTCGGCCGAGATGATCGTCTGTCAACCCAGGCTTGTTGTTCGCGCATGTAGCTAGGCAGAAAAGTCTCTCACAGACCAGCCTAACCTGTCTGGAGCTCGGCCGTACTGGAATGCTATCGAGCTCGGTTGTGATGGAGCTCGGCGAGTAGCACTGTTGGACTCGTTAAGTAGCTCGGTCGAAGGAGGCCGGGGTGATACCGTCGGGCTGTCGAGTTCCCGCTAATGTTGTCTGGCGGTTTGGTTAGATGGTGTTCGCTGGATTTGTGCTGATAGATAGAAGAGCAGCTTTACGTGTAAAAAGACTAATGGGTGCAGAGTTGAGCGCAGAAAGTATATAAGCATGACTGCGCCCCCCATGCTGTAGATGGAACATAATTTGGTGAGATAAATCTATACATTCAAGTCTCTCCTCTCTCGCTCTATCCCTGAGTGTGTGCTAACTTGACCGTCGAAGGGGTTTTCCAGCCACACACCGTCTAGTAGCTCACCGCCGTTGTGTTCGCAAGTTGATCGGACAGACAAGGAGCTTGGTAGAAAGGAGTACGGGCGCTGAGGAATATTTGCTCCCCGTACAATTGGCGCCGTCTGTGGGAATAGTTCAACAGACAAAACCTTGTCTTCCAAGCACATCCGATCGCTTTCAATGGCGAACAACAACGAAATACCATTGTCTGCCATTGACGGTGTTACCCCAGAATCAGCCAGACGGAGAGAAGGACTCCCCGCCGTTCAGAACATGGCGGACCTGGAGACTTCCCTAGGAGGACATTCAAGAGATGCGTGAGATAAGCGCGGTAGAATTTTTGGTCATTCACGGAGCCCAGACGAACACCAGCGGCGAAGAGAATCGCACGCTAGACGTTTGGAGCACAAGTTAAGGGACCAAGACACTGTCATCCAAAGAATGGCGGCAGAGATGGAAGCTCTCAAACGCCAGGTCAAAGGAAAGGGTGTTGCTAGAGTGGGAGACCACAGTGAGCGCACCCAACCCCGTCGTTCAGGTAGCCAGAGCCAGTGGCGCACTCTCTCCCTTTCTATCACCAGAAGCTATAGGGGTGGAGACCTAGACACGCTTGTAGGGAAGTCTAGCGCGCAAGCTAGTACCTACCATCCCTCACGTTCGACGACCACTTCGGGATATTCTTACTCCGTCCGTTCAGAGGACTTAAGAGATGTCCTGAAGGAGCGAGCTTGCCGACGGGAGGCCGAAAGGGTGCCGACGCTCCAGCGGCTATATTACAGGGGTCACGCCAGTGAGGAGGTCATAATGCCACCACCTCGCCCGGCCGTGCCTGTCCCTCTAGACACAGATTTGGCGAGGCTAAACGCCACCCCCTTCTCCCTTGAGATAGAAACCACACCGCTCCCGCTCTACGACGGAAAGACTGATCCATACATGCATGTAAGCCACTTCCGGCAGGTCATGGTTGGACATAGGCGCAATGACACTCTTATGTGCCTTCTCTTCCCGTCGAGTTTGGGCGAGCTGGGCTTGAAATAGTTTGAGGGGCGGCTGGAGGGAAGCATCGAAAAGTGGCAGCAATTGGCGGAAGCCTTTGTGACTCGTTTCAAGACCAACACTAAAATGCCAAAAGAGGTGGACCACCTTCTCAGTGTCAAAATGAAGTCGAGCAACACACTCAAGGCATACAACTCCAGATACTGGAAAACCTTCAATGAGATTTTAGATTGCCCAATCAACCTGGCAATCACCCAATATAAGCGCGGTCTCCCGGTCGGACATAAGCTGCGGGACTCGCTTACCATGAACCAGGCGACATCTATGGGCCAACTAATGCAGCGCATCAATGAACACATCCGAGTCGAAGACGATGCAGCCGCAGCTACCGTGACGACAAGTCTGGTAGTAGAGAATAAGAGAGTAGTGCGGAAGGTTCACGCAGTCGGACAAGATGATGGCCATGCAAACTGCTATGGAAAAGATATAGGGAGTTCGGTTTTTGGAGACGTCTATAAGAAAGCCGAGGAAAAGGGGCATAAAACTCACAGAATGTAAATGGCCAATCTATTTTCAGAACATCGAACTCTGCCAATCTAAAGTTTTGTTCTTAGTTCTGTTTTTGTTACCCTTTTTGCCAATGGTGTAACGAAACAAGTAGACTATTTTCTTAAAAGTTGTTGTATTTTTGCCTCGCCAAACGGATTTAGTGCTGTCCAAGGAGCAACTAACAATCATTTGGATGGAAAGATCTAAATTCCTTGTTGGGCGAATTTTGCTCGGCAAGAGGTTTGTTGATGGTTTTGATCAACTTTGGAATTCCTTGCCAGACAGGTTTTCCTCAGCAAGAGGTCTGTTGATGGTTTTGATGAACTTTGAAATTCCTTACCGGACGGGTTTTCCTCGGTAAGAGGTCTGTTAATGGTTTTGATCAACTTTGGAATTCCTTGTCGGATGGGTTTTACTCGGCAAGAGGTCTGTTGATGATTTTATCAACTTTAGAATTCCTTACCGGATGGATTTTACTCGGCAAGAAGTTTGTTGATGGTTTTAATCAACTTTAGAATTCCTTGCCGAGCTGATCTTGCTCACCAAGAAGAAAGTTGCCGAGCTGACCTTACTCGCCTACCTTTGAGTTCCTTGCCGAGCTGATCTTGCTTGCCAAAAGGTAAGTCGCCGAGCGGACCTTGCTCGCCGACCTTGGAGCTCCTTGCCGAGCTGATCTTGCTCGCCAGGAAGTAAGTCGCCGAGCTGATCTTGCTCGCCAAGAGGTAAGTCGCCGAGCGGACCTTGCTCGCCGACCTTGGAGTTCCTTGCCGAGCTGGTCTTGCTCGCCAAGAAGAAAGTCGCCGAGCGGACCTTGCTCGCCAACCTTTGAGTTTCTTGCCAAGCTGATCTTGCTCGCCGAGAAACAAGTCGCCGAGCAGACCTTGCTCGCGACCTTGGAGTTCTTTGCCGAGCTAATCTTTCTCGCCAAGAAGCAAGGCGCCGATCAGACCTTACTCGCGACCTTGGAGTTCGTTGTCGAGTTGGTCTTGCTCGCCAAGACAAAAGTCGCCGAGCTGACCTTGCTCGCCGACCTTGGAATTCCTTACCAAGCTGATTTTGCTCGCCAAGAGGTAAGTCCCCGAGCGGACCTTGTTCGCCGACCTCGGAGTTCTTTGCCGAGCTGATCTTGCTCGCCAAGAAGGAAGTCGCCGAGCGGACCTTGTTTACCGACCTTGGAGTTCCTTGCCAAACTGGTCTTGCTCGCCAAGAAGAAAGTCGCTGAGCTGACCTTGCTCGCCTACCTTTGAGTTCCTTGCCGAGCTGATCTTGTTTGCCAAAAGGTAAGTCGCCGAGCGGACCTTGCTCGCCGACCTTGAAGTTCCTTGCCAAGCTGATCTTGTTTGCCAAGAAGTAAGTCGCCGAGCGAACCTTGCTCGCCGACCTTGGAGTTCCTTGCCGAGCTGATCTTACTCGCCAAGAGGTAAGTCGCCGAGCGGACCTTGCTCGCTAACCTTGGAGTTCCTTGCCAAGCTGGTCTTGCTCGCCGAGAAGAAAGTCATCGAGCGGACCTTGCTCACCAACCCTGGAGTTCCTTGCCGAGCTGATCTTGCTCGCCAAGAAACAAGTCGCCGAACGGACCTTGCTCGCGACCTTGGAGTTCCTTGTCGAGCTGGTCTTGCTCGCCAAGAAGAAAGTCACTGAGCTGACCTTGCTCGCCGACCTTTGAGTTCCTTGCCGAGCTAATCTTGCTCGCGAAGAGGTAAGTCGCCGAGCGGACCTTGTTCACCGACCTTTAAGTTCCTTGCCGAGCTGATCTTGCTCGCCAAGAGGTAAGTCACCGAGCGGACCTTGCTCGCGGACCTTGGAGTTCCTTGCTGAGCTGATCTTGCTCGCCAAGAGGTAAGTCGCCGAGCGGACCTTGCTCGCGACCTTGGAGTTCCTTGCTGAGCTAGTCTTGCTCGCCAAGAAGAAAGTCGTTGAGCTGACCTTGCTCGCCGACCTTTGAGTTCCTTGCCGAGTTGATCTTGCTCGCCGACCTTGGAGTTCCTTGCCGAGATGATCTTGCTCGCCAAGAAGTAAGTCACCGAATAGACCTTGCTCGCCGACCTTGGAGTTCCTTGCCGAGCTGGTCTTGCTCGCCAAGAAGAAAGTTGTCGAGCGGACCTAGCTCGCTGACCTTGGACTCCCTTGCCAAGCTGGTCTTGCTCGCCAAGAAGTAAGTCGCCAAGCGGACCTTGCTCGCGACCTTGGAGTTCCTTGCCGAGCTGATCTTGCTCGCCAAGAAGCAATTCGCCGAGTGGACCTTGCTCGCGACCTTGGAGTTCCTTGTCGAGCTGGTCTTGTTCGCCAAGAAGAAATTCGCCGAGCTGACCTTGCTTACCGACCTTTGAGTTCCTTGCCGAATTGATCTTGTTCGCCAGGAGGTAAGTCGCCGAGCGGACCTTGCTCACCGACCTTGGAGTTTCTTGCCTAGTTGATATTGCTCATGAAGAAGGAAGTCACCGAGCGAACCTTGCTCACCGACCTTGGAGTTCCTTGCCGAGCTGATCTTGCTCGCCAAGAAGCAAGTCGCCGAGCGGACCTTGCTCATCGACCATGGAGTTCCTTGCCGAGCTGATCTTGCTCACCAAGAAGCAAGTCACCGAGTGGACCTTGCTTGTCGACCATGGAGTTCCTTGCCAAGCTGATCTTGCTCGCCAAAAAGCAAGTCACGGAGCGGACCTTGCCCGCCGACCTTGGAGTTCCTTGCCAAGCTGATCTTACTCGCTAAGAAGAAAGTCGCCGAGCTGACCTTGTTCGCCGACCGAGCAAAGTGAACCACCGAGCGAAAAGTCTAGCCTGGCCTCGTAATGTAATTCCGGTCACGCAAATGTGAACAGAATTAAGGGGCAATTGTGAGGGAGATTTCATAATCTGGCTTTGGACCGTGCTAATGATCGGGCTAAAAAGAGGTCCGAGCGTGTTTGGGCCGAGCTAACGTTTGCTGAACTAGAGTGGATTGCTAGGTTGAAGTCCGGGGCCCATTCGGCCGAAATGATCATCTGTCAACCCAGGCTTATTGTTCGCGCATGTAGCTCGGCAGAAAGGTCTCTCACGGACCAGCCTAACCTGTCTGGAGCTCGACCATACTAGAATGCTACCGAACTCGGTTGTGATGGAGCTCGGCGAGTGGCACTGTTAGACTCGTTAAGTACCTCGGTCGAAGGAGGCCGGGGTGATGCCGCCGGGCTGCCGAGTTCCCGCTGATGTTGTCTGGCGGTTTGGTTAGGTGGTGTTCGCTGGATTTGTGTTTACAGATGGGAGAGCAGCTCCACGTGTAAAGAGACTAATGGGTGTAGAGTTGAGGGTAGAAAGTATATAAGCATGACTGCGCCCCCTATGCCGTGGATGGAACGTAATTTGGTGAGATAAATCTATACATTCAAGTCTCTCCTCTCTCTCTCTCTATCCCTGAGTGTGTGCTAACTTGACCGTCGGAGGGGTTTTCCGGCCACACACTGCCGGGTAGCTCACCGCCGTTGTGTTCGCAGGTCGATCGGACAGACAATGAGCTTGTTAGAAAGGAGTACGGGCTCTGCGAAATATTTGCTCCCCGTACATACCCACTGGTGGATTTTGAGTCTCTAGTATCCAATATCCAGTTTGCATCACAGCACCCTTCAAGTACTGTTGGATATTTAGTATAATTTAGCCCAATGTTACGAGTAAATCGGAGATATCTAAGAACCCTTATAATATATTTCCAGTGTTCTACTCCTGGATTACTCATATATCTATTTTATTTACTTACTGCATAGGTTATATCTGGACGAGTGCAGTTCATCAAGTACATTAAGCTTCCAATAATTTGGACATACTCTAATTGAGAAATACTTTATTGTACATTCTTAGAAAAAAAAAACAAATTAACATCCACAGGTGTTCTAGCAAGATGATCATTATCTTTGCTAAATTTGTCGAGTATTTTCTCAATGTAATGTGATTATGACAAAGCATAACCTTTTGATGTTTTGGTAATTTTCATACCAAGTATTACATCAGCAAGCCCCATTTCCTTCATGTCAAAATGTTTATTCAATATTTTCTTGGTAGTTTTAATCATGTCATTATTACTACCTATGATGAGCATATCATCCATATAAAGGCATACTATAACATAATTGTTGTTTGTGTTTTTAATATAAACACATTTGTCATATTCATTAATTTTGAATCCATTTGATATCATTAGTTTGTCAAATTTGTCATGACATTGCTTTGCCACTTGTTTTAGGCCATATAATGATGTAACCAATTTGCACACTTTCTTTTCTTTTCCTGGAACAGAAAGTCCTTCTGGTTGTTCTATGTAAATTTCTTCATCTAACTTACCATTTCATAAACAGTTTTCACATCAATTTGATGAATTTCTAGTTTGTACAAAGATGCAATGGCAATTAGCATTCTAATGAATGTTATTCTAGTAACTAGTGAGTATGTGTCAAAGTAATCAAGACCATCTTTTGGTCTATATCCTTTGACCACAAGTCTTGCCTTATATTTGTCAATTGATCCATCCACTTTCATTTTCTTTTTAAAAATCCACTTGTACCCAAAAGGTTTACAACCTGGTGGCAAATCCATCAATTCCCAAGTGTGATTTTGCAAGATGGATTCAACTTTACTATTTACAACTTTTTTCCATGAAGAAGCCATAGGATTGGACATAGCTTCTTTAAAAATTAAAGACTCATTTTCTAACAAAAATGTTAGGAAATCTAGACCATAAGATTTTAAAGTTCTAGCACGTTTACTACGCCTAGGTTTCTCTTCCTCATTTTGATCTATCTCTTGCTCTTGCTCTTGATCATGACTAATAATTGCATCAAAAGATCTTTTGTTAGTACTAGTCTCTTGTCTAGTTTTATTTAGAAACACATGTTTGAAGAAAGACGCATTTCGAGATTTAATAATAGTATTTATATGCATTTCAGAATGTTCTGACTTATGAATCAAAAATCGATATGCATTACTATTCATGGCATAACCAATGAAAATGCAATCAATAGTTTTATGACATATTTTAGTCTTTTTAGGACTAAAAATAGCCACTTTAGCCAAATACCCCCATACTTTTAAGTATTTTTAGGGTGGTACTGTCCCATCCCACAATTCATAAAGTGTTTGATTCACTTTCTTTCGGGATACTTTATTAAGTATATAATTAGTAGAAAGTATTGTTTCCCCCTACAAGTTCTGAGGTAATCTAGAACTAATTAACATGGCATTCATCATTTCTTTTAAATTCCTATTTTTCCTTTCAGTAATTCCATTTTGCTGAGCTGAGTAAGGAGCGGTGGTTTGATAAATTATTCCATATTCTTTACAAAACTCACCAAAAGGTGATTTATATTCACCACCTCTATCACTTCTAAGTTTTTAAATTTTCTTACCAAGTTGATTTTCAACTTATTCTTGTATTGAATGAAAATTTTCAAAGTTTCATCCTTAGTTCGAATTAAATAAGCATAACTATATCTAGTATAGTCATCTATGAAAGTGATAACATATTTTTTTCCCACCTCTAGTTTGAATTGATTTAAAATCACAAATGTCATTATGAATTAATTCAAGTGGTTCCGTACTTCTTTCAATTGAATGAAAAGGAGTTTTAGATAATTTTGTCTCAACACAAATTTCACATTTATGATTTAAATCAATGTCAAATTTAGGTAAACATTCCATATTAATTAATCTACACAAAGATCCATAATTAACATGTCCAAGTCTACCATACCATAAATTTGAAGACTCAAGCAAATAAAAAGAAGATGTATTTTTATTAATAACAGAGGGTACAACAATCATTACATTCATTTTGAAAAGGCCATCAGACATGTAACGTTTTCCTACATACATCTCATTGTTGGTAAGTACAAACTTGTCACTTTCAAAAACTAGCCTAAACCTATTTTTACTCAACAAAGATCCGAAAATAAGGTTCTTGCGAATGTCCGGTACATGCAACACATTATTGAGAGTAAGTTCCTTTATAGATGTCATCTTCAGAATAATCTTTCATTGTCCTTCAACTTTGGAAGTTGAGAAGTTGCCCATAAAAAGTTGTTCACCGTTGTCCACTATAGAATAAGATGCGAACATTTTGTTGTCGGCACAAATGTGGCAAGTAGCACCAGTGTCCACCACCATTCTTTAGGATTTCCGACAAGATTTGTCTCGGAAACAACTGCAGAAAGATTTATGTCATCTACACCATTGGAAATTTTGTCCACTTCGGTCATATTGGCTTAAACAGGCTTCTTGCTTGATCTTCCTTTGCCTTTGCATTTGTTACGGCAATCTTTGGCCCAATGTCTCTCTTTGTCACAGATGTAACATTTGTTATTAAACTTGTACTTCTTAGTTTCCCCTCCTTTAAAGCCTTGTGAGGAACTTTTTCCAAAAAACTTCCGTTTCTTTGCTTTTGGAGCATGTTCCATCACATTTGCCTTAGACTCCATTGGATGCTTACCAGTTCACTTCTCTAATTTGCAGTTGTCCTCCTCAATCCTTAAATGCACAATCAATTCCTTTAAAGACATTTCTTTGCGCTTATGTTTGAGGTAGTTCTTGAATTCTTTCCAGCCTTGTGGTAATTTTTCAATTAAAGCAACAACTTGAAAGGATTCATTGAGAGACATGCCTTTTGCATGAATGTCATGCAGAATGAGTTGGAGATCTTGAACTTGGCTGATCACAGTCTTAGAATCAACGATCACAAAATCCAAGAATTTGCCAACCACAAATTTCTTTGAGTTAGTATTTTCTGTTTTGTACTTTTTTTCCAAAGACTCCCCAAGTTCCTTTGTCGTTTTGATAAAACTGTAGATGTTGTATAATGTGTTGTCAAGTCCGTTCAAGATGTAATTCTAGCAAAGGAAATCAGCATGTTTCCAAGCATCAACCGCAACAACCACTTGCCAGTCAATTTCATTCTTGTTCAGAGTAGGAACATTCTCACAGAGGAAACGTGCTAGGTTTAGAGTAATAAGATAGAACAGTATTTTCTACCGCCATCTTTTAAAATCAGTTCCTGAGAACTTTTCTACCTTTTCACCATGATTGACTAGTACAGTCACAACAAGAAGAAGGGTTGGTGCAATTACAGCCACCATACTAGTACTTGTTTGAGCATTAGTTTGACCAATTTCAGTAGCCATGAATTCTAAATTATAAAATAAAATTAGAATTAGAATTTTATACTACACAGAAATTTTAAACCAAAACCACAAATTAAATTCTGTAAAAAATAAAAGAAATAAGGATTGTAACTTTTATTTCTAATTAATTTGAAAATAAAATAATATTTTATTTAAAAAAATTAATTCCACACAGAAAATTAAATTTCTGTAACACTTCAAAAATTATTTCTGAAAATCAAAATTAATTTCTGACCAATTTCACAAATAAATATTCTAAATTGTTAATGACTACCAGTATATTATTACTAGTTGTCAAATAAAATAAATAGTATATTACTACTATTTGTCAAACAGTATATTACTACTATTTATTTTTCCAATCAGAATATTATTTTGTAAAACCATAGAAAATAATTTCTGTAAGAAGAAGAAAGAGAAAAGGAAACAAACGAAAAATTCTGTATAAACAGAATAATTCGAGTCTATCTTAAGATTGTTGAAACAATCTTTTGTGTAAAATACATAACTTGAAACAAATCAAACAAATAAAAATAAATCACTTACAGAATTTATTTTACCAAAATGTAAAAGTACAAAAAGATCAAGTTAAGTGTGTGACACTCTGTCCTTAAGATAGATTCACCACGCTACGGTGCTTACGGATAAATGGCATCCATCTCGCAGGACACAATGATCTTCACAAATTGTAATAGCACTCTAAGCAATTTGTACGACGAACAAAAACCTGTGTTCTATACTCTCAGAAATTTTTCTAAAATAATATGTAGAATATATATGCAAAAGAGCACAAAGGAAGAGAAGAAAACAGATTTTCGGAATATTAAAATATGCTAGAATGCCTTGGTATTTATAGGACCGAACAGGTGTGTTTCCTAAAATAATATGTAGAATATATATACAAAAGAGCACAAAGGAAGAGAAAAAAACAGATTTTCGGAATATTAAAATATGCTAGAATGCCTTGGTATTTATAGGACCGAATGAATAGGTGCAGTTCAAATTTCAACAAATCTGCCCGGACGAACGGACAGCGGCGGCGCGCATATGTGATGGTTTGAGCCAAAGAGCCCAACCAAGTGTTGTCACCTAGAACTTATATACACACATAAGTTCTCTTAAGTTTCCAATGTGGGAAAACCATTTCAAGAAAATCCACATTTTACTTCTTCAATTCCCTAGTCCACGAACCCGAAAACGACATCAACTTTCCATTTACTCATAAATGGTTTTGACGAACCGTCTTCACCGTGTGACTTGCCATATGACAAGGAACACATTACCTTTTTAGACCCACCCCAAAAGACGTGTGGGACTTACTCAATTTTTGGCCCAAAATAAACTTATAAAAATCATAAATTCCAACAATAACAACTCATTTGGAGCACCATCTAGACTGACTCCAGGAGTATTGAATAATTTCTCCATACTATCACTACTTTCACCACTGTTATCATTGCTACCGTCACTACCACCATCTCCACCTCTACCCCACTATCGCCGTTGCCACCATTACCAACCCACTAGCATCATCACTCACTCCAATACTACCATCACTTCCACCAACCCACCACCACCTACAACAATAAAAACCCCAACACCACCACCAGATCACCACTAATATGATTATTAGTACATTACATATTAATTTTAATGACGGTATCAAACATAAGAAAATATTTTTTATAAAAAAAAATTACCCACAAGGGCTTGGGTTCGTATCATTAACTACCAATTTAACAATACACATGCCAGCACACTAGGTCTCTTTGATATAATTGTTCTCGTTAATTACCAATTTAACAATACACATGCCAGCACGCTGGGTCTATTTGATATAATTGTTCTCAGAGTTAAAAGTTAATAATAAGAAGTAAAAGTTTAAAGAATTTCTCCTTCAATTTTTATATAATTATTTTTATTTTTACTTATTTAAATTAATTTTACTTCATAAGCTACCAAAAGAAACTACACTGAATATACTGAGACAATCATTCAAAATAAATAAATAAATAAATTATAAACAATTCTATAAAATATATTAAATAGTCCGGTTGAAGATGAAAAATGTTAAAGATCCAAAAAAAAAATTACACAATACTTAATTAGATGTGAATCCTATGTGATGCGGTGTCCCACACGCATGTCAGTATTAATTCTTGATATACTGCCTTTTTTTTTTGTTTTTACAAAATCCCTAAATTGCAAATCATTTAACAAATGAAATTTAGAAATGATTCGAAAAGTTTAAAAAAAAAAAAAATGATACTGTTTTAGGGTTTGAATTTTGATGTTATTTTACTTTAATTTTATATTCAAGCGGTTGATTTATATTATTGACTAATAGTTTTTGTTATGGAAAAAATAGAACATTAGTAGAAAAATATCATGGCAAAAATTAGGATGTTAGAACTTACCACAATAAATTTAAGAGTTAATTACTTAAAAATTTTATTTATAAATGTTATGGTAATTTAAATTTTATCTAAGATTTTTTAAATTAATAAGTCTTATTTAGTAAAATAAATAATATTATTAGTTTTTTTTTTTAATTTTTAAAATTAAGAATATTATTAATTTTGCATAGTAATGTTCTAGATAATTATTTCACTAGTTGATTAAAAAAGAACAAAATATGAAATTAAACATTTTTGTTTTTCTACTTATTAATTTGATTCAACTATCTAATAAAATCGATAACATTATTAATTTTTTTCCAGTTTTAAAAATGAGAACATTATCAGTTTTTTTTTTATTTTTTATGTTTCGCACATCAATATTCCATCATCATGATCCTTTATAAACATAAAATTTTCAGCTTTGTAGAAAAAATAATAATTCTGTTTTTTCAATTTTTTCAAAAAAAACACTTTTCTTTTTTTTTTGCACATAATTTTTTTTAAGTTTTTTCAATTTAAAAGTTGATGTTTTAAAGCTTTGAAAATCAAAATAAATGTCAAATTATCATGTTTTCTAGATAATCATAAATGATGAACAATCATTGTTTGAAGGATAATTTCGACTATTAAAAATTTAATAGGACTTGAAGGTCCAAAAAATCTTAGTTAGAACTTGTGTGTAAATGTCCCTTGATATAATTACACTTATTTCTCTTTTAATACGGTTAAATGAATTCAAACTAATATAAATGGTGAAAAAAGCACAAAAATAAATAACATAAAGTATACATTTTCGTATAAAATATATAAAAATATTATTTTTTTTAATCTATAATAAAAATATTATTTTTTTAATCTATATAACTAATAAATTAATAATAAAAATGGAGTTAAGTGTTATATAACCTATAATTTTAAAGAAATTCAATATAATTATATCAAAATTATTATTATATTTTTTTTCTGAACTTTAAGGACGTGAGTATAAATTACTCTGGTGCCACTTGATTCACTCTAGCGAAATCCATGTTCTTGAATAAGCACCTAAAAAAAGAGAAAAGAATATGTTCTTGAAATAGGGCCCTGACAAATATCTTGTGGTGACAACCCTAACAAGAATATTAGAGCATCATGTTTGAATGCCAAAACCAATTCAGTAGCCCACTGAGTCACTGACCCAGTCCCAAGAATAAATTCCTGAAATTGAAATAGTGCTACTTTTTTTTCTGATTATAGTTGGTTTTTTTTTTTTTAATTTATACTTTTAAGTTCTACTGATTATACTAACCAAAAAATATAAATAATAAAAAAAAAATCTATTTAAGCCAACAAAAAAGTCTTAAAGCATCCTCGCCGAAACTCTTAAACCTCTTCCTTATCTAGTTTAAAGGATAAGAAAAATGCGGCAGACCCCCAGCAAAACCGACCCCCAGTGACCCCCAGTGCCACGTGGCACTGGGTGATTGGAAGGAAAGAAAGAAAAAAAAAAAAAAGGAAATTGGCCAATGAAAATGAGCTGGGGGTGCTGGGGGTGCCCCAGCTGGGGGTCTCTAGCAGTTCTGAAAGGATAAATGACTCTCTATATACCTACATCAGCTCTCTATTCTAAGTGCTTAGAGACTATTAGTAAAAAAAGTTAATTACACTAATAGTCCCTATAGTTTGGGGCTTGCGTCACTTTGGTCCTTGATTTTTTAATTGTGATACATTTGATCATAAATTTGAAATCTTGTTTCAAATAAGGACAATTGAAAATATCATTAGATTTTTCAAGAGTAAAATCCTTAATTTGATAAAATATAAATTAATTTGACAATGATAAATGTCAAAAAAATATTTTTAATTTTTTAAAAATTATTTTTATCCACCAATAATAAAATTATATAAAATTAATAAAAATTACATGATTAATTTTTTAAAATTAATTTTACATGATCATCATCCAAATACATAATAAAAATTAATTTGGTAAAAATAATAAATAAATATCTAAAAGATTTATCAATTTTACATAATTTTATTTTTAGTAGATAGAAATAATTTTTAAAAAATCAAAAATATTTGTTTGACATTTATTTTTGTCAAATTAGTTTTTTTTTATCAAATTGATAATTTTACCCTTGAAAAATGTAATTATATCTGCAATTATCCTTATTTGGAACAAGATTTAAAATTCAGGACCAAATGTGTCACAATTGAAAAATCAGGGACCAAAATGATACAAGCCCCAAATTATAGGGACTATTTATATAATTTGGCCTAGTAAAAATTTAGTTTAGAAAAAATCAAAAGGATTTAGTCGACAGACAAAATCAATTAATGTAGTTGTATTTCTTATCTTGACAGATTCAAGGATTTATTTAAAAATTGAAAGTGAGAAGAAACAAGGTAAAATCAAACTGAGATTGATAATTAATTAAAACTTATCACTTAATTACAAAAATCAAATAACAAACACCAAGAATCGCAAGATCAAGAGGTTACAAAGTTACAAACCAAGTCCTACTCCTAGTTACGTGAACTACTCCTAGATAATTGTTATTGTTACTTCTAAATTTCACAATGGGTTGAAGGATCTTTTTACATTAGCCATGAGAAGAATTTATAGGTGTAGGAAATAACTACCACTAAGAGCATCTCCAATTATACATGTCAAAATAACTTTGCTAAAACTGTAATTTAGCATGCCACAATAATAAATTGTCAAATTTTAACAATGATGTTACAATGGTGCGATGTCATTTTTGGCACAATCCTAACTAATTTTTCCTCCTATTTTTTAGGTGGTGTTTGGATATAATTTTTTGAGTGATTTTTTTTTTTTGGGGGGGTCTTTGATGACCTTTGTAAAACTTTTTTAAATAAATTATATATTTTTTAAAAAAAATCTCATCCAAACAGCTCAAATTGAACCATTTCATTTCATATATATATCTATATAATAAGAGAAGAGGGTTTTTGAAAATATATAAATGTATGAGAGAGACATTTTAATGGCTGAGATTAATTTTAAATTTATGTCAATGGTTGAGATCAATAGATCTCCCGCCCAGGAATCTGTGATGGTTTCTGTCAATCTCTATATCTATCTCTTTCACTTTCTCCGTTGCTTCCTTCTTCAATTCAAACCCCACGTCTTTGAAACCCCCACTGAATTTTCTTTGAATCTCATACATCTTCTCTTTCGATTTGTTTATCCATTCCCTATGCTACCTCTATAGGTTTTTTCTTCATTTCGATCCATACCCACTTTCCCTTTCTTTTCTCTCTCTCTCTCTCTCTCTCTAGCGATGTCTCTCTCTAAAATTTTGGCGGAGGAGTCTCTTCCGGTTGGGTACCGACTTCGCCCTACCGACGAAGAACTCATCAATCACTATCTGAAGTTGAAGATCAACGGCGATGAGAAGCAAGTCAGTGTTATTCGAGAGATCGATGTCTGCAAATGCGAACCCTTGGAGGAGTCTCTTCCGGTTAGGTACCGATTTCGCCCTACCGACGAAGTACTCATCAATCACTATCTGAAGTTGAAGATCAACAGCGATGAGAAGCAAGTCAGTGTTATTCGAGAAATCGATGTTTGCAAATGCGAACCCTGGGATTTGCCTGGTAAAACTACCCACATAAAAAATTAAAAAATTAAAATTTTGGGTTTTTTGCTTTGATTATTGATATATACTTAATTAAAAGCCCTAATTTTGGGTTTGATTTGATCTATTTTTATGCAGATAAATCGGCGATAAAGACGAATGATGAAGAGTGGTTCTTTTTCTGTCATAAAGATCGCAAGTATCAAAATGGGCATCGATTGAAAAGCGCGACTATGGCTGGGTACTGGAAGGCCACGGGTAAGGATAGTTCTATCAGGTCTCTGAGGGGAACCACTGTGATTGGCATGAAGAAGACTTTGGTTTTCTATGCGGGTCGTGCTCCGAATGGCCAGAGGACTAATTGGGTAATTCACGAGTACCGCGCAACTAGATTCCTGGGTAATCTAATGCTTCTACTTCCTGTCAATTTTTTTTTTTTTTTTGTATCTCTCCATCTTATTATCCAGGATTTCCTACAGTCCACGTCTAGGGACTAATCTGAACCATTTGATAACTCTCAACTCAAAACCCAACCTAATATGGCTACCCATGGATAATTGCATAGGTGATGAAGTAAGTTCATTAACTACTTTATAAACCTAGATTAACTTATTGAAATGAGTATGGTGTGTGTTTTAGTACTGCTACTAGATGCGAAAAGGATATATATATATATATCAAACTCTCATATCTAACTTCCTCTTACTATATAAGAGAGTTATATTTATGTATAATGTAATTCTTGCTCTACTCTAGGGTATTTTGTCATGGTTATATATGCTACTTAAGTCCGCAAGAATATATTTAGCACATCATCAACTCAGATATAGATACATGAACGAGAAATAAACAAGAATTATGATTTTTTTTTCCTTTTATTATTTCTGAACATCAGACAATGTAAAGAATGTCTCAATATATCATCAGTTTGATGGATTTCTGCCACTTGCCTCATCACAGTTAAATTTGAAGGGTTCAATTAAAAGCAAATCTCTAAAAATACACCACCAAAAAGGGCAAAAAAAGGGCATTTCCTTTTTACACTTTTCTCCTCTTGGGGCTCAGTATAAAACCGTCGTCGTCATCACTATCCACGATTCTTTTCTTGGCTTTTACTTCGCTATTCTTCGACACCAGCTGTTGTTTTTTCGAACTCTAGGGTCTGCTGGGTGGCCGTGGTGGTGGAGATTTTATAGGAGTCCCCATCTGAAGTTGCTTTTGCTTCCTCTGCTTCTTCTCATATGCCTTCTTTGCTCTTTCCAGTGACAATATACTGTGTTCCATCATCCTGCTCATTGGCACGCGTTATCTCTAAAATTAGTAACTTTACTTTTATGTTTTTATTTTTTTGTTTTTTGATATGCTATCACTGTCATTATTAACTAAAAAAACTGAAATTTGATAAGAGTTCAAACTAATCATGATTGTTACACATTTGCCATAATAATGCACTTTCAAGGTTTCAAACAAGGGAAGTTTATTCTACAGAGACTAAAATCAGATACAAAGAATAGATACAGGAAAATTACAAAATATGAAAATTTTAAGTTCATGTCCAGCAAATGGTGAAATTGACAAAATGCCCTTACCACTAATCCTACTAAACCTATGTTATGCTTTAATGTTCGTTTTATTTACTCTTTTACTTTTTTAGTGGTTTTGATAATTATTTGTAATTGTGTTTCTTTCTTTTGGTTTGTTCTATCAGAGGACTGTTCCTGCAAACCCTAACAAGAACAGAGTCTTTGATCATCGAACCATTTTCTGGTAATTGTGGAAAGGGGCTTCATTTCTTTGACATTTGAGCCTTTGGGGACCTACATCGTGCTCTCTCTCTCTCTCTCTCTCAGGTGATTTTTGTTGATTTACATAAATAAGTATATGTGTGTGTGTGTGTGTATGTGTGTGTCAAAAATATACCTTTTTGTTATATAGGTTTGTTCGGAGATGTGTTTGATGAATTAGCTCTTCACACAACTACGTAACAATCTTTAACTACTACTTTTTTCGTGAACCGTATAGATATATGTAAATGAGGTTTGTTGGTTTGATGCTGAATAATATTGGGGAGCAATCATGTGTGTATTGATTAAATGTGTTTTAAAATATAATTGTTTTTTTATTTATTTATTTTGGATATGCAATGATCTGAGACATAATTTTGGATATGAAGAATGCATGAACAAATAGGAGAAATGGGGAATTTCTTAAGTAGACAGGAGGGTTTTTGAAAAATGTATCAAAATGTATCAATGGTTGAGATCAATCTAAGTATACCTACCAATCAATTCTTAACAATGGTCAGACACTGATTATTCTTTGTTTTTCCTTTTCCCCTCCATTTTCTGTCTTTTGTTTCCTAGCTCTTTTTTATTTTTTAGATAACTGAATGAAGAATTCTGTTCGAAATCAAAATTACAGCATTGATAGTAAATTGATTGATTGGAATACAGGGAGAAACTAAGCCTAGGCACAAAACACTTTTCCTGATGATGGTTTATCAGATAGACTTATGCCACTGGGACTCAAGTATGTGTTCCAACTCCAAGGTTTATTTGGCAGCACAGCTCTCATTGTTCATTGTTGGTTTTCAAATAATTTCTTCTTATGTGTTTTTTTTTTAACTTTTTTAATTTCTTTTTTATTTTTTTTCAGTTGGCCTTCCATGTGTTTTGTATTAGCCACAACTGGTTGCATATGAAATGTTTGATAAAAAGATTCAGTTAGGAGGATCATTTGCTGACAGATGTATTATCATGTGCAACATGTCTCCTATTTGGAACTCTAAAACCTTTGTACACTTGAGAAAAGTCTAATTTCTATATTCAAATCCAAAGAAAAATCAAACACTAAATTTTCATTATTGATGAGTTCATTTTTTAACTTTTACATTTGATTCATTGTTTCTAGATTTATAGATGTTCAGTTAGGTGATTTTTGTGTAGTTAGTTCAGTTTATAGTTATAGTTATAGTTAGTTCAGTTTATAGTAATAGTGAGCTTTTGAACTTTTAAAAATTTGTAGTGGGTTTTGTAATTTTTAGAATTTCTGTTTTTGTTATGTTGTACACAACTTGAGACAATAAAGAGCCAAATAAATGGGAAATTTTCTAACCAGACTGAAACAAAGCTAGTGTGAATACTGGAATTTACTGTCAAAATTAGTTTTTAAAGTCTCATTGTGGTATTTGTATTAATGAAATTGCCTATTTGTCGTGATTCGTTAACGGTCAATAGAAATATTAACTTGAAATTTTTGTTATTTGGTTTATAGTTGTGCAACTTGCTGTCACTAGAATGTTATGTTGAACTTTTTGTCCATCTCCTTCATAACCTTAAGGGGCTTCAAGGTTATGTACATTTTTAGAGTTATTTTAGATTGTTTATGGGTCATTTAGATTGGGCTCCATACTGTTATTATTAGAATTTCATTCTCCCAAACTCACAAATTTTTGAATTAATCTAATACATTTTATTTGAATTCCATTCTCCACAATTAATTACAACACCTCCTCCACAATTAATTAAACTCATCTCATTCTCTCTCTCACGGCTCATTTGTTTATTAAACCCATCCAAGCACCAAGAACTTTGTAATCCACCCAAGATATAACCGGATCTATATTTGAACTGGTAGTGTATTTGGGTTTGGATTTGTGATTTTCATTAAGTTATGACTCTCATTCAAAGCTCAAACTTGAGCAACAATGGAGTTCAAATAGGAAGAGAGAGATGTAGAGGAAAAAAAAGAGACAGAGCTCTCTGCTAAAAAAGCCCACTTGGGTCTGTTTTCTTTTTCCAAGAATAGTGTTGTTTTTATATTAAATTGATAATCTATATAATAAGATAGAAGGGTTGGGATTACAATTCTATTAAATTGATAATTTACTAAATAGTGTTGGGATTACAATTATATTTTAATCCCAACATTATTAAGACTGTGCCTTCAGGCACGGGCATACAATTATATTTCTTCTTGAAGTCTCAAAAAGCCTCCACCTTTATGCTAATGAAGTCTCAAAAAGCCTCCACCTTTATGCTACTAATATGTCTCTTTGGCATTCATGAATTCAGATTTGGCCAAAGCATTGGCTGCTCCAGATACAGACCATCCAAATGGAACACCAAGCCATAAGAATTATGGGTTGAGTGTTCTTCAGCAACATGTGGCCTTTTTTGACATGGACGACAATGGAATCATTCACCCTTGGGAGACATACTCTGGTAATTTCCATGCATTTACTTTGTCATGCTATCATTTGCTTCCTACTGGACCATAACCTCACCTTCCCGAAAATAAAATAATGAGGAAAGACAGAAAGAAAATTTGATTTGATTGTTTTTGTGCATTTTGTCAAGATGAAACTGTTGATCAAGGGCTATGTCCTTGACTATTCAAGTTTCCCAAGTTTTGTCTTTGGCCATGCCAATATGGTGGCTGGTTGAATCACTCTGCTGCCCAGAAAAATGCGATTTGTGAGTGTGTGTCTTTGCCCAGGAATAGTAGGCAAGTGAATTCTTACATTCCATTGAGTGTAGTTGATTCTGTTTACAATTTGGGAAGCCCAATTCGGATTTACTTTTCCTTATTTTCTAGCATGATCTTCAGTTTTAATTTATTGTGTATTTTTTTGTCCTTCTCTTCACCCAAAAGAATTTACCCTGATATTGCATCTGAATATGAAAGCATTTGAATATTTGCAAATGGTTAGCTATGCATGCTTATTATTTTGTTCAATTTGTTTTTTTTTTTTTTTTTGTTCTTTTTTATTTTATTTCTATATTTTCTTTTCTTTTCTTTTCTTTTCTTTTTAAAGTCACTGGAAGCAATTTGGAGGCTGAACAATTCATCTGATATCTTTTCAAATGGTGGCCTCAGAATTAGATTTCCTTCTACTCTTTTGCTCCATTGCTATAATAAATTTTTGACCTTAAAGTTGCTTTACCGCTCTACTTTAAAATGTGAGGTTTAGTTTCATTTTGCTGATCTGTGGATATATATATATATATATATACATATGTCTATCTAAAGAATTTTGGAATGCCTGGTGCATTGATATTGGGGAACTTACTAAATGCAAATTCGTAAAATTATAATCATATAACTATAACTGTTTTGTTGACTGACTTCAAATTCCACAGGAAATGGTCATATTGGCCACTGCAACCAAGGAAACAACATGTACCTTTTTCCTGGGTTAGTTTCAAATTTTCACTCTTTGCAAGAACTGAGTTCAATATTTTTTTCTCTTTTTCTCCATATTCCAATTTTCCACATACCTGATCATGCAGGATTGGACTTGGTACCCTTCTATCTGGCTCTAGGATCATCTCTGACGGCATGTTACAAGCAGCAGCTGAGTGGTACTTCTTCATTCTACTTTTCCAAATAAAATTCTTGAAATCAATGCCACAACAGTTTTAGGATGTGGAAATTATTTCGCTCAATTATTTCAGATCTCGGTCTAAAAACTATTATGAACAAACTCGTACACGATGGTAAACTGTAATTCTGATTTCGTTAGAGGAGATTTGGATTAATACCAAAAAACAAGTATGCATATTTGCATGTTTAGGGTCCTGTCGACCAAACTGCTTGACGGGTAGGTTGACAGTGTACTGAGGTTGACAGTGTAGGTTGACAGTCCTGCCGACCAATTTTTTATTTTTTTGGTTATTTTGTGGATTGATTTTTATTTTGTTGTTTGGGATGTGGATTGATTTTTAATTTTTTTAATTTTTTAATTTTTTTGGTTATTTTGGTCTAGGCTAAAAGCCTCCTTTTGGTAACCCACGGGGCATGGATGTTTGGGAAGGCTCCAAATCTGCTGGATCTGTGATAGATCTGAGTTGTGGTAACCCTTCTCTCTATCCTCTTATCCAAATTTCAATTATATACGGTTTGGATTTTGTATTGGGTGTGTGCAGATTTGGATTACAGATTTTGCAGATTTTGTATTGTGCAGATTTGGATTACAGTTTATCTTATTGTATTGTGCAGATTTTGCATTTTATTATGGTGTCTTCTGGGTGTGTGCAGATTTGAATGATATATATATTGAGTTATATCAGACAAATCTATAGTTATTGAATTCAAATTCTGCACAGACCAATTTATAGATATATGGAAAAGTATTTTTAACTGCTAGGTTCAATAGAGTTATTGAAAACATGTTTACTGAATAGATATAGATATATGGTTAGATTGGTCGGTTACTGAATAGACAAATGTTGAAAACATGTTTGCTGTGCAGATTTGGATTACATGACTTGAAACAGAATAGATATATGGTAGATATATGGTAAGTCATGTTTTGAACCATATGGAATCATAAAACATGTTTGTTGTGCAGATAACCAACCAATCATAAAACATGTTTGCTGTCAGATTGAGATTGAACCATAAAACATGTTTGTTGTGCAGATTCGAACATGGATCTACATGATTTGAACCCAGCACTATTATTCTAACATTTGTTTATTGAAAACATGACTTACCACATTTGTTCATGTTTACTGAATAGATTGTAAAAGACAAACCAATGACTTTAACCAAACATAGACCTACTAACCGATTCTGTTTCAAATGTTAAAACATGACTTTAACCAATAGAGTATTGACTTTTCTACGCCAATTTAGTGTTGAAAACATGACTTTAATTGCTGCCAATTTAGTGTTGAAAACATGACTTTAATTGCTGGGTTCAATAGAATTGATTTGGGTAATTGAAAACATGACTTTAGTATTTCTCATTTATTCGGGTAATTGTTCTTCTTCTTGAAGTCTCAAAAAGCCTCCACCTTTATGCTAATGAAGTCTCAAAAAACCTCCACCTTTATGCTACTAATGTGTCTCTTTGGCATTCATGAATTCAGATTTGGCCAGAGCATTGGCTGCTCCAGATACAGACCATCCAAATGGAACACCAAGCCATAAGAATTATGGGTGGAGTGTTCTTCAACAACATGTGGCCTTTTTTGACATGGACGACAATGGAATCATTTACCCTTGGGAGACATATACTGGTAATTTCCATGCATTTACTTTGACATGCTATCATTTGCTTCCTACTGGACCATAACTTTACCTTTCCGAAAATAAAATAATGAGGAAAGAAAGATAGAAAATTTGATTTGATTGTTTTTGTGCATTTTGTCAAGATGAAACTGTTGGTCAAGGGCTATGGCCTTGACTATTCAAGTTTTCCAAGTTTTGTCTTTGGCCATGCCAATATGGTGGCTGGTTGAATCACTCTGCTGCCCAGAAAAATGCCGAGTCACGAGTTGTCTCACACTACGTTTGGATGGGGTGGTTTGGTGAGAAATGATGCAAAAGTGAACTCTTTTCTCATTTTCAATTTATCAATTGTTTATAAATTGAGTGAGAAATGGTGAGAAAGAGAATTTGTTTACTAAGGCTGTGTTTGGAGATTTGGAAATGGAAAGAGAAAAGGGATTTAGAGAGAGATTTGGAAATGAAAAAGGGAAAAGTTAAGTGAAATGTGAGAAAAATATAATTACATTTCACACATCTTTCCTCTCTCTTTCCAAATCCCTTCTCAAAATTCATGAACCAAAACAAGTCTGTTTCCTCTCTCTTTTTCCCTTCTCGAAATATGATTTCAATTGTTGCCATAACAGGATGTGATATGTAGTTTAGAGTGGAAGGCTATTGCCATCTTGATGAGGGCATAATTTCTGAAACTAAGATGACAATGATCCACGCTGGTACGTATCCTTTTAAATTTTTTTTTAACAATCAGTAGGAGGGGGAAGAGGCAAGGGGAAGTTGCATCACGCAACAGGTAAGACTCGAACCCAAACATCACCCCTGGCAAGGGAGCACCTCATCTACTGACCCAATCCTTGGTCTTACTCTGGTACATACTTCATAGAGTCAAATTTGAGAAAGTAAAGAGTCAGTATTGTAATTTCATTGTCCTGATTGTGGCATGAAAAGCTCTCTTTTCCTTTCAATAGTTTAGCAAACTCCTAAACAGCCTCGCTAAGTTGGAACAATTAGAAATTCCGATTCATAGTCAAATGTGAAGCATGGCATGAATCTCTCGCTATTACAAATCTAGCAAGTTTGAGTTAAAATTAGACTGTCTTTTTGGAGTTCTTTTCAAGAATTCAGTGGTTCCTCTTGCACTGGATATTTTATATCACTACTGCAATTGGATACACAATAACGGCATCTATTAGTATGGTGTGAGTATAATTTTAATGGACTTGCTTTTCGGTTTTGAATCTCCTTAGTTGTCTTTTATTGTCTTATTTATAGTAGGGGGAGAATTCTTCCCAATTCACTGTGTGAGTTGGAGGCTTTGTGCGGTGTAGATATACCATAAAATGATTTAATTTGTTTATTTGTTATTTGTAAATTATTCATAAACAGAATTATATTAATTTAGTAATTATAATTATGTGATTTTATATATAAAAAAAATTATGGATTATTTTTAAAATTATACTTATCGTCTATTTTTTTAAGACAAATATATATGATGAAATAATGTAGTTATAATTTTCTTATCAATCTAATTTTTCTCATAACTAATTTATACTTAGGATTTGAAAAATGAATAATTCAAATTATCATAATAAAACTATATAACTAATTTAGTCTCTGCCATTGTGTGATCTTTTTATATTTTAGTGTAAGCAACAATGTTATGAAATGCAGAGGGTTAATGACCATGTTGGCTATGCAGTAAAGTGGTACATGAATAATATGATGGCTGAAATTTGGTTTTCAAATTAAATTTTATTTTTTGAATCTTTTATTTTTGTCTTTAATAAATTTTTTTCATGTTTTAAATTTTTTATTACACGCACTTCATTCATATCTTTTCAGTGTTAAACATTTTAAAAAATTCACTCTTTACACTTTGAAAAAAAAAAAAATTTACACCACATCTTACTTTTTAAAAAAAACAAAAATTTATGTCGCGTCTTTAGACACGGACATACGCTAGCATTATATAAGATAAGAGTTAGACGGGAAAATGCGTAGCTTGAACGGTTTGTTGGAATTTAATGAGTCCAATCTACAATGTCACCCAATAATTATAGGAATGGGGTTTGATGGAATTGAAGGACAATTGACTAAAATAAATAATATTTTATTTCCACCAAAAAAGGTGTAGCATCCAACTATCCGGTAAAAATATTGCAATGTTTTGTCATGTAGCTCCAAAATGATCCTCACCAAAGACTATCCTTTTGAGCTCCTTGCAATCCAAACCTCATCAGATTTCAGAGATGGCAACAACACAACCACACCCCCAACTACCACCATCTCTAAACCCTCTCAAAAACCCCTTGATTAGGGTTTTAGTCATCACCATCCTCTGTTCTCTCTTCTACATTCTTGGCTGCTTCTACAACAACAACCACTATTCCATTTCAACTTCCACCCCTGTCCTCCCAGACCCATCTTGTCTCCACCTCAAAAATCTCACTACCAACCAAAACCCATCACAAATCCTGCACTTTGAACCCCACCACACTCTCTCTCTCCCACTAGATCCCCCACAAACCCACCAATTCTTCCCCTACTGTCCCAAGAACTTCACATACTATACCCCATGTCAAGATCCAAATAGAGAAGCTCAGTTCAGTACTGCAAATTTCTTTCACAGAGATCGGCATTGCCCCGGAAAAACTGAGACTTTAAGGTGTTTGATTCCAAGACCAGTGAGGTACAGAAGGCAATTTCCATGGCCAAAGAGCAGGGACTTTGCTTGGTTCAACAATGTGCCTTTCCCAAGCTTGACTGTGTTCAAGAAAAGCCAGAATTGGGTTCGATTGGAGGGCGACCGGCTTGTTTTCCCCGGTGGAGGGACTTCATTTGTAAATGGGGCTAAGGGTTATATTAATGAGATCAATCAGATTGTGCCCTTGAAATCTGGGAATATAAGGACTGTTCTTGATACTGGTTGTGGGGTGAGTCTGCTTTTTATGATTGAAATTTAGTAGTTGTTTTTATCTGGAATTGATTATTGTTGTAGATTTTGATTTTTCTTTTTGCATCTGAGTACTTTTTAGATTTTTAAATGTGGGTTTTCAGCTTTTAATTTAGATTTTCGTATTCTCAATTTTATGTTTGTTTATTATATGTGTCACTGGATCTTCTTGGATTGTTTGATTCAATCTTGTTAGTTCTGTTTGATAATAGGAAGATGAGTAATAATAATACAAAATTTTAAGGGACTTTTAGGAATTAATTAATGGTAGTCAGAGAAAGTGACTTTCTACTTAACAATTTAAAAAAAAAAATTTAGATTCGTTTTTTGTTTTTAACAACACATGGCAAATACTTCATTGATTCCATAATCTTCCAAAACTGGGGAGAAATTCTTCAGTTCTTGTTTGGTTTAAATTTTCTGGAGATTGAATTTTTTATTTTTTTTATTTTTAGTGAATATTTTTATAATTTTAAGCAATTTTTTTTTTTACTTTTTAGATGTACCTTACCTAAATGTATCTAAAAAGTAAAATATTTATAAAAAAATATTTTAAAAAATCAATAAATACACAAGAATCAGAAAATGTTCTAAATTTTTGTATTTTTGATATTTAGTGAATTTTTTAAAGATTTTTTTTCATAAATATTATATTTTTTAAGTGTATTTATGTTAGGTGTATCTAAAAATTAAAAAAAAAATTACTTAAAATATTAAAAAAATTTAGTGAAAACAAAAAAAAAACACGGAAAACAAAAAATTTCAATTTTTTGAAAAGTGAATTCAGAAAACTCAAACCAAATATTATTTTTTTTCCTGGAAGAATGTTATTAATATTAAACATAATGGAATTGTCATTTTCCTTCTTCAAAGCGTACAGAAGAGGGATTTAAAAAAAAAATTCAATCTTGTAAAACCGTCTGTTCTAATCTTCTAGTTTTGTTGTGAATGTTGGTTGTTTTGTTCAAATCTAGTTCTCTTCTGACTTTCATGATAACAAGATTGGAGCTTTAAACTAAGAATTGCAGTATTAGGAACCAGGAATTTCTATATAATATATATGTATAAATTAGAGAGTGAAATTTTGCATTAGCAATTCTATGCATTTATTGATTTGATCATAACTGCTTCAGTTGTACACTTGGGTGTGTTAGTAACTTTTCTCTAACATTGTGTTAGTAATTTTGGGCAATCTCATTATTCTCAGGTTGCAAGCTTTGGAGCTGCTTTAATGGACTATAACATTTTGACAATGTCTGTTGCACCGAGAGATAAACATGAAGCTCAAGTACAATTTGCCCTGGAAAGAGGACTTCCAGCCATGCTTGGTATACTTAGTATCCACAGGTTGCCATACCCATCAAGATCTTTTGATATGGCTCATTGTTCAAGATGCATTATACCATGGACTGCTTATGGTACTTATACTTGATTTGTATATTTTTTATGGGGCACATTTGGTTACTACCACAAAATGAACTCATTTAATTTAATTGAACATATAGCTCTTGATAGAGTTGAATGGAGAAAAAAGATTTCATGTAGCTGACTCTACTTAATTGGGACACAAGGCATAGTTTGATTTGGTTTGGTTATAGGTATGTAGACAAATTATTAAAAACTGGTTTCCTATCAGCTGCATTCCATTATCTACTATCTATCATTTCTCTATAGTTTTCCTTAGCCATCATCACAATCAGATATTTAAGGGCTTCTAACTCAGTTTCTAGTATATTCTAGATCATTGTACGTGTCAATGTTTATGGCTTCAGAAATACTAATGTTATTTAGTAGTTTAACCTTTTCCCTGCACACCTTGATTATTACTTCTCAGTTATTTGAATTAGTATGAAATTTTGTCTCTAGATTAGGTTCGTTACCTCAATTTCTCGAAGTAGGCTACTCACCGAAGAAATATTGAGTTCCTAGAGAACTTACTACTAATTGTGAAAACATTAATTCATTAATTTAGTTTAAAGTTGATAAAAACTTCATTTGTGGTTTATCAGTGCTGCAGTTTTTCAAGCATGGTTTAGGATACCTACGTGATATTGTCCATTGCAGGTGACTTTGTTTGGGGCCTGAAAAGTCCGAAGGTCATGAACCATGCTTCTAGTAGTTGTGGGAGTAAAATGTTTTCTAAGCTGTTCTGTTTTGTCAAAATTGACACTGAAAATGATTTTGCTGCGTCTACCTATATAGCCTTTTGCTTGGTTTGAATCTTTGGATATATTTTGTGATTTTCACAGTGGATATATGATGTGAGCTCCAGTTCTGTGGGACTGTTATATGTTCTGGCCAGAGACATTTTGGCACGTGTTTATAGTTATGTTATGTTCTTTAGTCTAGGAGGCAGAACATGTAGGATAGGAGATTCGTAGAGAGCAGTCCAATTACTCATGAGGCAAACCAGATTGAGAGTGTATCTACTAGCTCAGACCCATGGACATGAATTCTGGTCCTGTGGTCCTGGTGGTTGAGAATTAGTTATAGCCCAAGGAAACAGGCAGTTGTTATCCTATGTAGTACCCTCAGTGGTTCAAGGACTAAGGGATGGTAATAGAATTCTGGCTGTAGATATTCTGATGTCTTACCTTGTGCCATGATTAGGTAATATAAGATTGGCTTGTGCAAAAATTCAAGTCAATAAACTGAACAATGAAAATCTCTGTGAATAGTAATTTTCAGGTGTACTCCCCAATTCAGCTTAACAGTTCTAGTTATGTTTGTTACACTTCATTATTTTGATTTTTTCCCCCTCTTTCACAAGACAAGGAAAAAAGATAACCAAACTTGCAAATTTTGAACATGCAACATACCATTTATTGGAAATTGTTATATTCTTAATGTGATGAGACTCAACATACAAACTTTAGTAAGTTTGCAAATCATCCTTATGTTATGTATGTGTGCGTATATAAATTTATCCAGCTGTTGGAATTCTACTTGATATTGATTATCTTGAATTTATCGTAGGCATGGATGCCATACAACCCTGTGCCATTTCATAGTAAACAATTTTGGTCTTCAATCATTGTATTCAATTCAAAGATCTTGGCAATTACAAATTCATTCGAAATATCTAAGATGTTAATCTATTTTGGGTTTAGCGTTAGGCATGCAGTGTGTTCTGCGGTAGTCATTTTAGTTTCAGATGTGTTCTTTTTCATTTCAAGACAAGATCTCACCTATTTTAATCTAAACCTCTGGATTGAGTCATTTGCTTTGTGCCATGGTTTTTCAGTGTTACATTATTTAGAGCATTTTGTGGTAAAATATGTAGTCTTGATGTATTTTGGCTTTAAAACCTTGTCATCTACAAATTTTTCCTTACATTTTTTTGATGTTATGCTACTGTATGGGCATCTCTTTCTCTCTAGGAAAGAACATATTTGTTACAAAGTGATTATGTGTATTTCATGGCATCAATCATTTATTTGCCAATGCTCAACAATTTAGTTTTACTAAACTTCAGATTGCAACTGTTATCAATAAGAAAGTTTCTGGTTTTTTCTTGATCTAGGTATTTTACAATGCAGCTCGCTACTACCACGCATACTATGGCCACAAAACAGTGAGAACTTCTTCATCTCTTCCCTGATGTTGCACATTTTTATTTTATTTTTGGTTGGAAATTATTTCCAATATTGCACAGAACTTTGCATTGCTGTGTTGTATATTACTCCATATGTTTTCTGTTGCCAGGATGCTCGTGCTGTCCTTGTGGGTCTTCTTTTGGTTCTCTCAGCATTTCAGTATCTAAATCAATGGACGAGGTATAATCAGGTAACTGGATATGTCAAATATTACTTCAACATGATATTAGTGCTGTCTTCTTGCCATGATGTTTGATGAAGAAGCCAAATGTTGGTATGCAAGTATGGCCAGAAAATTTCAGTCAGCTGACAGTTCTGATCATTATCATTAATTTCTAATTTCTATTCCCAGTGCTTGTACAATGGGCGATCCATGAAATTTTGCATCTTTGCTAAATACCGAATGCTATATTCTAAAAAAACAATGATGTTAATTGTGAATTACCTCTTTATCTTCATTAAAAATTATTTTTATCAATGATGGTATTTTTGCCTTGGAAATATGGTCATACTGTGCCGTTACACACTCATCATTTTTATTTGTTAGTATTCATTTATTAAAGGGAAAGTGTGATATTGTCTTAACTACATTATTAAATTGTAGGGATTGGTAAAATAAATAAATATGTATATATGTATATAATGAAAAGTCTGTTTGATTATGCTAAAATGCTGGTTTTTGTCTCCGCCTGTGCTTAAAATGTCTTCATTTGTTAATACTTATGGATAACCACTTCATCTTGCAGGCTATTGACATGGTCAAGAAGACTCCAGCTTACAAAAATCGGCTTCATGCACTGGAACTTGAACGCAGTGGAGGGATGACAAACAAGAAGAAGGGTCAAAAACCGATGGACAAGTACAAGCTTGCTTAGTGTTTCATAATTGCATGATGTTTTTTTTGTTGAACATATATGTGGACAAGTGATGACGTGTGGTTCTTTTGAACTTTTCTGCTTTTGTACAATTCCATTTTATGGTTCATAACTGTGGTTAATGTGGGGTGAACCATGTTTTCATGATAGGAAGATGACAGAAGACCTCAGCAAGGAACTTGATCTGCAGATAACGGGAGCTGAAAAACCATCCATGTGGGAACTTCTTGGTGTTCGCTTCATACTCCTACCATACACTATTGGAAAGGTTAGAAAAAAATTACAAAAAAATTTAAACGATGGTGAAACTTCTGGTTTTGATCTGTTTCTATGTCAGTCTTCTGCTTGGCAAAAACTCAAAAAACTGATCTTAGGTCATTCGCTTCCAGAATTACTAATCACTTTTCTATTTTACAGCTATTGTTATGGCATGCATGTTGGCTCTGGAGATATCAGGTTAAACGAGCTCCACATTCCTGGGAAGATGCTTCCTACCTAACTCGAAGATCCCTAGGGGTCTCTCTTGATAAATGGAGAAGCATAGGTATATATAGAATTTTCTCTCAGTCATCACCATCTATTTGAAGATCATTTAAATTCTTGCAAGGGGAGCATTTCCTGTATATGCTATTTGTTTGTTTCAACCATTTGTCATGGGCTGTTGTCCATTCCAAAAGAAACCTAACCCAAAAAAATATGATAAACCAGAATATTGGTTGAGTGGTTAGTCCCAGCCCCTGCACATATATCACTTGTACAGTTGCACTGATATGATTTTGCATTCCTCATATTTGTTGTACTGATCTGATACTGGGTGTGGTTTTTTTAGATGAATCAACGCAAGAAGATCTTATTCAGAGACGTTTATGGGAAAAATCCAACTTGGAGAGCTACCTAGCAGAAATGCGTAAAGAATCAAAGCGCAGAAGATAGTGAAATTTGTTGCCCGTGGTGTCTTTCACCCTGTAATCGGACAACATAATTTTTTTATACGAAGGCTATACACAAAACTGAAACCCAATCATGCTTCAACAGCAGAAGTTTGGGTCCATGGTTGATATTGGAGAGGCGGAGGATAATTATTTTTTGAAGAATCCCTCTATTTAGTTGGAGTCCATAACAAAGTTGTAGAACTTGAAATATGACAGAGGGTCGGCTCATAAGAAAGATTTTTGTGGAGTTTATTTAATTGTCATCCATAACATGATTTAATATTACAATATGATGCTGATATCAGGTACCTGTCTTTGTGATCCTATATACTCCTTGTATTTGATTTTAGGCAATAAAAATGAAAATTCATGAGAAGTATTCAAGTGTAGGTTCCTTTGATTTCTTTAACAATGCGTGGAAAATGTTACTCATTGTGACCTCTGATCCTTTGCTTTGTTATTTGCATGATTGTTTATGTTCCTTCAGTTTCTTCATATTCTAACCATTATATTGTTGAAGATATATATAGGAAGTGTTCAAATAGGAATAAACAGTGTGGATCTCATGAATTTAGCTTGCTATCTCGAGCAATGGATGCAATTTTTGAAATGGCATATGCAGATATGAAGTTAAATAGTGCTCTCTTTAATGGAAGGCTTGCTGATACATAGGAAAGAGCCCCGCTACATCCACACAAAATTTGGCAGTCCGACCCCTGACTGACGTGACTTCACTTTGGAAAGGTAGAATCCCATCTCTCTTCTTCTTCCTCTTCTTTCTTCTCCTTCTCTGTTGGTGCTTGCCTCCTTTGCCACCCTCAGATCTGAATCTGTGAAGAAAAAAAAAAGAATGGCCACCAACCTCCACACCCTTGCCACCACTCCTTTGCCAACCTCCACACCCTCGCCACCACTCCTCCGCTGATCACCATCGCGCCTCCACAGTCCCCAATCACTTACGCAGCCTTCCTCCGTTGTCCAAACCACACCATCGGCCACACCCTAGGTCGCCACCCAAAACCCTTCACCTTCCTAGATCCATCTTCCTCCGTCGTCCAAACCACACCATCGGCCACACCCTAGGTCGCCACCCAAAACCCTTCACCTTCCTAGATCCATCTTCCTCCGTCGTCCAAACCACACCATCGGCCACACCCTAGGTCGCCACCCAAAACCCTTCACCTTCCTAGATCCATCTTCCTCCGTCGTCCAAACCACACCATCGGCCACACCCTAGGTCGCCACCCAAAACCCTTCACCTTCCTAGATCCATCTTCCTCCGTCGTCCAAACCACACCATCGGCCACACCCTAGGTCGCCACCCAAAACCCTTCACCTTCCTAGATCCATCTTCCTCCGTCGTCCAAACCACACCATCGGCCACACCCTAGGTCGCCACCCAAAACCCTTCACCTTCCTAGATCCATCTTCCTCCGTCGTCCAAACCACACCATCGGCCACACCCTAGGTCGCCACCCAAAACCCTTCACCTTCCTAGATCCATCTTCCTCCGTCGTCCAAACCACACCATCGGCCACACCCTAGGTCGCCACCCAAAACCCTTCACCTTCCTAGATCCATCTTCCTCCGTCGTCCAAACCACACCATCGGCCACACCCTAGGTCGCCACCCAAAACCCTTCACCTTCCTAGATCCATCTTCCTCCGTCGTCCAAACCACACCATCGGCCACACCCTAGGTCGCCACCCAAAACCCTTCACCTTCCTAGATCCATCTTCCTCCGTCGTCCAAACCACACCATCGGCCACACCCTAGGTCGCCACCCAAAACCCTTCACCTTCCTAGATCCATCTTCCTCCGTCGTCCAAACCACACCATCGGCCACACCCTAGGTCGCCACCCAAAACCCTTCACCTTCCTAGATCCATCTTCCTCCGTCGTCCAAACCACACCATCGGCCACACCCTAGGTCGCCACCCAAAACCCTTCACCTTCCTAGATCCATCTTCCTCCGTCGTCCAAACCACACCATCGGCCACACCCTAGGTCGCCACCCAAAACCCTTCACCTTCCTAGATCCATCTTCCTCCGTCGTCCAAACCACACCATCGGCCACACCCTAGGTCGCCACCCAAAACCCTTCACCTTCCTAGATCCATCTTCCTCCGTCGTCCAAACCACACCATCGGCCACACCCTAGGTCGCCACCCAACCGCGTATTGATGATTTATTTGATCAGTTACAGGGTGCTAAAGTATTTTCGAAGATTGATCTCAGATCCGGGTACCATCAGTTGAAAGTTAAATCAGATGATATTGATAAAACTGCTTTTAGAACGCGGTATGGCCATTATGAATTTTTGGTTATGCCTTTTGGAGTCACGAATGCCCCTGCTGCCTTTATGGACCTCATGAACAGAATTTTTAAACCATACCTTGACAATTTTATTGTTGTATTTATTGATGACATATTGATTTACTCCAAGAGTATAGAAGAGCATGAACATCATCTGAGACTTGCCCTGCAAACCTTAAGAGAACAGAAACTGTATGGTAAACTGTCTAAATGTGAATTTTGGCTTGACCATGTTATGTTTTTGGGGCATGTTGTTAGCAAAGATGGAATTTCTGTTGATCCGCAGAAAATCGAAGCTGTAGTGAACTGGCCTAGACCAACCAACGTGACTGAAGTCCGAAGCTTTTTGGGTTTGGCTGGATATTACAGAAGATTTGTCAAATATTTCTCCAAAATTGCTTTACTGTTGACTCAATTGACTCAGAAGGGGATATCATTTGACTGGACTGACCAAAGGGAATCTTCTTTCCAAGAATTGAAAACTCGATTAGTGACTGCACCGGTTCTTACCTTACCTTCAGGTACGGATGGTTATACTGTATTTAGTGATGCTTCTCATAAGGGTTTGGGATGTGTTTTAATGCAGAATGGGAGAGTAATTGCCTATGCTTCCCGACAACTGAGACCGCATGAAAAGAACTACCCGACCCATGATCTCGAACTTGCTGCAGTAGTATTTGCACTGAAAATTTGGCATCACTATCTGTACCGGGTGACATGTGAAGTATACACCGACCACAAGAGTTTGAAATATTTCTTCACACAGAAAGAACTGAACATGAGACAGCGGAGATGGCTAGAACTGATTAAAGATTATGACCTACAGATATTGTACCATCCGGGAAAAGCCAACACCGTTGCCGATGCACTGAGCCAAAAATCGATTGGAAACTTAGCATGTTTGCTTACCGGACAGAAAGAGTTGCTTTATGACCTTGAAAAATCGGAAATTGAAATTGTTTTGCGAGAACAAGGTGGAACCTTAACTGCTATTTCTGCTCAACCGGCACTGATTGAAGAAATTAAAGAGAAACAGCAACTGGATAACTTCTTGAAGAAGATCATTAAAGAAAGGGAAACCAAACCGAGACCGGGATTCAAATTTGAGAATAATGTACAGAAATTTCAAGAAAGACTGTGCGTACCAAATGATACTGAACTGAAAAGAAGAGTTCTGCATGAGGGCCACAACTCAAGATTTTCTATCTATCTGGGGAATACGAAAATGTACCAAGACCTGAAACTGAACGTCTGGTGGCAGGGAATGAAGAAAGAAATTGCTGATTTTGTATCGAAATGTCTTCATTGCCAACAAGTTAAAGCCGAACATCAACGACCCGCAGGCTTATTGCAGCCCTTACCGATACCGGAGTGGAAATGGGAACATATCACCATGGATTTCATTGCA
>NW_021025153.1:879696-894586 GCF_004153795.1 Camellia sinensis
ACCATAAAAACACGAACAGATAATCAAATAACCAAACAGATAGAATTACAATTAAACAGGTATACTCAGTCAATTCAGTTTCAATTTCAGTTAGTCAGTTTAGTAGTTTATTCAGTTCACTTGTCATTCATAATCAGTCTCAGTTTAACGGTAATCAGTGGTTATTCGGTAAACAGTGATGAGGGTTGTTACAGTCTCCCCTCCTTAAAAAGAGTTTAGTCCTCTAAACTCGAGTTACCTTCATTTTGGAGAAAAACAGGATTCAGTGGAAACAGTTCAGGATATCTTTTAGCCATGTCATCTTCCCTTTCCCAAGTGGCATACATGCCACCGTGGTTTTGCCAGTCAACTTTCACTAACGGAATCTCTTTGTTTCTCAGCTTCTTGATCCGTCTGTTTACAATCTGTATAGGCCGTTCCTCGTAAGTGTAGTTGTCACTCAGCATTACACGAGTCGGCCCTATTACATGGAAAGGATCCCGAAGGTAATCCCTCAACATAGAAATGTGGAAGACGTTGTGCATATGCTCCATTTCAGGTGGAAGCGCAACTTGATACGCTACCGGATTGATTTTCTCAATAATCTCGTACGGTCCGACATATCTTGGCGCTAACTTGCCTTTGACTCCAAAACGAGTCTGGCCTTTCATCGGTGTCACTTTCACAAACACGTGATCACCCACTTCATATTCTCTATCCCGTCTTCTAACATCAGCATAGCTCTTCTGTCTGCTCTGCGCAGTTTTCAGTCTTTGTTGTATCAGTTTCACTTTCTCAGTTGTTTTGTATACAATCTCGGGCCCAAGCAAAGGCCCATCTCCAACTTCTGCCCAGCAAATCGGAGATCTACATTTTCTGCCATACAATGCCTCGAAAGGCGCCATACCAATACTTGAATGATAGCTGTTGTTGTAGGCAAATTCAGCCAATGGCAAATGGCTTTCCCAGTTTCCCTGAAAATCAAGGACACACATTCTCAGTAAATCCTCCAAAGTCTGGATGGTCCTTTCTGACTGGCCATCTGTCTGAGGATGATAAGCACTACTCAGTCTCAATTCAGTACCCAATGCAGTCTGTAAGCTTTGCCAAAATCTCGATGTAAACTTCGAGTCTCTGTCAGAAACAATGGACACAGGCACTCCATGCAGTCTAACAATTTCATCAGTATAAATCACGGCCAATTTATCCGCATTATAAATTGTTTTGACAGGTAAGAAGTGAGCAGATTTAGTCAGTCTATCAACGATAACCCAAATTGAGTCCATACGGCTCTATTTGGACTAGTGGTGGAGGAGGTAAAGTTTGTTGTCTTTGCTTTTGTTGTTGTCTCACTAGTTCAGTTAAAATTCCTACCATTCTTTCTAATCGATCAATTCTTGCATCAGAATATTCAGACTCATTTGCATTGCTCATTCTTTCCATTGGTCTAATTATAAACAGAGGCAATAATCAACATAGGCAATAGTTCTCATAATTTACATTCTCATTTCATTTCAAATATGTGCTCATAGAATACACACACACTCACAAATCTTAATGCAATGCTCCTATTTTTTTATTTTTTTTTAAAGTCATCCTATAGCTCAATTGGACACGTGTGTGGGTAAATTAACTCGTGCTCTAATACCATTCTGTCATAACCCAAACCCCGCCCAGTAAGGGTCGGTAAAGTAATCGACCAGTAATCCGTGATTACCAAAGGCCTTCCTGTACCAATCAAAATAAGCGGGGCTAGCAGAAGCTTATAACATAAAGACAAAAAATAATCCATTGAGCTATGCATCTATATGCACAAATTCAGATGTATATAAACGTTAATTTACCCACTGTACGATACATACATACAAAAACATCATTCATGGATTTATATATATAAACAAAAGTTCGGCAATAAGATCAAGACTATACAACGGTCTTCTCGACCTAGCCTCAACTCGGAGGCACCAAAACTCGTAAGGCTTTAAAGGGTGACTCGACTCTCTCCCTAAGCTGGTTTTCCATGACGCTTACCTATATATATATATATATACAAAACAATGAGTTAAAGCTTATGAATAACATTAACGTAAAGTGGTTAGTGAACGAATTCCAAGTTATATCATATACAAAAAACAAATCATACATATTGGTCATATCAGGCGTATATCATAATATAATATTGGTACATCCCACAGAACATATCATATCGTATTTTGACTAGAGTAATCGGTTCTGGATACCGATTAAACACATATCACCACAATGAAATGGCCAACGAGATCTCATAATTATGTATATGTCATGGACTCGCATTTACATGTCGTCCCCCATGACTTGGGATTATCTGTGGATGTCATGGTAGATTCGCAAACATGACATTCGTTCACATAGCAAAATAACAGTTTAGTAAATCATATCTTTGTCATATAATGATTTGAACATAATTTATACAAACATATCTTTACAAGAATGTTACTCACAGTGGGCTTCCAGAGATGGTTGGTCGGTCCTTGACTTGTGACCTACAATCACAAATAGAGAGAGAGAGTAGAAAGTAGAGAAGAAAGACAGAGCTTTGAAGAGATGGAATTAAAGGATATGAAAGGCACAATTTATAAGGCAAGGATACTTGGGGCAAAAGAAAGAAAAAAAATAATAAAATAAAAGTTTACTTGGTGGGCAAAAAAGAGGTGTACTTGGGGAAAAAGAAAAGGAACTTTCCTTGTAAAGAAAGTAACTTGGAGAGAAAGTAAAATAAAAATGATTTTGCTTACTAAGGGTTCGTTTGGGAAGTGAGTTGGCTTTTTGACTTTTTAGCTATTTTAGCCTGGGGCTAAAAAGTCTCGTTTGGAAAGAATTTTTTGACTTTTTAAACTTTTTGTGAGAGAAAGAAATGAATAACATTAACGTAAAGTGGTTAGTGAACGAATTCCAAGTTATATCATATACAGAAAACAAATCATACATATTGGTCATATCAGATTTATATCATAATATAATAATGGTACATCCCACAGAACATATCATGTCGTATTTCGACTAGAGTAATCGGTTCTGGATACCGATTAAACACATATCACCACAATGAAATGGCTAACGAGATCTCATAATTATGTATATGTCATAGACTCGCATTTACATGTCGTCCCCCATGACTTGGGACTATCTGTGGATGCCATGGTAGATTTGCAAATAGGACATTCGTTCACATAGCAAAATAACAGTTTAGTAAATCATATCTTTGTCATATAATGATTTGAATATAATTTATACAAACATATCTTTACAAGAATGTTACTCACAGTGGGCTTCCAGAGATGGTTGGTCGGTCCTTGACTTGTGACCTACAATCACAAATAGAGAGAGAGAGTAGAAAGTAGAGAAGAAAGACAGAGCTTTGAAGAGATGGAATTAAAGGATATGAAAGGCACAATTTATAAGGCAAGGATACTTGGGGCAAAAGAAAGAAAAAAAATAATAAAATAAAAGTTTACTTGGTGGGCAAGAAAGGGGTGTACTTGGAGAAAAAGAAAAGAAACTTTCCTTGTAAAGAAAGTAACTTGGAGAGAAAGTAAAATAAAAATGATTTTGCTTACTAAGGGTTCGTTTGGGAAGTGAGTTGGCTTTTTGACTTTTTGGCTATTTTAGCCTGGGCCTAAAAAGTCTCGTTTGGGAAGGACTTTTTGGCTTTTTAAACTTTTTGTGAGAGAAAGAATGTAATAATTATTGATTGGATGTAATATTTTATCTTATTAGACTAAAAAGTTTATATTGTCTTTTTGTGGCTAAAATAGCCCCAATTCTTCTTCCCAAACGAAGCCTAAGGAAGAAAAGTAAGCCTCCGTTTGGGAAGTGGGTTGACTTTTTGGCCTTTTGACTATTTTTGACTATTTTAGCCTGGGCTAAAAAGCTTGGTTTGAGAATGATTTTTTGAATTTTTTGACTTTTTTGTGAGAGAAGAGTGTAATGATTACGGGTTGAATGTGATATTTTGTTTGTTGTGGTTAAAATAACCTATTTTATTTTTTGTGACTAAAATAATCCAAACCTCCTTGTCAAACGAAAATATATTTCACAAGAAGATGAATACTAATGAGATAGAGATAAAAAGAGATAAGATAAGGAAATAAGTTAGGTTCTTATTCAAAAATCTCACCACCAAACTGCAACCAATATCTCCTACTAAAATATTAATACTTCAAAAATTCAGAATCTCACATTAAATATATTGAACTCTGATTTTATTCACAAACTTTTAAAGTATGTGAACAAATATTAAAACAACTAAAAGTATGTGAACAAATATTAAAACAACTAAAAGTATTCAAATATTTTTAAGATTTTGATTTTATTTACATACTTTTAAAATGAGTGAATAAATATCAAAACAATTAAAAGTACAATTTTGAGAGAAGTAATTCATTTTTTATTTTTTAGATGAATTATTATATGTTATATTCTGTTCAGGCAAAATGCGTGACCAAATTCACAGTGGCCTTCTCGTAATATCTTTAAAACTCGGACCCAATTAAAAGCACAAGTCCTCTCTTCCCTTTTTATTTTCTATCCGTTGAACAAGAAAAAATAAAAAAATAAATGCATATTTGCTTTTTCCAAATTCTCCAATATTTTAGCACTCTCACCTTCTCAATCACTCAACACTCTCTCTTCTCCCAATTCCCTCTCTCTCTCCAATGGCGATTTCATAGTCTTCTCTCTCTCCCTCTTTCTCTCTCTCTCCCTCATCTAGCCGGAAACAATGGTGGTTTCCGACGATCATCACAGCTCCGACACCTCTCTGTTCCACAGTCTCAACTCCAAGACGCCATTTCTCGGGCTAAGACTCTACCTTGTGATCGGACTATGCTTTGTTTGCCTAATTATAGTGTTCGTTTTGATCCTTCTTTGGCTTCGTTCGAATCGAAGCTCGAAACGCCGAGGAATGCGCGTGAAGCACAGTTCAGGCATGTTACCTCTGTTCTGCAAGGATGTTAGCGAAATCAAGGACTCGGATCGAGCTGAGAACTGTAAAATTGGGGAATTGGAGAGAGAGAACAAGGCAATTGGCGAGATCGGGATTGATCAGATTGAGGAGAAGAAAGGGAGTTCTGAGAGCAACGTGTCAGGTGGAAGCCAGAGCGAAACAACGACGTCGTCGTCGGCGGTGTCGGCGGAGGGGATGAACATCGGGTGGGGGCGGTGGTACAGCTTGAAGGAACTGGAGATTGCGACGCGTGGATTTGCTGTTGAGAATGTGATCGGTGAAGGTGGTTATGGTATTGTATACAGAGGTGTTTTACATGATGCCTCTGTGGTCGCTGTGAAAAGCCTCCTCAACAACAAGTGAGTCGCTTCAATTTTATTTAATTATTTTTTTTTGAAGTTTTCTTGAATTTTGATTTTTGTTGGTAAAGCTTGGAAGAGTCTATAATGGTGTTATATAATCTGAGCTTCTTAGATCTGAAATATAATGTCGGCGTTGGTAACTGAATTTGTCTTATTTACTAAGTATTTATTAGGAAAAGTAAACTCTTACTTTGTTCTTTATTCCCTTTTGTTTTTTTTTTATGATTGTCTTCTTTAATTTTATAATCTACCTACTTTAGTAGTTTTCATTATTTTCTCTGCTTTGCTGTAGAATTTGTTCACTTTTGTTTTTTTGCAATTTTTTTTTTTTTGGGTAAATGGATTAGATTTGTTTTGATTCTAATAACAATTTTGTGAACCAGATTAAGTTTTTATCTTATAGAATGATGTTCATTTAGCTTAAAAAATAGTATTACTGAATTTGGCATAACAAAAAATATTTTTGATTGCTGTCAAATTATGGACTAGTTACTTCAGGCTTTCGAGACGTGCACAAACTGGCCCGGACACCCAGTTATTCCAAAAAAAAAATAAATTATGATCAGTTACTTTTTTCTCGGAAATAAATGAGAAATTATAGACTATTCCCGGAGTAACACGTGTCACCTGAAGCAGAGATGGAGAAAATTGCTGGATTCTTATATATAACCATGTTCATGTGACCAATAGTAAATTCGTTTTTCCTGAAACCAGGAAAGTTGTTGTGAACTTTTACTAATGGGCAACCTTCTAGGAAGTATGATTGAAATGTGGGATTGCTAATATATTTTTCAACATTTTAGAATTTTTAGATGTGCAAATTTTTAGAAACTTAATGAGTTACTGGACAACACTTAGAAGATTCGGAAATGTGTTTTGTTATATGATATGATGAAGCTTTATAACTTCAAAACTATGCTTCAAGATTGTGTAATAAAAATTTTCTTCCCTATGTGTGAAGTCTCAACAATGTCTTAACCGTCAATATTTTACTACTAATCATAAGTTTCTGGATGTGTTATTCACATTTTATGATCGTCTTGTATAAAGGGGGCAGGCAGAGAAGGAGTTCAAGGTGGAAGTAGAAGCAATTGGAAAAGTAAGGCATAAGAATCTGGTGGGTCTAGTTGGGTTTTGTGCAGAAGGTGCTAGAAGGTAATTTTCATTAGCCTTGTGGCTTCCTTATCATATTGTCTTACTGAATATGCATAGAAGAATATTTATATAAATTTTTTAAAAAATGCATAAAAGAATTCCTTATTATTGCCCCCTAAAATGACTGTTGCAACTTCTACTGCCCAATCAGATTGCTCGTGTATGAGTACATAGACAATGGCAATTTGGAGCAATGGTTACATGGTGATGTAGGGCCTGTTAGTCCTCTAACCTGGGATATTAGAATGAGGATTGCAGTTGGGACCGCAAAAGGGTGAGATATTCTAGCTTCATTTTTCATTTCATGGGTGTCCTAGCTCCTAATTGATGTTACTTGAGAATGATCAGTCAAAACTGGACTTTGATTTTTCACTTCTAAAATCATAAATTGTAACTACAGATGAGAAATATTTGAATTTACTTTTGCCTTAAAAAGTGATTGCGGCATAATTTTACTGACTCTGTAATTCAACAAAGCTCCACCGGCCTGTACGAGTTTGCCACTGTTATTGATAGCAATTGAGACCCCACATTTTGAAGATGAGCAATAAAACCATACAATACTGCTTAAAGAAAGCAGAGAGTAAGGAATAAGACTAATTCTTTATAATTTCTAATATACTGGCCAAAATTACCAGTTTCTGGCCCAAATTAATTATTTTGTTATAACCATTATAAATTTCTATTTGTGTTTGTTTTGTTTTGTTGTTTTTTTTTTCTCACAAGGTATTCAAAATTTTTAATTATTTGAAAATATCTTCTATTGGTTATATTCCATGGAATTTGAAATGGTTTCACTTTTCTTGTCATTTACCTATCTTATCTGTGGCCCATCTTTCAAGTAATTTTTGTCTTGCCTTCTGTTTTGTAGTCTTGCCTGAACTGTTGTATGACTGGTTTCTGTTTCAAAACAGTAGGGTTTTTTTTCTTTTTCTTTTCTGTTTTCTTCATTTCTGTTTTCTCTTGGCTGAACTGTTATATGCCTTGCTTCTGTCACAGACTAGCCTATTTGCATGAAGGATTAGAACCCAAAGTTGTGCACCGTGACGTAAAATCCAGTAACATTCTTCTGGACAGAAAATGGAATGCAAAAGTATCAGATTTTGGACTGGCCAAGCTCTTGGGACCCGAGAAAAGCTATGTCACTACGCGAGTGATGGGAACATTTGGGTCTGTTTTTTTCTGGAATTCCTCTATAAGGTCAATTAAGTAGCTGGTTAAAGTTCCTATAATATTATTAGGTTATTCTCATTTTTCTGTTGCAGATATGTCTCTCCAGAGTATGCCAATACAGGTATGCTCAACGAGGGGAGTGATGTATATAGCTTTGGAGTTCTGCTCATGGAAATAATTACAGGAAGGAGTCCAGTTGATTATTCGAGAGCACCTGGAGAGGTGAAAAAATTGTTTTTGTTTCTCTTGTTTGTTTGTCTATCTCTTCTTTTTGGTATTGATCATAACATCTTTGTAGTTTCTCTTTTTGAATTGGATCAGATGAACTTGGTTGATTGGTTTAAAGGAATGGTAGCAAGTCGACGTGGGGAGGAGGTTGTGGACCCCCTGATTCAAGTACAACCCTCTCCAAGAGCTTTGAAGCGGGTATTGTTGGTTTGCCTTCGCTGTATAGATTTGGATGCTAATAAGCGGCCAAAGATGGGGCAAATTGTACATATGCTGGAGGCAGATGAGTTTCCTTTCCGATCTGTAAGCCCTTTTCCACACCTGGTTATGGATGTGTTTGTGCAGTAGTGTTCTAAATGTCAGTTTGATAAGCTATATAGTTTCAATTTTGAACTTAAAAAAGAGTAAAAAGGAAAATAATTGTCAGTGACTATTAGTTTACATCTCTATGTCAGAGTAGTTGGAAAGAGGTATTTGGTGTGTGCTGATGCTTAATATTCCGGGTTTGACGAAGCAAGCAATTGATTCCTTGATTAAAAACTAAGATTGTAGGGTTGGTAAAATAGTAATTCCACACTATTTTCCACCGTGTCTACTTTATAATGAAACACTCAAAACATCAATTCTCATTTCTGATCCATTTGATAATTCGGCATGGTAAATTAGAGTGAAATCGGTTTTGTTTTGAGGGTTATATCCTTTCAATTCTTGTTGTCTTCTGCATTTGTCTATCTCAATTCAGTGAAAATTGCTTCATATTTTGCAGGAACCGCGCACAATCAAAGAGACAGCTCCTCTCCGTTCCGAGGCCGCTGTTACTAGTAAAGTTCCGGTTGCATCAAAGGATGTGGTGGGTGGCGACGCCCAAAGGTCGAAATGGAGATGATTATTTTCTGCTCAGGACACGGCATGGGAAGGTAAAATATTTTTGTACCTTGTATTTTTTTTTTCTTATCTACATGGAGGAATTGCATTGTTGCTCATTCTATAGTCCTTGAAAACATTTTTTTGTTATATGATCTATGTTATAAGACTTTCAACAGAACCTTGTAAATATATATGTTTGATTTCCATGTTACACTTGGCCTTTAAGTTTCATAATTTTATCAGTTTGACCCTTCAAATATTTTGGTGGCATTTGGTAGAGTTTTAAATTATGATTTGATAATAGAGTTATTTTTTAAGTTTTTGAGTTTTGGAATTATGATTTGAGTGTGGAAAATTTGTTTGGTTATAAGTTTTGAAAAGAATTTTGAATTGGATTTGGAATTTTTGATATGACATATGATATTTGATTAAAAAACTTACAACTCATTATCAAACATACAACTTAAAATTTTATTCAAAGCTTATAAAAAATTTAAAAAAATTTCAAAAATATTTTTATTTAAAATATAAAAATAACAGGTGTTAATTGTCCTAAAAATAAATAAATAAATAAATAAAAATAACACTATTCTGGTCAAACCGACCGGACGTCAAACGACCAGGTAGGTCAAATTTTAAAATTCAGAACCCCATTTGGATCGAATTTTTAAAAGTAAATGTGAAATTAATTTTTAAAAGTTATATTCAAACGTCACACTCAAATATAAATGTGAAATCATAATTAGAATTTCACGCCAAACACAGCCTTTCTTTTCCATTTTGACTCTCAATCTTTGAAATTTTTTTTAATGTACTCCTAAAATAAATTTACCTTCAATTTTGGAAAAAAAAAATGCGATGTTGAAAATTACGTGCTGTGCCGTCATGTGGATAGTCTATGTGGCATACAAAATGAATAAATGACGCTATATGTCTCCTCTTCCATCCTAATTTGTTTTGATAAAAAATAAGGGTTGGTTTGGGATGTCCTAAAAAAAGTGTATTTTTTAACTTATTGGTGGGTTTGGATTGGGTTTGGGTTGGGTTTGATGTGATGTGTTAGAGAAGTAATGTGATTTAAATAAGATGATGTGACTTAAATAAAATAACGACTTTTTAACTTTTTTAGTACATGCCAAACTAGCCCTTAATTGGTGTTCTTAATTTGTTGAGCCCTGTTGGTGTTTTGGCCGTGGATCTTTTCTTATAAATTGTTAGCAATCGGTTACTTCAGGATTTGGGTTCACAGGTGTCATGATGACAACTCAAAGTATCTTATTTTTATTACAAAAAAGTTATTGCTTTTGCACCAATAAAATTATGGAGAGCTTTGACAACATAGTAAAAAGTTACTCCCTCCGTCTCAAATTCTATTTTTTTATTATTCTCAAATATTAATCTCTTTTTAAAAATTAAGTACAAAAATAATATAAATTTTTTAAATAATATAAATTTTTTATTTTGTCATTCTTTTAAATTTGTTAACATAAAAAGTACAATTATGACATTGATATTCTTCAAAAAATATATCATCAAAAAGTAATTTGTAGAGAAATATGTTAGGTTTAGTTTTTTTTCAAAAGATATTTTGAAAAATTATTTTAAGAGAGAGTTTTAGAAAAAGTAATTGACTTGATGTGTATGAGAGAGATTTGTTTGGAAAATTTGTAAACCAAACAAATTTTGAAAAAAAAATTTGAAAAAATTTGTTTGGTTTAATTACTTTTAAAAACTTATTTGTAGAGAATTTTTCTCAAAATTTTTTAAGAAACACAAACTAAACAAGGCCATAATTTTTTTAAAGTGCAATAATTGCACTATCAAAAAAAAGTTAGATTTTTCAAAAAGAACTATTATTTTAAGATGGGGAGAGTAGTTTTTTTTGACTTTTTAAAGTCAAATTATTTTTCTATTTTTTTATACAAAAAAAATTAAAAAATTCATTTATTATCAACTTTTTAAAACACCACTATCTCAAATCATAAAATATGACGTTTCAAGACGTAACAAATATTTTAACATTTAAAACATATTAACTAACTATGTACGAATATTGCAATCCATCGTTAGTCTATCCAGTAATTTTTCGTGGCATTTAATATTAGACTATGGATTGATTTGACATGTTTGAAAAAGTTAAAAAATAATTATTTTATTTAAATTATATTATCTTATTTAAATTATATCACTTCTCTAATATAACAATTCAAACTTAATTCATATTTTATAAAAAGTCAAAAAATATATTCAAATCATCCTAAGCCTCCGTTTGAGAAGTGGGTTGACTTTTTAGTTTTTTGACTTTTTTGACTATATGAGCTTGGGCTCAAAAGCTTAGTTTGTGAGATAAGAGTGTAATGATTATGGGGTTAGATGTGATATTTTATCTATTATGGCTCATGAACCTATTCTGTCTTTTATGACTCATTGAGTCAAAAAAGCCCAACGAACCCTTGCCAAACCAATCCTAAATAACCTCTAAACATTAAAATATATATTGAGGTTCATTAATATCGACACGTGTCTACAAAGAATTATTTCTCGTTTTAATGGGGACACGTCATTACCATCAGAAAATCATGATATTCATAATCCCAACATGGTGGAGCCGATGTAACCATTTAAATGACATTTGATAACATATGAGTGGGCCCTCTGCATTGACATGTTCCGGTGCCACATAATAATGAGACAACATTATTAGGACAAAACATCCCTCCCGGCCTGCTCAACACTGGTTTTCATTGGTTGTGACCTGAAATATAACGGCAATCATTTTGTTTGGTTTACTCTTAAATTTTTTTAAAAAATGTTTAAGAGTTATAAATTAGGAACTCTAAGTATCTCTAAAGTGATAGTTAAAAAAGACTTATTAAGTATTTTAATCAATGTAACTCTAATTTTGGGTTTTAATAGGTTGACTATTGAGCTAGTTACTTTATCATTCTATTTTTTTTGTGACTACAATTGAAGAGCCTCAAAGGCTTTCTAAATAAATATGTATGCATATATTGATTTTTTGTATATTTATGTCTTGGATTTGAGATTTTATATATTTTATATATGTATATGTGTATGTAGCAATTTTATATATTTTTTTAATTATGTTTGATGAATTACGGAATAACTTATTTCGTATTTTGTATTTTTTTTTCTCCTCATTCTACTACAGGTTTTGTATGTTTGTATGAGGAAATTTATTATTATTGCAAATTTATATTAGTAAAATATCAGCAATTACTATTTTTTGTTTTAAAAATTAATTAAGTTAATTTGAATGATTAGCTAAAATAAATAGTACGATTGGAGAACACAATAGCTTAAGTAATTAGATAAAATAAAGAGTATCATTTTTTCGTACTTTAACTAGTGAAAAATAGAGAGTATAATTAGAGTTCTTCTCTAGGTGGGTTTCACCTCTTAATGTGATATTTTAACTTCTTTTTTTTTTTCTCTTCTCTTCACTGTCAGCTCATTAGAGCTAGTTTTAGAGATCATTTTTAGAGCTCTCTATCATTGTTGAGTTTTTTTTTTATGCTGTTATAAGATTTTTTTTTATAAAAAAAAAAAATTAGATACACTTAGGCTTTGTTTGGAAATAATTTATTTTAGTAATTTTTTAACTTTTTTTACGAAAAGATATTCAGAAAAGTAAAGAGAGCGATGTGATAACTTATAGTGATTTTTTTTTGACTTTTTAGCTAAAACTAAAAGTTGCCAAATGAGACATTAATGTAAATATACTTCAAAAATAAAATATCTATGAAATTTTTTTTAACAAACTCAATAAATACTTCTAAAAAAGGTTTGACTTCTCTCAACACTTGTCTCAAGTTGGTCATCTCAACTTGAGAGAGTGTTTGAGCCTAATAGTGTAATAACCCTCACCACTGTTTACCGAATAACCACTGATTACCGTTAAACCGAACTGATTATGACTGATAATCGAACTGAATGAAATATTGAACTGACTGACTAAAATCTGAAACCGATTAATTGAATATACCTGTTTGAATTGCAAGTCTATCTGTTTGATTGTTTGATTATCTGTTTGTGTTTTATGTTAAATTTACGAATTTGAGGCCTTATCGGCGGTCGAATCTGAAATTGGTTGATGTTCTATGATGTTTAGAATTAATGTGATTTTATGGTGTATTTATCTGAAAACTGATTAGGTATGATTAAATTAGAGTAAATATTGGGTTAATTGCAAGGTTTGACTTAATTACAATTAGACCACTTAGTGGCCATTATCTATGCACTCTTGAGCCTTATACATTGAATCAAACACTTTTGCTCAGCTCATTTTGAGCATACCACCGACTTGAGAGAGGGAGTGAGAGTGCCTTCATCTCTTTTTGCTTGATCTTGCTTGGATTGAGAGAATTGAAGTATAGGTTGCTAATTTGAGCTTCTAGTCTTGCATTGAAGACCTAAGGTAGAGCAACTACCCTTTCGTTCTTGAGTTTAAGTGATTCTTGCATGATTTATAGCAAATTGTAGCCTTGAGCCAAGTTATGGCTCTTACATGTTGAATTGAAGCTCATTCCTTGCATGCATATTTGTATTGTAGATGTTGAGTTGTTTTCATGGCAAAATGTTACATGCATGTTCACAATTATGTTTAAGTCCATGATTTCATCATGTTTTGGAAACAATTGGCTCCTTAGAGCATCAAATTGAAGCTTTGAAATGGTTTTAATCCATGCATGTTTGCATGTTCTCCATGTTCATGAAATTGGTTTGAAATTGGGTTTGAATTAAACACCCTTGGGCTTTGATTCCTTAAATTGAGTTTTGAATCATGTTTAACTATGAGTTTATAAGAGTTTTCCAGAAAATGGGCCCAAGAGGATCGGTTTTGATGCATTTAAACTTGAGTTTGAGCTTGGAGGCGCAATCTGGAGATTTCCAGATTTTGCACTCCCGCTCGAGCGGGGAAAGTGACGCTCGAGCATGGAATTCGAGCATCCAGTATCTCTGCACTGTTTTACAGTTCGCTCGAGCGGAGGATTGGGCGCTCGAGCGGAGTCATGTGTCTCAAGCTTGAGCGGGCATCGAGCGTCCGTCGAGCGGAGATTTCACTCATCCAGTACTTTTGCAGTACGCTCGAGCGGGGGATTTGACGCTCGAGCGTGTACCCTTGTTTGCATGTCCGCTCGAGCGGAGTGACCTACGCTCGAGCGCGACCCCTGTTTTCTGAAAAATCTGAAAATGCTTTTAAAAGTACATCTTTACATCCTCATCTCATTATAGGCATTCTTAGGCCTAGTTTATAGCATCTTAATGAGGATATAGATGTAGAACACACCGAGGCAAATTAGGGATTAAGTTATTATCTCTTCCGACTGTGTAGCTTAGTGCGTGTTCAATCTGTTAACTGTGTAGGATTGACTTTCTGAGGAGACGCTCTAGCTTACTGTAGCCCAGAACTCTGTGAGTAACATCTGTGTAAAGATATGTTCAAAATGATTATCTTCTGAACGATTGAACCGTACTGCTTTCTGAACTGATTACTGTTAACTGAATGAATGTATGTCCTATATTCCGAACTGTATTGTGGCATCCTTAGCACCTACTGTTTACTGATACTGTTACAGAGATCTCTGTCGGTTCCCTCGTTGGAACCACTACTGTTACTGACTGATGGCCATCATTTACTGCTCGGTCTTTTAAGACCTACTGTTTACTGTACTGTTATGCTAATGGATGTACCACATATGACTGTACTGACTGAACGACTGAAATACTGATTTAATGAACTGTTTTCATTACTGTAAGGACATTCATTCTTAACCCTTTTACGTATTGTGTTATTCACTGGGCTTTAGCTCACTGCTCATATATATATATGTAGGTGTACAGGCACCAGACCGCAGCTAGAAGCGTCGGGATTAACTCCAGTTTTGTCGAGCCAACCTATGTGCCTCAATGCGAGGTTCCGAGCCTGCCATGCTATGGCTTAGGGGTTTTTAATTTCCCCGTCTGTCTCTGTATCTGTTCTGTTCGACTGTATAGACTGTACTGTACTAAATGATTGTATATATGTATATACTGTTTTGTCTGACTGTGTATATTTGTATGAAAGTCTTTTTGGCATTCAGACTGTCACAGTTCATTGGACATTGTTTATTTACTGTAT
>NW_021025154.1:0-44881 GCF_004153795.1 Camellia sinensis
GTGTAGGGTAATTTCTTCTCCGTGTATTTTACAACTGACGTGAGCCATAAAGCTTACCACTTTCCCTTCTTGCATCAACCACACCAACCCAAACCCTCTCGTGAGCTCACAATAAACCACATAACCCAAACCCTCTCTCCGGAATAATCAACACTTGGAGCGGTGGTCCAATCTAACTTTCAGCTCTTTTGGAACGACTTTTTCACAAGTCTCCACTCCACACAATTTGTTCTCCCTTCCGAGTCAGTTCTAGTCAATGGTGATTGCTAAACCTGGAGAAATCTTTCTTTCACAAACCGCGTGGTAATACCCAGCCAACCTCAGAAAGCTAGCGGATCTCAAACACACTCTTAGGCCTGTTGCCCCAACTCTTGGCACTTGCCTCTACCTTTGGATGTATCAACAGACACTTCCTTCCCCGGATACCACGTGGCTAGGAATTTGACTTCCCTTCAGCCAGAACTTCACACTTCCCAAAACTGCATTACAGCCTATGGGCTCTAAGCAACTCAAGCAACCACTCTCAAGTGTTCCTCGTGCTCCTTCCTCAGAAGCGCGAATAGATAAGGATTGTCGTCCACGAAAACGACTACAAATTCGATCCAAAGAATTCCCGGAAGATCCGGTTCATCAAGTCCATTAAGGGACTGCCGGTGCATGGTAAGCCCAAATGGCATACCAGAAACTCCATAATGGCCATACCGCTGTTCGGAATGCCGTCTTAGGAATATTTCTCTCATCCCTGACCCTCAACTGGTGGTAACCCGATCTCAAGTCTATCTATAGAGAAAACAACGGGAACCCTTCAACTGGTCAAACAAATCATTCTATACGGGGCATTAGGGTATTTATTCTTAACCGTAAGCCCGATTCAACTTCGGTAGTCATACACAATCTCAAGGCACCATCTTTTCTTTTTTAGCAAAGGAGCGGGCCGGTGCTCCCCACGGGTGAAAACACTAGAGCGAACAAAAAACCCTTATCTAAGCAATTCCTGGAGCTGAAACTTTCAACTCAAACAACTCTGCTGGAGCAAAAACAAGGTACCATAGAAATCGGGCCGTTGTCTGGGCACTTAAATCAATAGAGGAACTCTATCTCTCGGGTGAGGCTTGCAAACTACAAGTTTCTTCGGGAAAAAACATCCGAATACTCAACAAACACCTCGGCCAAACAAGCTGGGTTCTTCACCACTTCTCAACCACTCTCAAGCTAGCCAAGTAGACCACTAAGCTCACTTCGCCCTCGCGAATCATACCCCGCGTGGCAAAACACTACCAACCCGGTCTCCCAAGAAATGGAACCACTCCCCGTTCAAGGTACCATAACGTGACCCTCGGCGGTAGAATCGATAACAGCCCGGATTATGACGATAGCCAGTCCATTACCCAAAATAGCATCAAAGCCCTTCATGGGCATGACAAACAAACGGAAAAGGAAAGCCTATGGTCGGCCAGACCTCTATATCACAACCTCTAACACCCTGTTTCAAGATTCAACTCACCACCCAAAGCGATACCACACAATAGGAGATGCTAACATGTGCCAACTCCAATTTCTAAAAACAGATACAAATACAGCAGATACCAAAAGAATGAGATGCCCACCCGTGTCCAATCAACACACTAGCAACCGAGTTGCCAAAGCAGAAAAGTACCTCTTCACTACTGATGGAGCCGGCCACTTAATCCTACGCAGATAAACAGGCATACACGCGCCCTGTAGGCCCCTGATCCACCTGCTCACCTCTAGGAGCATATGATTGTTGCAACAGACTGGATGACGAAAGCTCCCGGATTGGCCCTCAGGCCCTGCACAGACTGAGCTGGCTGAAAACTCTTGTTGCTGCTAGAACCAACGCCTCCCGACCAGTGGCCACTCAACTGTGTGCAAACCTCTCAGGTGCCCAGGCTATCCACGACTGATAACAAGACAAGGGCTGCCCCCTTCCAAAACTCTGGGACTCATGCGGTCTAGCTGAAGAAGAAACAGCTCTTCTGACCCCCACCCTCTGCGGGCAAACTTGAAACTTGTGCCCAGCACTGGCCACACTTTGTAAGAAGCAAAACTCCCCCTGATTGCCTCTTCCCCGGCCTGCACCGGCCACTGGAAAGGTCGATCTAGAAACTGCACCCTGAGGCTGCTGAGGGTTATAACCCCTCCTGTCTCTTGCCATTCACCCTGACCATCCTGGGCTCCTCTTGGAGCCCCTCTGCTCTTCCTTCTCTTCCTTGAATCATAATTCATATGAGCCAGCAGCACTCTACTAGGTGTCTATACTCTCGGATATTAAGACCCAACAACTCTCAACTTGAGGGCCCGCTCTCAACTTCCGCTCACAACGTCATAGCAAGAGGCCGATTCCTCGGACGCCCACCAATTCAGGTGCAAACCTGGACAAACTGCGTAAAAGTAGGCCTTCAAACCGGCCACTGACAAGCCCTGCTGTTGTAAGCCAAGGGTAAACTGATCCCTCAGCTTCTCCTAGCTGCTGCCAGACAAAAACCTCTCCTGGAAAAGCATTTACCAAATGCCTCCCATTGTACCCCCAACACGAGTTCCTTCTCATACTTTCCACCATTGACCCGCATCTCCCTTCAGCTGGAAGGATGCTAGGTCACTTTCAGTGTTCCGTCCTCGATGCAAGCCTCTCGAACGCTCTTACTCATTTGCTCTAGCCACTCATCAGCCTTCAGTGGCTCCTTCGGATCCCGATAAACTCATCCGCGATTAGACGGAAGAACTCCTTCTTCAAGAAGGAAGGCCCTGCCTCAGCTGGTCTGGATTCCCAGCTCCTAAGAATAACCCCAAGCTCCTGCTAACTTCTCGTGCCAAAGCACTCATAGCTGCTTGCCCGCTTGGCTCGGCCACGTGGCCTGGACCAACTCCCTCCTGTTACTGCCGGAATTCTCCTCCCGGTAAAACGTACTTTTTCCTGCCTCGCAGGGCCTACCGCGCCTAGCCACACTCTTCCTCGTCCTGACATCCTAATAAAGGTAATAACAGAAACGCTTAGCACATTCACAAATGTGCCAAACTAAACACATTCACGTTCCTAATGCATGGACAACTGTAATTCACACCACGTTAAGCACAAAACACATAAAGCACTTACGAATTTTCATTCTTCTGGATAAATGATAGTCCCGAGGCGTTACTAGAGATTCCGCGCCAGAAACAGCATTTGATTCAAGTGCTTTTCCAACAAGCACTCCCAGAAACCCAAGGATCCAATCAACATCTAGAAACTACATTCCATACCCCACATAGTCACATAAGCATTGTTATCAAATTAAGCCAATAGCATATGACACTTCTAGGCTCGCCCACTGTCAACCAGTGTCTACACCTAAGTCTCTATCAAGCGAGACAAACCCATTGTGATCCTAATCCACTTCCCCACGTACCCAAAGTATTCAAGCCCCGGTACGCTCTGATACCAAGTTTAACGCCCTCAAAATAATTAACATTAAACCCATCAAATAAAACATTTCATTTGACATACGAAATATCCACATCTTTCTATTCATCAGAGTTTCATTACAAAAGTATTACATGTTAACAACAAAAGCAAAAATGCCCTACGGGCTTACAGTTTTCCCAAGTTAACACTTGGTTACAACAAAGAGTGCTAACTCATCTACACATTAAGCCCTCGGCTTGAATATACATGTAATACATCAAAAAGGAAACTTAACAACAAAAAGGATCTGTCCCTCTAGCCTCCCAAGCTATGACTTGGAGGTGGCATGCTACCTGTACCTGAAAAATGATATTCCCATATAAGGGTGAGCCACAACCCAGTGGAAATACACTAAACCAAACCATGAACAATGACTAAAAGATTAGCAATTGAATAGATGGCCAACACTGATACATCCACATAAATCACATTTTTATGTCATACAACTTATGAGCCCAAGTTACTTTCATTTTCCCTTTTTTCAACAGATAAGCATATTAGCTCTATCATCATTTCAACAGATATGTATAAAAACTATATCCCACATTCACCGATAAGCATATAAGCTATATCCACATTCTCAACAGATATGTATAACAAAAATCCCACATTCACAAATAAGCATATAAGCTGTATCTACACTTCACAAAAGATAAGCCATATGAGCTCTATCTTCACTTCTCTAGACAAGCATATGAGCTGTATCTACGGAGTTCATCCCCTATCTTCTCCCAATACTATCCGGTTTAGAGGTAATCCCCCATCTTCCCCTAAACCGCAGAGTACATCCCCATCTCCTCTCTCTAACACATAACGTATACAACACATTAGTTCTATATACAATCACTCAATACATACAGTTAATGTATTCTATCAACCGTCAAATTCCATGACACATTCCATTGATTAGTTTCGTTTGCCTAATCATCATGCATTGTCTACAACAATCACGACTATCCTCCGCCGATAGCCCAAAACAGTTATTCTAAATAGAAAGAATAAATCCACAAATGGATATTCGATCAAACATTTCAATTCGGTGAGTGACAAATAATCACTACACCCTTAACCCCATGCATTCCCAATCTCCACAATTCAATTTCATTTCCTCATTTCTCACAATTAATTATCCCAATTAATCAAACAATGTAATTAGGTTCATCTTCCATAATTAACATTACAACCCTTAGGTCCCATTTTCATCAATGATTCAACATTTATTCCATTTCTCTATGTCAAACATGCATCTAGGTTTATTATACATAAAACCCCAACTTTTGTAAAAATAACACAAAAGCCCCAAACTCTCACAAAATTACCAAAACAACCCCAACATTTCAAAATACTAAAATTAAAGACAAAATCCATAGAGAGGAGTAGGATATCCCTACCTCAAATTCGGAGTCCCAAGGGAGAAGATGACAAAACCCAAAGTGCTCCAAATCCCGAAATTTTCAGTTAAAATGTAGCCTCAACGATCACAAACTTTTTTGTAAAGGCCAAAGGTGAGCAAATCACTCCTACTAGATCAAAACCTAGAGAGAAGGTCGAGTTCTAGAGTGAGAGGCTCAACAATGGTGTTTTTGAAAAAGTATGAGAGAGAAGAGAAAGTAAAAAGTGATTTGAAAAGTCAAAACTCGGAACTTAAACCTAGTCGCCCCGCTCGAGCGTCAAACACTCCGCTCAAGCGTCACTCATAGACTTCCGCACGAGCGTCAACTATTCCGCTGCAGCGGCGGATGCACACAACCAGAACTTTTTACAGAACTAGGTCTCCGCTCGAGCGTCAACTCTCCCGCTCGAGCATCACACACAGAACCCCGCTCGAGCGGCCAATCCCACGCTCGAGCTTCCAACACTGCACAGGAAATACTGGATGGGTGCAATTCCCGCTCCAGCGCCAAAACTCCGCTCGAGCGGACAGGTCAAAATCTGGGTGGGCAACTAGTTTTGGTTTCTACACTCAACCAACCTGTAACAAATATGCCCAACACATCCTATAACCCAAATACAAAGTAAGAAAGGATGTACACCAGGTAATAACCAACTACTATCATCCACGGACACATGTCCGGATCATTGTACAACAAGGGTAAACCCGGGATCGCTATACAAATATTAGCCAATTACAAATTATCAAATGTTATAAAGATCTAAAAAATATGACATGATTATTGACAAATCAAATATTGTCACGTGTCTAATTAGTCTAAAATCAAGATTATACAGTGGTCAAGTCAAATTTTACTATGTGTTAAAATAATGTAGTTTCAAGTAAATAAAGTCTCCACTGATCAAATTGAGCCACTTGTCACATTGGGTAGTTAAGTTGATAAAATTATGACACATTATTAAAGTGATATATTTAAATTTATCTTCATACTAATAAAAAGATAAATATTAATAAAATAATATTTTGGTACTTATCACTAAATAATTAAGGATAATAATCCTAAGGGGTTGGCTTAGAGTTAATGTAACGCCCTGAAATAAATGAAAATAAACCATACATCATGTTAACTAAATAACAACCCATGAATAAAATAATTATCCTCCATTAATTCCTATTACTTGTACAAAAGAGTAACATATGCAGAAATACATTCACAAGTCTAACCTTAAATCTATAGCATATGTTACATGTGTAGACACCCCATTTTTGACCGACCTTAAGACTCAGACGTCACCGATGGAGCGCTTGGTGATATTGCATATCGTGCTCGTTCAGAGGTTACAGAGTCTCGGCCGCGAGCCTTGCCTCCGGACTTCCAGACTCTTTCATTCTTTGCCTCGGTTTGCGAACCAGGCTCCGTTTTCTCTGTTTTCTCTTTCTGAAGGGAGGGAGAGGTCTCATAGATCATCTCTCAGTGTCCGTAGGCTACGTTTCGTGGTCGTAGGCCATTTTGCCCGTTTGGAGCCCGGTTTCCGGTTTTCGGAGTCGTTGGCCGTGTGCCTCAGTTCGGGACCGCTTAACCATCTCCGTTTGCTCTGATTTTTGGCATACATCTTGTTTGCTCCCTTTTGAGGGACACTGTGGTCTGAGAGACCAACTTTGTGGTCGGACACCACTTCCGGTGCCTAACAGCCCACTTTTGGGGCCCCAAACTACGTGTTTTGGCTCCCGAACCTTCATTATGCATTTTTGGGCTCCGACCTAAACTTGAGATAGTCATATTTTGAGCTCCTTTTCATGTTTTATTAAGGACCTTTTACTGTTTGAGATCTCCTCCTATCACTTTCTTCTTTAATGCTCTTTTAGGCCTACTTTTGCACGGTATTTTAGGCTTACTTGTGAGCTGTTTCGGACTTGGTCATAAACTAAAAAGTGTCTTTTTTTGAGCCCCTCTTCATATTTGTTGAAGGGCTCTCGGCCGTTTGGGACAAGTAGCTACCACTTGCCTTTATATCTCACTTTTTGGCCTTTTTGGGGGGAAATTTGAATTTCAATTTCTCCCCCATTTTTCCCCCTCTTTTCCACCCTCTTGTGTCTATATAACAGCCCCTTCAGCTGTGTTTTGCAGACATATAGATTTTTGTATAAGCCTCTCACATTAAATTTCTCTCTCTCTTTACTCTAAACCTCAAAACCCCTTAAGTTCTTAACCATTTTTACACACCATCACCTAGCACCACACCACCACTTCCATTTCCAGCAGCTTGGAGGTCTTCTCAGAGGCTAGGAGGCAGCAAATTTGGTCCAAGAAGTTGCTAAAGATTGGTCTACAAGGGTGAGTTACCATTTCCCTCTTTCTAGCTCATTTTTTGCAACATTTCTTAGCCTCTCTTTCTTGTATATCTGAGCTCCGGCCATAACTGAAAGTAGTGTTTTTTTGAGCTCTATTTCATGTTTCATTAAGGGACTTTTGTCGTTTGAGGCCTCCTTGGTGCACTTACTTCATTATCCCTCTTATATGCCATTTTCTTGTGTAATATTTTTGGCCTGTGTATAAATTTTTTTGAGCTCTTTCATGAACTGAAAAGTTTCTTATTTTGAGCCCTTCTTCAACATTGTTGAAGGGCTCATTACTGTTTGAGGCCTCCATTTATCACTCGCCATTATATCTCTATTTTGGCTCCATTTTTGCATGATTTGTTAGCCTATTGTGCTTCTGTTTCTGGGCTCTTTTCAGAACTGAAAACAGTCTTATTTTGACCCCCTCTTCATGTTTCATTAAGGGTCTTTCATGGTTTGAGGCATCTTTTATATACTTTGTGTTATATCTCTCTTTTTGGCCTCATTTTGCATAGCATTTTGAACATATTTTCTTACTGTTTTGGGTCCGGCCATCAACTGTAAAATGCATTATTTTTGGCCCCTCTTCAATGTTGTTGAAGGACCCCTTTGTGTTTAAGGCCAGCAACCACCACTTGCTTCTTTGGCCATCTTTTGGCCCATTTCTTGCATAAGAGTTTAGCCATACCTGTGCTGGTTTTTGTGGTTTGCCATAAACTCTAAAAGATCATGTTTTGGGCCCCTCTTCAACTTTGTTGAAGGGCCCTAATCTGTTTGGGGACAGCAGCTGTGAGTTGCTTCTTTATCTCGCATTTAGGGCCATTTTTGCATGCTAGTTTTTCCCTGTTTGTGTTTGCTGTTTGGTCTTGCTTAAAACTGTGAACACACTTATTTTGGGACTTCCTTGAATCTGTCTTCACATATCATAGTCAAATAATGCATGCTTGATGTAGCTACAAGCCATTTCATGTGCTTAATCTTGCATTTCGGGACCATTTCATGCATCGGGGGCTATATTGTCATGATTCGGGACTGTTTTGGGGCATATTTTAGTACTGAAATTTGCATGCTTGTATGCCATTTTCCATGCCTTGCCATGTCTCATTAGAGTGGCATTTCGGTGCCTGAGGATCGGTTCTCGGTTTGCGTGCACGCGTGCACGCATTTCGAGTCATCCTGTCTTCATCTGTTGGCCTCCTATGTGAGTGTGGCTGAGGCTCTCTCATGTTGGTGTAAGCCCATTATTGCAGTGCGTATGCCATTTCATCCATAGCATTGTGTATGCTCGGTTGTATATTACCTCGTGTAGCGTGTATGCCATTCCATAACATTGTGTATGTTACGATTGTATCTTAGTTGCATTTCATGCATGTCATGCATATTGTATTGTGTTTGGGATAGAAGTTAGCCCGAGCACGGGAAACGAGGGACGTTTCGTACTCCGAGTGACGAAACGTGTCTCAATTCCCCAGTCACCGACAATCCGGATTATCCATGATGGAGTCAGGTTTTAGTTGTGTTTTCATGTGCATTCATCCTATATTGAATTGTGCAATTCGACTCCTCGGCCATCATGCATCGATATACGTGATTGGTGGCATGAGGATCGAGGCATGCATATGTTTGTGAAAATACATTGCTATGCCCCTTTCCTGCTCTCTGTTGCAGCAAATCAAGAATCAGCAATCTTCTGGAGCTTGGCGCACTTTCCAAGAATAATTGCAAAATAGAGGCTAATTGGGGCATCCCAGTGGATTTCCGCGCAAAGGCAGCCCAGACATGCATCATTCATCAGAGTCAAGGCAGTCCCTGGCTTGCATGCCAGTTTATAGCTTTCTTAGTTAATTTGTAAATTAATTAGGAATTTGTTTATATTCGGACTGTATCATTTGGACTGTATTATTTGGACTGTACTATTTATTCGGACTCTCCGAGTGAGGGCAATTGTATAATAAGTGTGCGTGAGTGTGTGTATGTCTTCCAACCCCACGCCTTTCTTCCCTTTTATTTACCCGCTTATGATGGTAGACTAGGGCATATTTAAATTAGCATACCTTATGCTTAGCATGCGTGCACCCATACATTTGTCTTACATGCACCAGGCTCGGCACATCATTCTAACTGCATTTGTATTTCAATTCTAAATTGAATACGTGTTAGTTGTAGCATTTCACATGTCATTGTAGATTAGCCGAGCCTATCTTAGTCGCATTTTGCATGTGTTGCATTAGTCATCAACTAGTTTTTATGATTACTAACTAGTTTTTGTTTTGGCTCGAAGTACTCGGTAAGCATTTATGCTTTAGCATACCGCATGCGTGTGAGTATTTCCGTAACAGCATGATTACCATGAGGCTAGCTGCTTATGTGATATAACTGCTTGAATGCCTGTGGATGGAGGTTGAATTACCCAAATTGGAATAATGCATTAAAACTGTGAGTTTTAAGCCCACTAGATAGTGGCAAAATCATCTTTTCTAAAAGCCCACTTGAGGGTGGCAAAATCTGCATTTTAGCCTACTTGCGAGTAGCAAACCATTTTCAAAACACACATGAAATGTGTTATTCCAATTTAGGCGATTTGGTCTATACTTGTTCGCTGTGCACATAACATAGTAATTCTAGGCTGATAACCGGAATAAGAGCATATAATGTTTTCAAAAGAGGATATCATGGTTAGTAGAGGCCGATCTTTGGATCGGGCGAGAGGGGGTGCTCATAGCTGACCTTCCCTAATCGTACCCTAGCTCCCGAGCCGAGGCAACTTTGGTGATGACAGACACGTGGCCTTTGGCACCGAGTCAGGGTTTCCTAGATTCCCCCATAATAAAATATTTAGGTGGCGACTCTGTATCTGGCAAAGCAGTCCATGTTTGGCACTTCTTTTCAAAAATCTGTTTCTCAAAACAATTTGCCGGATTTGGACTCTTTGGTTCAGGTTTAGAACCGTGACAACAAATCGAGTCCGAATTGTAGCGGGGTCCCTCGCGGACGTGTTACAACATGATAAAGAAATATGATGAATATAAACAAACAAGATAACGCCTTAATAGCTACAATTTTCCAAGACGATACTTGGTTACAACAAAAGTGAGTTTTAAACTCAATACAGATAATGCCCTAGGTTTATACAAAAATAATTACAACAAGTAAACAAAATAAAACTCTTGCTCCAAGTCCTCCCAAGCTATTGCCTTGGCGGAGGCATATCATTAGCATCTGAAAATAGTTTTCCATATAGGGTGAGCCAAAACCCAGTAGAGATACTCTAACACAGTTTATGAATCTTAACAAAGTCATAAGTTGAATGCATATGCAATGCTCGTGCTGAAAACGTTTTCATTCCTCTTTCCAAAACCATGCGATGCCAAGCTTATATCTCAATTCATGATATCATTTCCTTTACAATAGAAAACATGGCAATGAATACAACACTGTGAATCTCTAGGATGTATTTGCAAATAAGCTATAAGCACTGCCAAATTGTCATTTTTACCAATATTAACCGGAAGGCTCTACACCTAACCGTGCGAGGTTTTGGACTTTCATCAAGGACACACAGGCCAACATAATACCACAACTATACTCCTATCCAGATTCACCAAGGTATTCATCATTTTTTTTCTCAAAACAATATACATTTTCAAATGTGTTAAATATGCAACAATGCTCAATGCAATGGATGAGAAAATAGTTTCAATTCCCTTAATTCTCATGCATTTTTACAACAATTATAACTATCCTCTACCGATAGCCCAAAAACAGATATCTCTAAACAGATAAATAATTTCCACAACAATAAACATTTCGAAAATCTCAAGATAGGAGTGATAATACATATCTAACCCCGCCATCCTCATCAACATCAATTCAATTTATCATTACGAAATCAGCGTTTGAAATCTTTAGGGCAAAATCCACTATTCTTTATAAATCAATCCCAAGGATAAAAACACATTATCTTATCATAACTCATTCTCATTTACAATTCCATAACCATTTCCAAGAATCCATTTGAAAACCCCAATTTTAATTTTTAACCCAAAGCCCTAAATTTGTCCAAAAATTTCCAAATCACAATATTGTTTTAGAAATAGAAAATAACTAAGTTAAAAATCATAAGAAAGTGTGGAGAATCTTTACCTCAAGCCTAGAAGAAAAGCAAGAGAGAGAGTGGAGGAATCTCAGAGACGCCAAAAATCAACTTTGTTCCGATTAAGAGGAAGCTCTCTGAGTGCTCTAACTTTTTGTCAAAGGGACTAGGGTAGAGAAACCAATGGATCTAGATGTATTTGTAGAGAGAAGATGAGTTTTAGAGAGAGAGAGAGAGAGAGAGAGAGAGAGGGAGAGAGAGTTTCAATTTAGGGTTTTGAAATGTTTAAAGATAGTGAGGAGTGAAAAAGTGATCTAAAAAGTGATTTTTACAACCTGACATATGTGTAGACCGCTCGAGTGAAGTAATGGTTGCTCAAGTGACTAGACACAATAAGTGAGACCGTTCGAGTGCAGAAAGTACCGCTCGAGCGAAGAATACAAACTCCCACAAGTTTTACAGACAGAGGACCATCGCTCGAGCTCAAGAATGATTGCTCAAGCCAACACCGCTCGAGTGAAAGAATGACCGCTCGAGTGAAAGAATGCCAACTCCTAGTATCTCTACAGGCCTGCAAAAGTACTGAGAGTTCTCAAAGACCGCTTGAGCGTAAGAAGTGTCGCTCGAGCGAAGAAGCCAAAATTTGGGCAGGAACCATTTTGAAAAACTAACTTCCGACCTGTTCCAAATGTAACCAAGACACTCCAATAACCAAACTCAATGAGGAATAAGGAGAAATAAGATATGAACAATTGTATAAGACAATAAAACCAGGATCCAAAACATCAAATGGGTTAAGTTATAGTTAAAAACTTGAGGATGAGATCCAAAGTTTCGAGTTCGAGTCACTCTAAGGGGTCACTGGAGGTTTGCTTGATGGTTAACATCAAGACATTCGTTAAGGTGGGCGCAAACTAATTTGGACACCCAATTATCAATAAATAATAATAGTAATTGGAAAATCTAGATTATTGAAAAAGAAATGCTTTTGGAAAATCTAGATATATCCAGTGTTAAAGTGATTATCGATTTCAACAATCCAATAAAAATTATGCAGCCGTGATCAATATAGAGTAGAGAGAGTAAACACAAACAACCACAACACAACAGATTTTATACATGGAAAAATCACAATTGGAATCCCGCCAACTTCTGATAAAAACCACGAGCCCTCTATCAGACAAATAATCTACTATGAATAAAGAGTAGTACAAAAGTGCAGCTCGACTTTTCGTGCTTCTTTCAGAGACGACTAGTACTACAGTTCGGACTCCAGCGGTTTTGAATCTAATCTCACAAGTGCAATGTGAAATAGATAAACACCAAAGAGTTCAAATTTGACAAATCTTTTGGAAAATCAATTTTGAATCAAAATGCCAAAAATGGATTGTTTTGCAAGATACAGAGTCGCCACCTAAATTTTTTTGAGAAATTTAGGAAACTTATGACTCGTGCCAAAGGCCACGTGTCCGTCATCACCAAGATTGTCTTGGCTCAGGAACTTAGGTACGAGAAGGGAAGGTCATGAATTGAGCACCCCCACTCGCTCGATCAAAGATCGGCCTTTACTAATCATGATGTGATTCTTATTTACATTATATGTTCTTGTTTCGATTTATTAGGCTAACTTACTATGTGATGCATACACAGGTATAGACTAATTTGCAAAAATTGAAACACTTTGATTCATGTTTTGTTTTGAAAATTGTTTGTGAATGTGCCATTTGAAAAACTGGACTCAAATGTACATTAATCAAACTATTCCAATTCAAGTAACTAGCCTTCATCCATAGGCATTCAAACAGTTTATCACTTAAGTACTTAGCCTCATAGTGAACATGCTTTGACATGGCAACAACCACACTCATGCGATATGCTAAAACAAATAAAAGCTCACCTAGTACTTCAAGTCAAAAACGATGACAGAGTTAGAATAATGCATGATCCTAACTATGCAATGCGACTAATGCAACGCATCCAATATGCAATTATTAGGCTCGGCTGCTAATATGGCATATGAATCAATTTGATAGCATGCGGTGTAAGCACATATTCAAAGAAGTATTAACTAACAATGCAAGTTAGAATGATGTGCCAAGCTCAATGTATGCAAGACAATGGATGCAAGACATGAGAGATGCTAAACGAATCATGATGCCCTAAACTAACCATCATAAGCAGGTAAATAAAACGAAGAAAGATGTGTGGTTGGAAGACATACACATTATTACAACTGTGCTCTCGCGCAGGAGGGTTCGGATGAACTAACTAGCTAAGCTAATTAACTAGCTATTACAAAACGAATTAACTAATTATTACAAACCGAATAAACTAACTATGCTAGCTAGTTATTACAAAACCAATTGATTAATTAACTATTCTATGGAACTAACTAATTAATTACACTAATTAATTAAGTACAAATTAGAATTAACTAATTAATTACAACATGAATACAACATGAAAGAAGTAACTAAGCTAACTAATCAGCCTCGGGAAGCAATGAATGCTCATGCATGCGTAGATTTTCACCTGAAAAGCCTACTGTTCTGTTGCCAAAATGCCTCTGTTGCACTGTTAGAACATCTTTTCACCTCAGCCTTTGCTCTGTTCTATTCCAAAAAGTTGCTGCTCAATTTAACAAAAGTGGCCAGTAGGTCAGAAGTAGTGGCTGGCCGGCCACAAAAGGTAGCTTGCCGTCCAAAAGAAGTGGCCTACAGGCCAGAAAGAGTGGCCTGTCGGCCACTAAAGCCTGGTTCATCCTATTACAACAAAAAGCATACAGAGCACAAATAGGGTATTCTTAAGGTATGTTTGTACACCTTACCCCTCCTTATCATCAAACAGCTCAAAAGAGTGGTCAGCTCAATTCGCAAGCCATCAATTGATGCAATTTCATTGCATGATGGCCTATGAACCAATGTGTACAATTTTAATAAATGCACAATAAAAGACTCTCAAACCTCCTCCTTATCATGGATTGATCAAGGGAAGTGGTTGACCTTAGAAACTTGAACCATTTTGTCACTAGCAAGTATGAAATGCCTCAAGTTTCCATGTGTTCGATTAACGTCCGATTGAACACCAAATTACTTATTATCTTGCATCATTTTTAGTCACAATTTTATTACTTCATTTTAATTACCAACCATTCCTTAGTCATTAAGTCCAATGGTGATCTTTAAGTCCTTTAATAGAAAGAAATATCAAACAAAGAGTTGTTTTATGCATGAGAGAGACACCATGCTGTTGGTAATGAACCCCCAAAGGGATTAAACCATTAAACACAATACCTCAATCTCATGCTTAAGCAAACACTTGGTTTGAAACAACTTTCAAAACAAAGAAAAAGCCAAGAAAGGAGGGAGGTTGCATTATTGATTAGAGGTGATTACAAGTATGGAAAGTCAGAAATAAATGCTATTAACTCAAATAAGTTGGTAGCTAAGGCCTAAACCTCCAAACCTATGAGGACCATTACACTACAAGCATGCAACATAAGGCATAAATGGAACAAGCACACTAAAACAGTCCTAAAACACCTAAAAATAGTGTTGGAATTGAAGGCAAAAGAGCTAAAAGAGTAAGCTACAACATGGAGCAAGTTAAGTTAGTAAACAAGCACAAGGAGGGGAGGCTACCCCCTCCATTTTTGGGACTTCAAAATATGGTTTTAGCTTCTAAAAAACCTATGAGGTTCAGTATTAAAAAGTTCAAAAAAAGTTGACAAAAAGGTAGGAAACACAAGGGCAAAGGCTTGAGAAGTGAGGTGCAAAGAAGGGTGATCCACCCCTCCACCCCCAATGGCCTTAAACCATAAGCTTCAGTCCAAAAATACAGAGTATAAACTGTCCAAAAACAGTAAGAAAAAATAGCAAATAAATCAAAGAAACAAGCCAAGACTTATACCTCTTGAAGATAAGAACCCTTTTTAAGTGACAAACCAACACTTACACACCCTCAAGAACTCAAAGTAAGCTCAAAAGTACCTCAGCTCAAATACCACAAGGTTTTGTTTAGAGTGTATAGGCAAAGGCTTAAGAATTTGCAAGAGAGAGAGGGAATTGTAGAGAGAGAGAAATATTTTTGCTCCAATTTTTTTGAACCTTTACAACAAGAGGGGAGGTCCTCTATATATAGAAAAACATGAGACAGATGCATGCACCTGTGGAAATAGTTGGCACAACTGGTATAAATATTTGCAAAAATACACAAGTGGCCGGCAGGCCACACAAATGGCCGACAACCTACATTGGTGGCCGGCAGCCACACTAGTGGGCCTGCAGGTCCCAGGGTTTTTAGGTTTGAAAAAATTGTGGTTTTGGTCCAAAACAAGGCAAAAGGTGTGTAGGGCTTGAAGGCTCAAAGTTGTGGCATTCTGCTGAGGATTTCGAGCACTTGACAAGCATATACAAATTTATTACTGCGTGCGCAAGCGGTGAAACCCAAGTCATAAGGGTGGTAAAAAATGGGGTATTTACAAAGAGATATCTTACAAAGGGCAATCCAGGCTCACGGGTTTGTTCAATCTATGAGTTGCTCCACCTTCGTCTTCACTGTTATCCGTTTTCACAACTGTTTGTCGAATCGCCACAAAGCCAATGACTTCGGAATCTACCGAAGCCTACAATCTTGGAATCTACCATGAAGGTTCACTTTGGGAAGATGTGAAAAACTTTTACAGCTTGATGATAAACTTGAAATACCTATGAACTAATGAATCATCAAGCAAATGAGAGATACAAATAATTCTCACTAGAAGTTCACTTTCAATAATAAATCTCTCTTAAAAATAAACTTTCTCAAAATGTAATTTTCTCAAAAATAAACTCTCTCTAATTTTAACAATCTTGAGCTCTAGAGAAGTATGGGAGAGATAGATAATGAGTTGGGAGAGATACAAAAGACATACCCAAACTATTCAGCAAAGCTTGATTTAAATAGATCTGGGACAGGACACCTTCGCGGGTGCAGTATGCTGTTCGCGAGCACAGATACAGAAGTACTAGAAGCATGTTTTGGGCACAGCCTGGTCGCGAGCGCCGACAATCATGCGTGCTGAGCTGCTTTTGCAGACTTTTCTCCAAACTTAGGCCTCGTTTGGCAAGAGGCTATTTTAGCCAATTAGCCAAAAAGTTACTAAATTAGCCAAAAAGCCAACAACCCATACCAAAAAGTCAAAGATTCTCTTTTCTCTCTACTTTTTGCACATCTTTTCGTAATTAGCCAAAAAGTCATCCCAAACATACAAGTTTTTTTTACCTACCTTTTTAGCCAAATAGCCAAAAAGTTACTAAATTAGCATGTTCCCAAACGAGGCCTAAGATAAGATCATAAAACAAATGTTGTGATATATAAAAAAATCAAACTAAGAGAGAGAATGTGAACGAAACTACTTTGTCACGTAATTTGCCAAAATATATTACAATGCAACAAAGATTATGATTAAAAATCCTAACAGTAACTGAGGATAATTATCAAAGAAACTGAACTCTATCAGGACCAATTTGTGACACCATTAATGAAAGAAAAATAAAAAATAGAAAAAATCAGAAATTTAGAATTGATAAAAATAATAGAATTACTTTATTCAAAACCATTATAATATATTTAATATTTTTACTATTTAATTTTAAATTAATTTTTGTGTATTTATAAAAGACCGTGCATAGCACGGGTATCATGCTAGTTGTTTTTATACACAAATTCAATATGCCTTATTTATTTAATATATTAGTTTATTAATTGTTTTAATATAAAATATTTAAAAATATTATAAACTAAAAATTCAAAATATTTTATAGTGTCCTGATCAAATTAAAAGAATGACTTTAGTGCTAGTCAAATGTTGAAGGTGGTCACTTGAAACTAACAGTGTTGGAAAATCAAGAGGTTACAGGTACGAGTCTTATTTTAAAGGTATTTTGAATATACAATCGGGTACTTCACTTGTCTTTTCTTTTTCATTCTCCAATTTGATTTTTAATTTATAATTTAATTTATTGGATTTTACAAAATGAATAATGCTATAATTGGTAAATTGACAAATGTGGTTTAATAAATCATCCAACAAACTCTGACATAAGTAAACTAAAGTTACAAATCGCATGTGATGAAATGTATTTATATTTTATCATAAATATAATTATGACAAACATGTCTATTGTTCTTTAATTATACATTTTTTTTATTTTATTTTAGACAAAGTTTTAATTATTTTTAAAATTTTAAATTAATTTTGATTATTTATTTAAATTCATGTATAGCACGAGTATTATGCAAGTTGATATTTAACACACATTTTCATTTATGTTTTAATTAGCGTAAAACCCGTACTATACACGATTGTAACAATGATTCAAAATTTTATTTTGAAATTACTTAAAAATAATATTGAATATAAAATTTTATAAAAATAAAATATTATTTTTTTAGCTGTATGAAATTAGACAATTTTTCAATTTGTGAAATTATCTAGTAAAACTAAGAAATTTTAAAGTTCTTTTGTTTAGTTTTAAAATTGAGAATAAAATCAGTTTTTTTTTTTTTTAGTTTTTAAACCGTGAACATTGCAATTTTTAAGTTTTACAATTGAGAAATTTTTTAGTTTTGTATGAAAATGTTCCATCATCTTGCTCATTTATAGATAGAAATTTTTTAGTTTTTTCAATTTTGCATAAGTGTAATTTTGAGTATTAAAAATTCATAAGAAATTTCACTGCGTCAATTGTTGTATGTATAAATGCATACATATAGGATTGTGTTACTCTCCATTACATATCTAACAATTATGAAATAACCACATTAATAATTGTATTAATTTTTTCTTAATTATGTGTGAGAACCTGAATATACAAATAAAATAAATAATTAGATAATAATAATTTTACAAATCTCAAATATTTTATTGTAAATCTTTAAGTGCAAATAAAATATTATTGGAGGGTCTTTTAATTAATTTTAAACTTAAAATAAATTTATGGTGAAAATATTTAATTTAGAGGCAAGATTTATTATTTTTTTTAAAAATAGAGGGCAAGTTAGTAAGTATATTTTGTTATAATAATAGTTATATTTTATTTAAATTAATGGGTTAGAAAATAAAATAATATAAAGAGATAATAATTTAGAGCCTTTTGTTTAGATATATAAAGCAACCCTAGGTTGACTAATACAATATATAACAGCAGCAACAGCAGCCACGAGGAGAGAGAGATTGAGAGAAAAGAAGAAGAAAGAAAAAGGAGTTGCAAATATGGAAGGATTTTTGGATGTGTGGTAGGTCTCTATCTTTTTTCTTCTCTTTATTTTTGTTCTTTATCCTTACTCTATTATTTAGTTCATTGATGGAGAGATTGTAGGTTTATGTATTTTGTATACATATGAACTATTAAGAAACCTGAGGAAATAAATTGTGTAAAGAATTGGTGTAATTCTTAGTTTAAAAATTCTGCTCACATATACAAATTTTAAAAATCAAGAAACCATATCAAACGAATGAATTTTGAACTAAAATTTCTTCAGTAGATTAATTACATATTGAATTGTATATCTAAATTTTCTCATAATTTTTGGGAGTCAAAATCTATATTTACTGCTGCGTTCAAATCTGTCTAGAAAACTGGTTTAAACCAGTAACTTCGGAAGTGTCGTTCTCTTTGGGTATAAATCCGAAAATTATCAAATCAGCGTTATTAGAACTAATTGCAAGTCTAGTTTTGTACATTTTTGGCCTTGCATTGATTGCTCGTGTATACTAAGAGAACCATTAATTTCTTTAAAGTACTGCAGAAAGCAGCCTGTTTGGACGTAATTAATTGTAAATAATTATTTTGATAAGAAAATCAAGTAAAACCAATTGGGTTTGAAGCTTAGCATATATTAGTTGATATCTGGAGGGTTTTGGAATTTTTCGAACAGCGTGGAGTGAGTTTTGTAATTTTCGAAGTTAGCGAATAGATTGAGAAAACTTGTTTAAAATTTTGTTTTATGTTAAGGTTACTTTTAATTAAGTTTCGATTTGAATCCATGTCTTGGGTGATTTTAGACCTTGAAGAACATGAGCTTAGGTAATATTTAAGAGTAACGGCGAGTTGGGTTGAGCCGTATTAGTGCGCTTTAGTTTGGGGTTACTTAGTTTCTTATTCTTTAGTATTTTTAAATTAGTGGTGACGTGTAGTTTTCATTTTTTATTCAGGGCACTAGTTGGACTTTTATACTCTATTTAAGGATTACATTATTCCATTTTCAGGTGAGTAGTTTCATGCTACATATTTTTATAAGTGTTCCTCTATCCTGAACTGTTGGAAAATTAAATCGTTGTTTCAGGACTAAATTGTTTTGGTAAATTATTATATTATCAATGGAATTAAATTATTTCTGAAACATGTGTGAACTTAGCATACTGTAAACTATTTGTTTTGGTCTCAAGTTTATAATGGTGAACTACCATGTTTTGTGAAACTGATGTGTATTGATTATTGGGACCATCCGTGTATTTTAGTCCAGGAAAATTATTCCACTCTGTGTGGTAACTCTGGCCACTAGGGAACAGATATGGGTTGGGCCGTGATGACTCTAATGCTCAACGATTGTAAGGAAAAGACCGAGGTTAAGCCAGGTGATCTTCAATCGGATTGTCTTAGAGAAAAGGCTTGAGTTGCCATCCTAAGGATGACTCTTAGTTCGGTATTGGATCCCACGGGGCTTATAGCCTTGAGAACTGTGTGGCATGTTACTTGTTATTTCTTGGTACCCAGAAAATTATTGGTGTTCATGTTGGAATTCGTTTTAAGTGGAAAATGTCATTTATCATGTTCTTAACAGACATGAGTATTTTAACTGTTGAACTGTAGAACCTTCTTTTTGAAACAGATTGTCTTTACCAAACTGTATGCCAATATAGTTTTGTGATATATATCTTATTTTGGAACTAAACCCTATTTTCAAAACTGTATTTACTATCCATGTTGCTACTCATTGAGCTATCAGCTGACTTAGTTGTTATCACTTCCAGGTGTTAAAAGGACTTAGAGTGAACTAATGGCGTAGCGGGGACTCAATTGCACGGACCTCTAGGGCATTCATTATTTTGTTTTAGCTTGTCATGTCAGTTTTGTGCATACATTGTGGTGGGATTTTATTTAGAATTATTTTATTTATTTATGAGCTATCATCACATTTATTCTTTATAATTTTGGGTTCATGTATAGGCTTACGTGTGCCTTGGGCTAAGTCCCTATGGGCCACAGCCGGTCATACCCGGGTTTGGGGTGTGACATTATGTATATTGACTGGCGCGATATGTGTAATTCAAAGTAAAAACTAAAAAAAAAAATATAAAAAAAAAAATTATTACATCTTGTATGCCACTAAAACTTTTTTTTTGAATATTCATTGCATAAGGTTTGTGGTTGAAGAATGTTGACTTAAGCATACCATTATTTTCATGAAGGAAATGCCTGGTACAGGTCACTTTCCCAACCTTGGAGGAATTGCTTATTTCTGGGGTGCCTAACATAACTGAGATTTGAGGCAAGCAATTTCCCTCCGAACTGAAAGTCATGAAGGTCAACTATTTTGAGAAACTGATGAATGTTATTCAATCCACTATTCTCCTAAGGTTACAAAATTTGAAAAAAAAAAAAAAAAAAAAACTCTCGAAGAATGCAAAAGAGAAAGCAATGGCCCAAGAAAAGAAAAGAAATGTTGATGTCATCGTATTCCCTCAACTAAGGACTGTCATTTGCAGGACAAGAAGATCCAAAACACAAACCTTGTTAAACCATCATGTACTAATCTCCTAACGCTATTAATCAAAAAATAAATAAATAATAAAGCACTTGAGAAAATAATATTAAGATTAGAATTTCAATCTAATTTAGTTTTTTGAGTTTGAATTTGAACTATGTATATATATATATGAATTGAAACCAAATCCAAATAAAGGAAAATGAGTTTAATTGGTTAGAGTTACAATCGATGTAGAGAGGAGAATGAGACTCTAAACTAAGAGTTTCGATGTGATAAAAAAAACTCTTATTACTTGAGTGACACACAATATGTGCCTTTCTTTCTTCCATTAACATATACTTATATATATATATATATATATATGAATTACCTAAAATTATTTTCAACATTGTAATTTTTTTAAGGGAAAATTAGAGAAATATCTCTTTCCAACTTTGTGTAGTAGGAGAGATCTAATTTTTATTTTTATTTTTATTTTTTTATTAGCTAAGGTCCCTCAACATTTTCACAAAGAAAATTTGACTCAAAATTTTTTTACTTGACTTAGAGAAATTTTGAAATTTTTCCGTGAAATCAAATAAATTTCTTTGTGAAAATTGAAATTTCTTTAAGTTGGGGCAAAATTTCTCTAAGTCGAATTTTCTCTGTAGAAATATTGAGGGACCTTAACTACTACAAAACAATGTATATCATTTATCTTATAAAATCTTAATATGGGGATCTTAAAAAAAATTCCCTTTTTTAACATTGACTTGGACTCTATTATAAGTTTACGACTAGAAATATTTTGCCCTTTGGTTTGAGACGATATAACGACATTAATGTAGACACCAATTTGCTCCTTCATCAGTTGTAAATTGCCATCGTTTTGGATTTTGTTTGCTTTATAACACCATTTGCATGCACTATTCAAAGCTGTTGTAAATATAGGTCTGTATAAAATGTTTAAAATATATATATTTTTTGTTGTTGAATTTAATGATTAAAATATTATTTTTTATCGGTTTTACTTAATGAAAATAAAAAGATATTTTAGATTGAAAATAAATTAAAAAAATATGATTTAAATTGTCAAAATTAAAATTTTAGTATTTATTTTGTTACAAAGGTCAAACCCTAGAATTTGTTTTTATAATTTTCCCTAGAAAAATTGTGTAGAATTATTATACAAAAGGGCGAACTACACTAACAGTTTTTGTAGTTTGAGACTTGTGTCACTTTAGTCTCTGACATTTCAATTGTGATATATTTGATCTTAAATTTTGAATCTTGTTCCAAATAAGGACAATTGAAGACACTGTTACTCCATTTCAAGGACAAAGTCGTCAATTTGATAAAAATATAAGCTAGTTTGACAAAAATAAATGTCAAAAAATAATTTTTGAATTTTTAAAAATTATTTCTACTCACCAAAGATAAAATTATATAAAAATGATAATTTTTTACATTTGTATTTATTTATTTTATTTTATTACCAAATTAATTTTTAGTACGTGTATGGATGATGATCATGTAATGGATGGTTGTTTTTGTTTGTTTTTTGGATGGTTATCATATAGTAGATTGTTGTGTTTACTGTTAACAGATATTTTTATATGGTTATCATGTAATAGATGGTTATTACGTTTTTAATGTGTAGTTGATATGCTTAATATTTGAAATATTTTTAGTCTTGAATCTTTTTGATTTAATGGATTGATTTAATAATGATATCAAAGTTGTCTCCATGTTTGACTTTTAAAAAAATAGAAACTAATTTAACGAAAATAAATATAAAAAAAATTATTTTAAAAACTTTTTTCTACCCTTTCAAAAGATAAAATTATATAAAAATGATGAGTTTTTAAATTTTTTTCACCAATTTAATTTTTAATTTCTTAGAAAAAAATTTTGAAAATAGATTCTGAAAACCAAACCAAACAGAATTTTATAACCAAGAAAATTCAAACATTATTCATTAAAAAAAAAGGCTATTACATTTCAAACAACACACAAGTTAACTAGCACAAAATAAGTTGTATGACGACTTTGCCCTTGAAATAGACCATTTGCAAAGGAAACATTTTTTATTGTTCTTATTTGGAACAAGATTTAAAATTTAGGGTTAAATGTATTACAATTGAAAAATCATGGACTAAAGTGACACAAGCCTCAAATTACAGGAACCGTTAGTGTAATCTGCCCTATACAAAATGATACGACTTACTATAATAATTAATTTACAAGTATGTCGCTGCGAGTAAGGAAATTTGTATAAAAATGCAACTGATTTAACATTTTTTTTTTCATTATTATTTCATCATTTGATTCTGTAAGTTAGCATGGAGAAGTTGATCGCCATTCTTCCTCGGAGTTGACACCCTTAGTCACTGGTTTTTCAGAGGAGTTGATAGCCAATGACACTAGAATGACTAGGTCCCAACTCTTTAAGAAATCAGTAGGTTTGGTTTCAGTTTTTGAAAATTGAGTTTTTGTTTTTCGTGTTTTTTTTTTTTGTTTTTAGTGAATTTTTTTTAAAATTTTAAGTAATTTTTTTACTTTTTTATATGCACTTTACTTAGATATATCTAAATAGTAAAATATTTGTGAAAAAATATTTTAAAAAATTAATAAATACACAAAAATACGAAAATGTACTAAATTTTTATTTTTTATTTTTGTATTTTTTGATATTTAGTGTATTTTTTAAGATTTTTTTCACAAATATTATACTTTTTAAGTGTGTTTATGTGTGTCTAAAAATTTAAAAAAAAAATTGCTTAAAATATTAAAAAAATCATTGAAAACATTAAAATACGAAAAATAAAAAATAGAATTTTCTGAAAATTGTTTTCTGAAAATTGGAACCAAACTAATTTTTCAATCATCTAAGAATGGTCCTTCGATTCAATTGCATAGGGCTATTTTGAGTTTCAATATGGTCTCTGGCTACTTTGTTATTCACCATGGCATGTGTACAACCATAGTGGAATTGCATAGAATGAAGGCAATGTCTCCCTGGCTTCATTCTGTGTAGTTTGTGTGCTTATATATTTAATGTTGTAACATATAATTCGAATGAAGAGTGTTTCTTAGATTTTTAGATTGCATCTTACTTGAATATTTTGTGATTCCTACTTTTATTATGTTGCAGTAATGTTATTGGATAATGTTGACCTGGGAATAAATGTTTCAGGAGGGTCATTTAACAATTATGTAATGAACATTGCAGATTGCATGCCCTCAATTAAGGGTATTGTCCATTGGTTGGTTGCCAAATATAACAGATGTGTAGGGCAAGAAATTACTCCCAACAGGGTCCTTTTGTCAACTAAGAGAGGTGAGGATCGAGGGATGTGACAAACTGGTGAATGTGATTCTATCCAATATGCTCACACGATTGCAGAATTTAACAGAACTCTCTGTACAATATTGCCCAATGGTGGAAGAGATATTATCTCTGGAGAATCTCAAAAGTTTCTGTACATCTAGACTAGCAGCATAACACTTCTTCAAACTCCCGGTATGAATGTCCTTACCCTTTATAGTTGACCTTGGAAATAGGAAAACACATAATAATATATGTGAACATAAACATATGCATTTATACAAATAAAAGCATGATTGCCGTTTTCTTTCAAATCCCTATATCTGACCCCACACCATATCCATCTTGTTTTTGCTCATAGATATGCATCCTTTAAAGATTTAGCAAACAAGTAGATTCAGCTATATTGTTTTAGGAATGTAAACTGCAATTGCACAACTGAAGGGACCAATTTTTCTCCTTAGCAGTTTATAATTTTTAGTGTTTTTGGGAGGAATTCGGCCAGTACGTACATTTACAAAATTTAGTGTTAAATCACAAAATTTACATGCTAGATTGATGTAAAATTTTTCTCCTTTTTTCAGATTGTTGTGGTAGAATTTGCAAGTGTAGGAGATATGATGATTTGAGTGGGTCGTCTTTTTTTTTTTTTGGTGCATAATCGATGTTTTTGTTTATGGTTTCCCAATCTTTGAGCTTGTAAAATTAGGCATTGACTGACATATTATATCTGATAATCTGAACCTGTAATTACCCATCACAAACCCCTCTGTCCTTGTATCAGTTTGATCCATGAATAAGAGCAAAATGAGAGCAACACAAAGCACCCCCAAAAAAAAAATAACAAAAAAAATGGTGGTCATGCAGATAAGCAGATGAAATGGTGGTCTAAACTCATAATATAAAAGTACTGTAGAACCAATCGTTATGTCAATTATTTATTATCCTTATTATTTTCAGTATTGAAGTATCTGAAATTTATTTTTTTTAAGAAAATGAAAATTTCTAAATGAAATTCACTGAGGTAAAAAAAAAAAAAAAATCAATCGTAACTAGAGCTTCTCTCTCTTTTCCTTTCATAATGAGATTCACATATGGCATTTTGATGTTACCTCTTATTAATGACGTAAGAAAAATCGAAAAAACCGACCAAACCGGTCGAACCAAACTGACTATATTTGGTCAATTTTTTAATATGAATCGGTCTGTGTAGTTTTTAATTTTTTTTTTCAATTTTTGGTTCAGTACCGGTTTAGGCACCTTATGCACCGAATTAAACTGAAACTGACTGAAAGTTTCGCATATTAAGCATAATATATATTAAATATATAATGAAATTGGTTGAGTACAAAGTTTAGTTGATTCACTTAATTGTTTATTTTTTCTTAATTATTTCAGGTTTGACAATAGATATTGGCAATGTGATAAGTTGTTAGTTTGCCACACATATGTGCTTGAGTCAAGTTTTGCTACTACTATACCTATGGCCCCGTTTGTTTTGGGGTATAGAGGGAGGGATGTGATTAGGATAGAGGTGGGGCCCATTTAATGTTGTGTTTGTTTGTAGATTTGGGGAAATGATTGAGATGGAGGAGGGGATAAGGTTGGGCATTGGAAGGGGGATTGGGATGGAGGAGGTGGATGTGGTATTAGAAAAATAGTCCGCCGGACTAGAATTTTTATTTTTTTTTTAATTTTTACATGTTGGACATTTTTTTTTGAACATTAATGTTTAATTTTTTGTATTTTTTTCTGGAATTTTTTTTTATTTTTTACATGTTGGGTATTTTTTTTTTGGAACATTAATGTTTAATGTTTTTGTATTGTTTTTGTTTCTTTTATTATTTTATATTTATTTTATATGAAAATAATTTAACAATCCCTACACTAACAACTATCATCAAAACAAATGCAATTTTACTTTATCTTCTTACTATCAATCCCCTCACTATTAATCCCCTCACTATGAATCTCCTTCATTCTACCTCTGAAAACAAACGGAGCCGTATAGTTATATTAGATGTTTATGTCGTTTTCAATTTTTTGTTTTACTCTATTTGATAGACTCGTCTTATGTGATGATGATTTTAAACTTTGGTTTTACTTTGGGGTCAAGACTTTGGTTTTCAGATTATATTTTATTTCTAATTCTACTTCAATAAAAGCTTAGACACTTACTATTTATTAATTCTTTTGTTTGTATTCTTGTGAATGGTTGGATTGGATATTGAAGTAATATAAATGGCTAATTCAATATTTTTTATATAAATTATTTACTATACCACAAATTTAAGAAGTAATTCAAATTTGAAAGGTCGTAAACCGAAAACCTCACCGAGCAGAACCATTTGAATTGGTGCAGTTTGGTATGGCATAGGAAAAAGTTTGGTCTGTATTGGTTCTCAATATAATAGAATCAACATTATCGGTTTGGTGTAAATCTCATCTAAACACTGATCGTTCCGGACCGATTACACCCATAATTCTTGTGAAAAAAATAAAAGAAATGGGCAGTAGACTATTAAAGCAAACCTTGGTAAAAGGATAAATTATAGGGGTTATTACATCCCAGTAATGTCAGAAAAAATATATATACAAATTCATGAAAATATTTACAAATTTAATTACTATTACTATTTATAAAGTTTCTTATTGATTTTTAATTATTTTTTTAACATTTCCCTAATGTGATATTTCTCCTAAATTATATTAACACCTCTTGAAGTTTAAATTTAATACAGATCTCCCATCTACCTTGCATAAGGTACGCTGCAATCCCTGTAAGTGTCTAATTTGTGACTTGAGTTAACATAAAATTTAAAATTACCTTATTAGCCTCACACTCTAAAATAAAATTACCTAATTATCCCAATCTAACAACATAATCTTCTTTCCCAACCCACTCTTTCATCCTCATCCTTCACGGAAAATTATTAGGTACTCTCGGAGTATCACGCGTTCATACTCCTTTATTAATCATCATTCATCATGCCCTCTCATGTTCCTCAATCACACAATACAAAATTATAATACCCTATTTCTGCACCAATCAAATTACAATGGAGCACCACATGATCGTGCCCTGAGAGTACCCAATAATCACCCATCCTTTATACCGTCCACCATAACCAATCGAAACCTATCCCATTTGTGTCACTGCTACCAAATCCATCACCACCCCATCCCACCCCACCATCCATGTTTGTCACTACCAAAACCATTGACCAGATTCCCACCACAACACCAATGTCTATCTCCACCACATCCACCGATGTCCACTCAAATCATGCCGACATTATCAGACTTGCCATGTTCTTTGGGAATGAACCAGTGTCCAAGGACATCAAGAGTATTATGGACCAAACTTGGTAAACTCATTTTGTGTAGTTGCAGGGTTTAGACCGTTGTCCAGGTTTGTGATTTGCTATATACTGAGTACAACCCTCTCAGGGACTTGTTTAAGAATAAAAAAGAGGAATCTCATGTAAATACCATGGAATAAGGTTGCAAGAGAGAGACACTTGATGAAGATTTTATATGAATATGTGATGATTGTGAGAAGATGGTGAAGAAGTGATGAGAAAGAAATTGATTGTGGAAATATGTATTGCTATGCTCGATTTTAAAGGCAGAAGGTTGTAATGTGGGGTTTTAGGGGTAAACATGGCATTTTCAAAATAATAATTGATGATATAAGCAAAATATGTTAGTTGACTCAACGGTCAATTAACAGAGCGGGAGTTTTGTAATGTGACTATAAATCTCTGGGAGGAGATGCAATTTGTAGAACCACAAGGGTACTAATGTATTAGAGAGAAACCTCAGGGGGTGTCAATGTAATTTATCCTTGCTAACATTTGGCATTTTGACATTGTAGCATTGTCAAAATTTGGCTTTGAGCATCCATTTTAGCATTTTAGCAATAGAGATGCTCATAGTTATGGGGAAATTCTATTTGCACACATCATATTGTCTCTGTACACATTCTTTCTCACTCCACACACTTAGTAATTTGATTATTTGGTATTTATCTCAGTCCACACACCCCACATTCCAAATATACCCATTTAATAAAAAAAATGTGTGCACACTCTCATATTAGAGGAAATTCTATTTCCATACACCTATTTACCTCACTGCACATCATTTCTTAGTGCACACATTTATTAATTTGGTTATTGATTATTCTTCTACACTTGATGTTCTAATTATACCCTAACTCATATTACGCACACCACATAAACCTTCCTTTCACACCTTTACCCATTTCGGTTGAAAGCCCTCTTTCTACATACCTGATGTATCAAAATGACCCATTGACAATTCTATGAAAAAAAAAAATGAATACGCATTGACAATTCCATTAGAGGCAACGAGGAGTTCACAAATAAACCCTAGATACATCAGGTACGACCCGAGTACTGCGAAAACCCACCTGTCACTTCTACCAATGTACCTATTATCACATGTAATCCAGGTCTGACATGTAGTAGTAGTATTCTATAGCTTTCCAGAAGCAATTAAGAATTCCTCTAAACCCAATCAATCAAGAGTCCTTTGCTTCATGATAGAGAGAAAGAGTGAAAATTTATGTGTTGCTCTTCTATTTCAAAGTTGTTCCCAATTCAATCTGTTAGTGCTTTTTAATTGAAACAACACTGTATTTGCATTACAAGTTCCATGAACGATTAGAAAAAATTTCTTCAAAGTTCTAGAAAATGGAGAGAAAATTATAATTATTTCTTAGTGCATACATTTATTTTGTCCTTTTTTTCAGGGTTTAGTTTTTTTTACTCAAGATGTGTATTGGGATTTTATTTTTTTAAAAGATGTGTATATAGAAAATTTAAATATAATATTAAGGGTGTGTTTTGGTGTTTATTATGGTCATTTTATTTTAGGATATAATTGTAATTATTTTAATGTTTCATTAAGTGTATAGATGTGTGGAAATAGAATTTTCCATAGGTATGGGAACATCAGTTAAAAAGAAACCATCAAGGTGCCTTTTATTTACAAAATGGCCTTTGTCATGTCATTCTTGTCTAGATGAATTCTGGAAAAGTTTTAAGGCAACACAGTATTTAGTTAGTGTTGCCTATCATTTGCACATCCACACTTGCTGGTTAATTCATGGTGTAGCGGTTGTTGGAGAAATGCTGTAGCGATCCCGACTTTGACCCGATCAACTTACGGGGGTTGAGCTGCCCGGTCAGCTCGCCGAAAGAAAAAATGAAAAATGCATTCGAAATTGCTTACGGGAAAGTGTATTTCACGCTCGAGCGACCATGTTATATCAGTCCGTAAATTAGGGTTTCAGATCACTTTTTGTAGCCCCCTCTCTCTCTAAAACTCTCCAAATTTCCAGATCTAGAGCTTCTCTCTCTAGAAGTCATCTTCTCTCTCTGATTTCTCCAAATCCATTGGGATTTAGACCTAAGTTCTTCACCAAAGTTGGTTATCACCTCGAGGGCTTCATTGTGTGTGGTGGAGATCGAGTTTCGACACCGTAGATTTTGGGGTTTCATCTCAGATTCTCTTTAAAACTTGAGGTAGGGATTTTCTTTGAGTTATATATATATATTTTTGCAAGAACTAGATGATTTTCGAAATCATCCTTTGATAGCTTCTGAAAATTTATTTTGATTTAAGAAGTTGAGCAATTTTGAAAGTGGGTTTGTCTCTTGTTCTTTTAAAATAATCTTATGGGTTTTGATCTTTGCTGATTAAACAAAAGTTGATTTTCGAGAGTTTTCTTTCAAAAGATTTGAGCTGTGTAGTTTGGTGAGAAAACCTAGAAATTGGGAATTTTAAAAGAGATTGAAAATCCATGGGTAATATTGTTATATTTATTTTTGTGTGCCAAAATAAATGATGTTTAGAAAATTTATTATTTATATTTGTATAAATAATTAATTTTGTGAATTATGAAAATTGCTGTTCATTTTAGAAATGATTATTCAGAATGCTGATATAGTCTTGAAATGACTAAATTGTTGAGAATACTTGAGAAGAAGAAATTGTGTTTATTCCTTGGATGATGAATTGGAATAAAAGTAATTGTGTTCATCTTGTGAAATTGGCATATCATTTCATTTCATTACATTAGACTTTGAAGGTTGATTTGAAAACGTGCATTGAGAAAAGAATGTTGAGAAATAAGTTTTCATGAAATGGTTTTGGGGTAAATATGTTGATAAGTCTTGATAGGTGGTGTAGATGATATTGAATAAGTTGGCCTGTGGGTCTGGGTTGAAAGACCGAAAAATTCGCGTTAATACCGGTAAAAATGACGATTTGGTAGTACTCGTATAGTCTACTTGTAGACACCAGCCTAGGGATTACCAGAGATGTATTTACCGCCCTTGAAATAAATTGTTAAGTTTTGAACAATTGAAATTGCATGACATCATTGAGCATGATGGTTTTCAAAAGATGAAAAATGTAATTTATCTTCAGAAAGGGCATAGCATGACATGTGCATTTCATCTCTTGAGACTTGTATAAAATGTATATACTTTGTTAAGAATTTTCTACTAGGCTTTATGCTCACCCTATGGGATTTTTGTGCAGGAAAAGATGTGGTGATTCCACCCAACTAGGGGCGTGGAAATATGTGTGTGGGGAGTAGAATGCTCTCATTTTGCGTGACTATGTTTTGTATGCCAAGGGTTGTATTTGTGTTGAGTTGAAACTCCATTTTGTGTAACCAAGAATGTTCTTGGATAAATTTGTAAGCCTGTAAGGCACTTATTATCTGTTTGACTTGCATTTCATACTTGTTGTAAAATGCATGTTTGGAATTAGAACTGGGGCATTGAGATGTTAACAACATGCATTTGGCATTTGGGATTTAATGGAAATATGTGTATGGATTAGTTAACTATATATATGTGTGTCTATCAGGTGGGTTTTGTTGCATAAATAGATATACCCTGCCCAATTTTCGGGGCGTTACAACTTGGTATTAGAGCTACTGGGTTCGAATACTTGGAGCTCGTGGGAAGTGGTTGTTTTACCGCATGGGGTTCATGCTACATGATAGGTTGCATCATAGGAAGATGTTATGCATTTTATGACTATGTGATAACATGCTTATGTGACTATGTGGGTATGGGATTGGACTTTTGGGATGTTGTTTACGCTTGTTAAATTCCTTGAGGTTTTCTTAGAAGGGTACTTGATCAATACTCGTTCTAATAAGAATTCTTGGTTTTTTTGTGGGACGAATTTCATCATGAAAGAATAATCCATAAGTGTTTAGATGACTAAGTGCTTATGTGGAGTGAAGTTAACTTGTTTATATGATAGAGATATATATAGACTTGTTAAGGTCGAACGTGTGAGGTAAATTGCGGGCACATATGAGTTAGTGTGCTAAATTATTATTATTATTTTTTTTGCCCTTTATAGGATGTCAGGAAGAGGTCAAACTCGGGGTGGTAGAGGCGGGAGACGTGGTAGAGCTCGTCGGGGTGTGCATGAGGTACCGGTTCATGGAGTTTCGGTAAAAGAGGAAGGGACAGGCCAAGCTAATGTGGCCGAACCAATGGGTCACATTGCAATAGGGATCCTAGCCCGAGAGATAGTAGGGGCTATGAATTTGTTGAGGGCTGAGAACCAAGCCTGAGAGAATGTTGCGGGTTTCCTTACTCGGGAGTTTTTGCGGGCCAAACCGGATGAGTTCCTTGGTGGCCACGAGCCCAAGAAAGCTGATGAGTGGCTAGAACAAACTGTGAAGACATTTGACATGCTTCACATTGAAGATAGTGAACTAACAGTGACTCTAGCGAGTTACTATTTTAAAGGAGATGCGGGTCAATGGTGGAAGTACGCCAAGGGTTTAGTGGAGCCGATATGGGAAGCTTTTGTGATTGCTTTCCAAGATAAATACTTACCTCCCACTGCTAGGGAGAGATTGAGGCAAGAGTTTCTGGACCTCAAACAAAATTTCATATCTGTGGCCAAGTTTGAGGCGGCTTTTTCTAGTTTGTCCCAATTTGCACCGGAGTTAGTAGCAATGGAAAAGCGCCGTTGTCTTGAGTTTGAGAAAAAGTTACGAACCAAAATCTTGTACAAAATTGCTAGAAATATGATCTGGAACTATAACCGTCTTGTGGAGGCAGCGGTACATGTTGAGATTACAATACAAGCTGAGGAGGAGAGACAGCGGGGTTCAAGGTCTAGGGGCCAAGAACCATAGGGGGACTATGGGTAGAATAAGAAAAGCAAGGGTAACTTCTCATCCTAGTCCCAACCACGGCAGTCTAGATCTACTTTTCCTTTGCCTAGTTTGGGCTCCCATAGCTCTATTTTTGGTTGGTTTGCTTTTGTTTCAAGTGTGGCCAACCGGGTCATAAATCCTATGAATGCCCACAGAAGGGAGGAGGGCAGTTGATGTTACCACCACCACCTAACCGATCTCAAGGCCAGCCCCAGAATAAAAGTCAGGGGTTTAATTATTTTCAATGTGGTCAGCCAGGGCATATGAAGAGGACTTGCCCACAATTGGGAGGTGTATTTAGTGCATCAGGGTCGAGACAGACACAGAGCCACCAGCAGGCTCATTCTGCACAGACCTCACGAGCTAACCAGGAGCCGCTTCGGCTCAGTCGGTGTACCAGGCCTATGCTTCGAGAGAGGAACAAGTTCATCAGGGGCCATAAGGGCGTGTGTATGTTGTTACCGCGCTAGAGCAGTTACGGGAACCTCAATTGTGAGTGGTATTTTTGTTGTATGCAATACTTTGGCTAATGTAATGATAGACACAGGTACATCTCATTCACTTATATCTACTATATTTGTTTCTGCATTGGGGTTAGAGGTGGCACAGTTAGCATCTCCACTCAGAGTAGAGTCGCCTGTTGGAGGTATGATTGATTTAGACCAGGGGTGTCATGATTGTGAGATAGAAGTTGCCGGGCGTCGACTTCCGTTTGCTTTTATATTGCTAGACATGTTTAGTTTTGATGTCATTCTAGGCATGGACTGGTTATGTTCGTACCGAGCTGTGATAGATTGTCACCGTCAAAGAGTTACAGTTTGCACCTCAGGTGGTGATTATTTTTACTTTCTAGGGAATCGAGTTGATAGGGACTTGTCGCCAGTCTTTGACCCTCGTAGTAGGAGCAAGCTTAGTGGCCTTCTTGCAACACTCTTAAACGGTGAGAGGGATGGGTGTAGACACCTCATTTTTGACCGACCTTAAGACTCAGACGTCATCATTTGTGCACGTGATGATTGCGCATGTTTGTGCTTGTTTCGAGTGCCCGAAGGTCTCGGCTGAGTGCCTTATCTTTGAGCCCCTTAACACTTTGTGTTTTGGCCTTGTTTTTTGTGCCAACCCTTGTTGCCTCTTGCCTTGGGGAAAGGAGGGCCTTACCGGCTACTTGTGGCACTTGTCGGCCACTTTTCTCCCTTGGAGGCCACTTTAAGTGGCCGGCCAGCTAGGGGAAGTGGACGGCCGGCCACTTAACTGGCCGGCAGCCACTTTTTCTCCTTTTTAGATATTTGTAGATCTTTTGAGCCAACTGTGGCTCACTGAACTCATCCTCCATACACTTGTATGGAGGGATTGAGCAAGCCTTTTGGCTTGCTTGGCCTATATAAGGGGAGCCTCCTCCCCCTTGCGAGGGGTTCAGATTTTTCAGAGCTAAAAATATCCCCTCTCTAGAATTCTCACTCTCCCTCTCTCTATATTGTGCTATTGTGCTTAGAAATGTTATTTCTTCACACTTTTGCACACAAACACCTAGTCAAACACCATAACTTTGGAGCTGAGGTACCTTGGAGCTTATTTTGAGGTCTTAGCATTAGTTTTGGTTCAAATTGTTGCTGAAGTTGCTGCCTTCTTGTTGTGCTACAAGGGTAAGCTTTTTCTCCTCTTAAGCTAGTTTGTTATATACTAGTTTAAGCCACCTTTGCATGCTTATTTTGGCCTAGTTGTCAACTACAAAAAACTCTATTTTTAAGTGTTAAAGATGGTTATTTAAGGCTTTGTGGGAGTTGGGGGTGTTTCACCCCCTTGTATGCCTTATTTGCTAAGCTTTTAAGCTGTCCTTTGAAGCTTTTGTTTTAGCCTTTGCATGGCCTTTCTACCATTGAAACTCAGAGGAATTTTAGTGGTGGAAACTTTATTTTGTGGCCCAAAATAGGAGGGGGTGGTCCCCCTCTCCTTTTGTCTTGCTTGTAGGCCTTGTTGGCCTAATACTTGAGCATGCTCTTTTACTCTCTTATGGCCTAGCTCAAGCATGTTTTTGTGACTTGTTGGACCTGCCATAGCTCTGTTTTTGGTTGGTTTGGCCATTGGTTGCTTGCTTCTTACACTTGTAGTGTAATTCTTGCAAATTAGCCTTGTATGCTTAATGTTTTGGTCCATTATTCTAGCATGTATTGGCTCCACTCCAGCATGTTTTTGGTCATTATTTAACATGCCTTAACTCTGATTTTGGTTGGTGGAGTCACCTCTTGCTTGATTTTTGTACTTGTAGTGCAATTCTCTTTGTAGGCCTAACATGCATCATGCATTATGCCTCTAATCCTAGCTTGTGTTAGCTCTATCTCAGCATGTATTTTCTATTATTTTAGCATGCCTTAGCTCTGTTTTGAGTGGTCTTGGCCATGTGAGACTTGTTGTACATGGTTGTAGTATAAGGGCCTTGACTAGCTTTGAGTTTCAAAGCCTCTTGCATGCTCTACTTGTGGTGATTGCATGCCTTAGCCTCATTTCTCACATGATTTTAGTGTGTATAGAATAGTCACACTCTCACATATTCCACTCTTTCATAGCTTTTGTGAGTTGTGCCTTATGCCTCGTTTACGAGCCAATACGTATGCATGCTTGTCTAAGCTTTTAAGCTTCCATCTCTGCATGTTTTGGTCTGTGTTTTGGCCTAATTGAGCTCTGTCCATAGTTGGTTTAATCATTTGTGCCATGTATTGCATGCCTCTTGTGTAGTGCCCTTTACTAGCCTTGTGCCTTAGGCCTTCTAGCATGCCTTATTTGTGATGTTTATGTGATATGACATCATTTCTCACATGATTTCAGAGCATATAGCCTTGTTAAACTCTCATGTTTATCACTCTTTAATTATGTTTAAGAGTTGTGCCCTTATGCCTTGTTGATGAGCCAATGCATGAGCATCATTATCTTGCCTTTCATGCTATCATTTCAGAGTATTTTGTCCACTGTCTTGGCATGCATGAGGTTTGTTTAGGGTTGGTTTAGTCCATCGAACATTGTAGTATAGCCCTAGTGTTGTGTACTTCGCTAGCTTTAATGCTTAGGACTCTAGCATGCCATACTTGTGTTGTTTGCATGATATGTCATCATTTGACATATGATTTCAGTGCTTGTACGTCTGTCATGCTCTCATATATGTCGTTCTTTCAATGCGTTTGAAAATTAAGCTTTGTGCCTCGCTTGTGAGCAAACCAATGAGCATGCATTCTTTGCTTTTTGTGCCTAAGTCTTAGTGTGTATTGGCCACTGTTTTGGAGCATCTTAGGTCTATCCATATGTGGTTTGATCATTTGAGCATTGTAGTGCATGCCTCATGTGTAATACACTTCATTAGCTTTGATGCCTTAGCTTCTAAACATGCCACGCATGCATTGTTTACATGATAGAATCTTGTGCATGCCACTTTAGCATTGATAGATAGGCATGTTGTATGCATTGCATTGTGTTTGGATCGGACGTTAATCCAAACACAAGGAATGTGGCACGTTTCATACTCAAAGTGATGAAACGTGTTGCACTTCTTGGTCGCCAACCCTCTTGATCATGCATGATAGAGGCGAAGGCTCTTATGTGTTGTTTGTGCATTCACTAATATTGTGCAAACTTGGCTCTTTGGCCATCATGCATCGGGATGCGTGATTGGTGGCTTGAGAGTTGAGCACTATGCTCTTTTGAGCTTGAGAAATGATAAGGAGAGTAGTTGCACACACATTTCCTTGTAAATGCATTGTTGTGCCTTTGTTGATCTCTGTTGCAGCAAAATTGAGATTCTGGAAAAGGAAGTGGCCGGCCGGCCACTTGCACTAGCCTGCCGACCACTTGTAGTGGTCGGCCGGCCCGCCGGCCAATTGAGGTAGCCTGCCGACCAGTTGAAGTGGCCAGCCAGCCAGCCACTTGCAGCAAAATTTTCCAAAATGCTCCTGTTTTGGGGCAGATGCAACCTGAAAAGTGTGTTCGATGCTCCGAGGTCACCGCAAGTGCAAATAGAGACAACTTATGGCAAGGCGATGCATTTCTGGGTGAAGCGAACTGAGCATGCATCTTTCCCTCGCCCTCGAGGCCATTTTAACTACTATACTTAGCGAGTTAATTTGTCGATTTTGTAATTAATTAGTTGATGTGTTTAGCTAATTTAATTCATTATTGTAATTTTCTAATTAGCTAAGCATAGCTAGCTTTCAATTCGGCTTGTAATTAATTATCTTAGCATAGTTAATTAGTTTGGTTTGTAATAAGTAGCTTAGCTTAGCTTATTATTCGGACCCTCCTTCAAGAGGGCATATTGTTGTAATAAGAGTGCGTGTGTGTGATGCATGTCTTCCAACCCCATTTCTTTCTCCCTTTTATTTATCAGCTTTCGATGGTTAGTTTAGGGCATATCTCGATTAGCATACCTTATTCTATGCATGTGTGCATCATTTATCTGTCTTGCATGCATCGGGCTCGGCTCATCATTCAAACTGCATTGTATTTCAATACACTTTTTTGAATACATGTATCAAATTGTAGCATTCATATGCCATCTTAGATAGTCGAGCCTATTTAGTTGCATTTTGCATGCGTTGCATTAGGCATCGTTGACATAGTTAGGATCATGCATATTTTTAACTAGTTTCCTGTTTTGGCTCAGAGTACACTGTAAGTGTTTATGCTTTAGCATCCTTGCATGAGTGTAAGTGTTGCCATGTTAGCATGTTTGCCATGAGGCTATTTGCTTAAAATGATTAACTGCATGAATGCCTATGGATGAAGGCTTTATTGCTCGAATTGGAACAATTCATCAAAATGTGAGTTTTAAGCCCACTTGGGAGTGGCAAATCATCATGTTTTAAGCCCACTTGAGAGTGGCAAATCTGCGCTTTAGCCTACTTGAGGGTAGCAATTTCAAACCATTTTCGAACAACAAACATGAGATGTTTTGTTCCAAATTGAGTCTATACTTATATGATGCGCGCATCACGAAGTAAGTTAGATTAATAAACCGGAATAAGAACGCATGTGTTTTCAAAAACAACATATCATGTTAGTAGAGGCCGATCCTTTGATCGGGCGAGCGGGGGTGCTCATTTCAGGACCTTTCCCTCTCGTACCCAAGTTTTCGAGCTGAGGCAGCTTTGGCGATGACGGACACGTGGCCTTAGGCACGAGTCAGGGTTTCCTAAATTTCTCAAAACAAAATATTTAGGTGGCGACTCTGAAATCTGGCAGAGCAGTCCATGTTTGGCGCTTTTTCATTCAAAATTGATTTTTCACAACCAATTGCCGAATTTGGACTCTTTGGTGGTTTATCAATCTTACATTGCACTTTGTGAAATTAGATTCAGAACCATGACATGAGTCTGAACTGTAAGACCAATTCGAGCTCTCCGAAAGGGGGCACGGAAAAGTCAAGCTACAACGGGGCCCGTGTTGAATTACCAAGGGTAGTTCGTGATTACTCAAAGGTCTTTCCTAAGGATCTTACTAGTTTGCCACCCAACCAGGAGATAGAGTTCTCCATTGAATCAGTGCCGGGCACGGCACCAATTTCCATGGCACCATATAGATTTGCACCAGCTAAATTGCATGAGTTGAAGATTCAACTCCAAGAACTTTTAGACAAGGGTTTCATTCACCCTAGTACATCACCTTGGGAAGCGCCAGCTCTCTTTGTGACGAAGAAGGATGGGTCATTGCGGTTGTGTATTGATTACCGCATGTTGAATCGAGTTACCATTAAGAACAAGTATCCTCTACCTAGAATAGATGATTTGTTTAACCAACTTAGAGGGTCTCATTGCTTCTCAAAGATAGATTTCAGGTCGGGGTATCATCAATTGAGAGTCCGGGAGAAGGACATCTAGAAAATGGCCTTTCGTACGCGTTATGGCCACTATGAATTCCTAGTAATGCCTTTTGGGTTGACTAATGCACCGGTTTCCTTTATGGATTTGATGAACCAAATTTTTCGGGAATACTTGGACCTTTTTGTAGTCGTCTTTGTGGACGACATCTTAATTTATTCAACCTTCGAGGGAGAACATGAGGCTCACTTGCGGGTAGTGCTTGAATTGCTTAAGGAGCACCGCTTGTATGCCAAATTTGATAAGTGCGAATTTTGGCTCACCAAGGTGAAGTTTTTGGGACACGTAGTGTCGAGTGAAGGAGTGACTGTAGACTCCTCAAAGATAGACGCCGTACAGGATTGGGAACAACCTAAGAATGTTTTTGAGATCCAAAGTTTCTTGGGGTTAGCAGGATACTATCGACGCTTTGTAAGGGACTTCTCTAGGCTGGCCGCACCTTTGACAAGGTTGACTAGGAAGAATATCAAGTTTGTGTGGAATGAGACTTGTGAAAAGTCTTTCCAAGAACTTAAGACTAGATTGACTACAACACCAGTCTTGATAATTCCGGAAAGGACTTTGAATTACGCCGTCTATTGTGATGCTTCCGGGAATGGACATGGTTGTGTCTTGATGCAAGAGGGTAAAGTTGTGGCCTACGGATCACGACAATTGAAAACTCATGAGAAGAATTATCTCACCCATGATTTAGAATTAGCAGCGGTCATTTTTGCCTTGAAAATTTGGAGGCATTATTTGTATGGTGAGAAATTTGAAGTCTTTTCCGATCATAAGAGTCTAAAATATTTATTTTCTTAAAAAGACTTGAATTTGCGTCAACGGAGGTAGATGGAATTTATGAAGGATTATGACTTTGAGTTACACTATCATCCGGGGAAGGCCAATGTGGTGGCCGATGCTTTGAGTCAAAAATTTGTGAGTAGTTTGGCAAGTGTGGCCATTCGGGAATGGGGTATGCTAGATGTTATTGGCAAGTTTGATTTGCACTTGGGTGAGTCTGGAGAGAGCGCTACCTTGTTTACTTTGAATGCTCAACCTACCTTGGTTAGTAAGGTCATAGAGGCACAACGAGGAGACCGTGATGTGGAATCAATCTGTGTTAGGATTTCCAATGGGAAGGAAGAGAAAGGTTTGAACGTTCACTCGAATTTGAGTGTACGTTATCTCGATCGTTTGTTTGTACTAGAATCTTATAGAGAGGAAGTGCTTCGGGAGTTCCATCACTCACGCCTTGCGGTACACCCGGGAGGCACTAAAATGTACCATGATCTTAGTCGTCAGTTTTGGTGGAAGGGTATGAAACGAGATGTCGCTTTATTTGTATTGAAGTGCCTTACTTGTCAACAAGTGAAGGCCGAACACCAAAGACCAGTGGGTTTGTTACAACCCTTACCGATAGCCGAATGGAAATAGGAGCGTGTTACCATGGATTTTGTAGTTGGGCTTCGTAGATGTAACACCCTCAAAATAATAACATTAAACCCAACAAATAAGACATGCGTTGATATGTAAAAGTTCCACATTCTTCCATTTATCAGAATTCCATTACATAAGTATTACATGTTAACAACAAAAGCAAATGCCCTATGGGCTTTCAGCTTTCCAAGTTAACACTTGGTTACAACAAAAGAGTACTAACTCATACACATTAAGCCCTTGGCTTGAATCTACATGTAACACATCAAAAGTAATACGACAAAAGTATGTCCGCCTCTAGCCTCCCAAGCTATGTCCTTGGAAGTGGCATGCTTCCTGTACCTGAAAATGATATTCCCATATAGGGTGAGCCACAGCCCAGTAGAAATATACTAAACCAACCTTGAATAATGACTAAAAGATTAGCAATTGATAGATGGCTAACACTGATACATTCACATAAATCACATATTTATGTCATACGACTTATGAGTCCAAGTTACCTTTCATTTTCCCTTTTTCAACAGATAAGCATGTTAGCTCTATCATTATTTCATCAGATATGTATAAAAAAATCCGGTTTAGAGGTCCATCCCCTATCTTCCCCTAAACCGTGGAGTACATCCCCTATCTCCTCCCACACAATATGCAAATGCAATGCTCAACCAATACACGTATTTTCAGTATTAATTCAATAGTCAAATTAATGACTTAACCAATGTGATTAGTTTCAGTTATTCCTAATCCACATGCAATGTCTACAACAATCACGACTATCCTCCACCGATAGCCCAAAACAGTTATTTCTAGACTGGAAATAAATATATCAACAATTCAATAGGCGAGTGATTTAAATTATCCAACTACACCATTTAATCAATGAATTCCTCAATTTCATGAATTTAACCAAATTCCCCAATTTCCTTAAATTAAATATACAAATTAATTTATTAATACAACTAGGGTTTTTTCCAAAATTACCAAAGTACTCCCAACATATCAAAATACTAAAACTTAGAACAAAACTTATTAGATGGAGTAGGAAATCCCTACCTCGAAGAAAATAACCCGAATGGAGAAGACGGAGATGAAGACCCAAATTCCAAAGTGCTCCAAACCACCAAACGTTCAGATTAAATGGAAGCCCCCGACTCACTCTATCTTTTTAATAAAGGATCTGGGGTAGAAACACACTCTAAATAGATCAAACCTAAGAGAGAAGGTGAGTAGAGAGAGAGAGAAGTCGGTTCTAGGGTTTTAGAATCAAAAGGGAGATGAAAAATGATCCAGAAAGTCGGATCTCGGATTTTTATAACAGTCGCCTCACTCGAGCGTGGAAAACCCCGCTCGAGCGCCACTCACAGACTCCCACTCGAGCGGCCAAACTCCCGCTCGAGCAGCGAATGCACACTCCCAGAAGTTCTTTGCAGAAAGGTCCCCGCTCGAGCATCCAACTCTCCGCTCGAGCGTCACTCACAGACTCCCGCTCGAGCGCCAACAATCCCGCTCGAGCGGAGGATACACACTCCCAGAACTTTTTACAGAACCAGGTCCCCGCTCGAGCTTCCAACTCCCCGCTCGAGCGGCCAACTCCACGCTCGAGCGTCCAACACTGCACAGAAAATACTGGATGGGTGCAATTCCCGCTCGAGCGCCAGAACCCCCGCTCGAGCGGACAGGTAAAAATCTGGGCAACTAGTTTTGGTTTCCAAACTCAACCAACCTGTAACAAACATGCTCAACACATCCTATAACTCAAATACAAAGTGAAAAGGATGTAAACAAGATAATAATCAACTACCAACATCCACGGACACATGTCCGGATCACTGTACAACAAGGGTAAACTCGGGATCGCTATAGTAGAACACAACGAGGCAATGACGCCGTTTGGGTAATTGTTGATAGGTTGATTAAGTCTACCCATTTCATTCCGATGTGCACCAGCGACTCAATTGAACGCTTGGCAGAGTTGTACATTAGAGAGATAGTTCGAACTTCATGGAGTCCCTGTGACTATTGTGTCGGATAGGGATCCTCGTTTTACTGCCCGATTATGGCAAAGCCTTCAAAAGGCATTGGGAACTAAGTTAACTCTTAGCACCGCTTATCATCCTCAAATCGATGGACAGTCGGAACGTACCATTCAGATTCTGGAGGACATGCTTAGAGCTTGTGTCCTTGATTTTAAGGGGCCTTGGGAGAAGCACTTACCGTTGTTTGAGTTCGCCTATAACAATAGTTATCAAGCTAGTATTGGGATGGCACCATTTGAGGCCTTGTATGGCCGGCCTTGTAGATCACCGGCTTGTTGGGCCGAAGTGGGTGACGCACCGTTACTGGGCCCGAAAATTGTTAGAGAGACAACCGAGAAAGTGGTTCTCATTCGGAAGAGGTTAGCTACGGCCCAAAGTCGACAAAAGAGTTATGTCGATAAGAGGAGACGACCTTTATCTTTTGAAGTTGGTGACCATGTGTTTCTAAAAATCTCACTAAGGCAGGGTTTGATGAGATTTGGTAAGAGTGGTAAATTATCTCCAGGGTTCATTGGGCCTTTTGAGATCTTAGAGCGAATTGGGGAAGTGGCATACCGGTTAGCTTTACCGCCACAACTTTCGGGAGTTCACTACGTATTTCATGTAGCTATGCTTAGGAAGTATGAACCCGACCCTTCTCATGTGCTTGATTGGGTTGACTTGGAGGTAGATGAGGATGCCTCTTACGAAGAACGACCAGTTCAAATATTAGATACCCGGAGCAAGTGCTACAGGACAAAACTATACTGTTGGTAAAGGTGTTGTGGAGACACCATGGGGTTGAAGAAGCGATGTGGGAACGGGAGGCGGAAGTCCGCTCTAAGCATCCGGATTTGTTTGAAAATGCTTAAGTTGTTTTCCTTGTAATATTCTCTAGTGTTTGAGGGAAATGTGTTAAAATTGTTGACCACATGTTGTTATGTTAAGCATGAAGTAGTTACGGATTGTCATTTCTTTGCTTCATGTTTAGGTTGATGTGGACGGTTGTTGTTAATGAAATAACCATGGTGGAAATGGCAAAAAAAATTGGTTGAGAGTTAATATTGTGATTTAAAAATGAAATAGCGTGGTTTTGAACACTAGAAACCCCCTTTGTTTGGGTAGTTTGATTTGAAATTTCGGAGACGAAATTCTTTTAGGAGGGGAGGTTGTAGCGATCCCGACTTTGACCCGGTCAACTTACGGGGAGCTCGCTGAAAGCAAAAATGCAAAATGCATTCGAAATTGGTTACGGGAAAGTGTATTTCACGCTCGAACGACCATGTTATATCAGCTTGTAAATTAGGGTTTCAGATCACTTTTTGCAGCCCCCTCTCTCTCCAAAACTCTCTAAATTTCTAGATCTAGAGCTTCTCTCTCTAGAAGTTATCTTCTCTCTCTGATTTCTCCAAATCCATTGGGATTTAGGTCTAAGTTCTTCACCAAAGTTGGTTATCACCTCGAGGGCTTCATTGTGTGCGGTGGAGATCGAGTTTCGACACCATAAATTTTGGGGTTTCATCTCATTTCTTCTTCAAAACTTGAGGTAGGGATTTTCTTAAAGTTATATATACATTTTTACAAGATTGTGTTGATTCGGAACTTCGTGGGAAGCATAGAAACTTTGAGTTTGGCTCATGTGTTGTGAATGATTTTAAAAGTGGGTTTCCTAAATGTTTTCCAAAATATCTTGAGATTTTGGGTCATTTTGTTGTAGAAGAGCATTAGTTTGAACTACTTTCTTTTGAAATGAAGAGAAAAACCTAGTTTATGGAAACCCTAGAAATTTGGAAATTTAAGAAAATGTGGTAATGTTATGAAATTGATATTTGACTAATATTATGACAAATGTTGACATGAGGAAATTTATGGTATATGAGTATTGGCGGCTTTGGAGGTTGTTGTTTAACAATGTTGATATAATCATGAAGGGACTAAATTGTTGAGAATGCATGAAATGTGGGAATGTACTACTCTTTTGATAAATGTAAATGAATATATGTTTATTTTGTGGAATTGCATTGGAAAGAGGAATGAGAATTGTGATCATAATGGATCGCTCGTGTGGAAGAATTGAAATGAAAGGATGTTGCATTACACCAATAATTTTTGTATTGGCATTCAACACTTTTGATTGTTACAAAATTTGAATTGAGTTATGAAACTTTTGCATTGAGAAAGTGACGTTGTGGAACAAGTTTTCATTGTTTTGCTTTGGGGTAAATATGTTGGTAAGCCCGGATAGGAGGTGTAGATGAAATTAATTAAGTTGGCTTGAGTGTCCAGGGTGAAAGACCGAAAACACTCGCGGAGTAGGTACCACGTGCCTTCCGGTTAGCTACCAGTAAAGTGGGGTTTTTGGTAGTGCTAGTTATGCCTACTTGCAGACACCAACCAAGGGATTACCTGAGTCGTATTTACCACCTCTTGAGCTTGATGTAAAGTTATTGAATTGCTAAGTTTTCAAGTTTTCATGGAACATGACGATTTTCAAAAAGATGTTAACATGACTTGTTTAAAAGCATAGCATGGCATGTGCACTTCAATTTATGAGACTTATACAAAATGTATATACTTTGTTAAGAATTCTTTACTGGGCTTCATGCTCACCCTATGAGATTTCGGTGTAGGAAAAGATGTGGTGATTTTGCCAAACTAAGTGCGCGGATATATGTGTTGAGAGCACAAGGCTCTTATTTTGTTATGATCATATTTTTGCAAGCCAAAGGATATATTTGTATTGGTTCTAACAAGCACTTTGTGTAACCGGGCTTAAGCCTTGGACTTTGTAGCTTGAGGACATTTATTTACTTTTGACCGTATGTTCTACATGCTATAGATTCATGTACTAGACATTGTTGAATGTATATTCGCATGTAGGACTATTTTGTAGCCATCTCTTGATGTATGTAATGCAAATGTTGGGGATTTTGTTCGGTTTATCATAAGTGGCGATGGTTGATGCATTTTATTTTTGTATTTTTTTTTTTTTTTTTTTTGGGGGGGGGGGGTG
>NW_021025154.1:45127-81790 GCF_004153795.1 Camellia sinensis
AATAGCGCTTTTACTATTCATCAAATTTTAGGCTCCAAACAGTGAAAGCGCAATTTGTAATAGCGTTTTAGCTTAGTTTAAAAATTCCTTACAAACTAGGCTAGTCGTTGTACATAAAATGCAAAAAAAGCTTAGTTTGAGAAAAGACCCGTCCAACTTCCCCAACAACCTAAAGTGTAACACTAGCAGCGTTTTGACCCATTCCTAACAGTGGACACAATAGTTGCAAGCTTGGTAAGTCCAACTCATCCCATTGATGACCCCTACATTGATATGACCCATAAAGCATATATATTTTGAATAAAAAATCAAACTATAAAAAAAGAAACTCAGGCCTTGTTTGGGATGATAGATTTTTAGTTATAAAACCAAAAAATCAGTACAACTTGTTAAATTTTTCTCTTTGGTTTTTATATGTCATTTTATTAAAAACACCAAAATTTATTAAAATAATTAATTCCCAAGCTAAAAACTCATGGCGTGGCGATTTTGTCGTTTGGCTCTTGTCTGAAGAGGAGTTCTTGGGTCATCAATTCTTTTGGGTTTTATTTATTCGTAAATTAAATAACTAGGTTGTTTTTGAAAGGAATTCCAAAAATGGATCAAAACATGTCTTGTAAACATACTTTCATGAAAGTGCACGAAACATGCTTTTAATTTTGTTATAAAAAATATAAATAAAAAAACTTGCTTACAAAACACGATTTCAACATAAACTTCTTTTTTTTTTTTTAAATTGGAAGCATGTTTTTCAGTTTTTTTAAATGCTTTTAGCATTTTATTACCGTTGCTTTAAGTACAATATTTAAAATAAAATTAAAAAAAATAGAAAATGTGTTTGCAAAGCACGCTTTCAACGTAAGTTTTTTTTTTTATTAACAAAGGGGATTTTTTTTTTAGGATCCATGATATTAAGATTTTATAGCATAAAGGACATCCAATATTTTTATAATGTCTAGGATCTCTCAAATTGATCCAGAGAAAATTGGATTCAGAGAAATTCTTCCCAGAAATTCTCTGAACTTTCTAGAGAAATTCTTCCAAACCTGGAGAAATTCTCTCCAAAATTAGAGAAATTCCATTTTCTAACTCTCTACTCATCTCTTAGACCCACTTCATCTTCTTCACCATCTTTATCACAGACATTCAACCTAATAATATACAAATTTTAAGTTTATTCCATTTCACATATTTTCTTAGTAACCAAACACGCAACCACTGATACAAAGTCCATAAAAATTATGCCCTTCCAAACTTAGAGAAATTCTCTTCAAAATCAAAGAAATTCCATTTTCTAGCTCTCTACTTATCTCTCAGACCCACTTCATCTTCTTTACCATCTCATCGCTGACCTTCAGCCTAATAATATTTAAATTTTTAAGTTTCTTCCCATTTCACAAATTTTCTCAACAACCAAACACGCAACCACTGATACAAAGTCTAGAGAAAGTCTAGACTCCCAGAATTTCTCTGGAATCCCCAACCCAGAGAAATTCTCTCAAAACTAGAGAAATTCCTAAACAAACCTTTCCAGAGAAATTCTCTCCAAAATCAGAAAAATTCCATTTTCTGTGATTTTCAACATCTCTCAAACCCACTTCGTCTTCAACAGTCTTTAATGATGAGCAGCTCACCACTACTATCAGAAAGCTTGTACTCTATGGCCGCTTATACCAAAATCAAGCGCATAAGTCCGCCATAAAAACCCCCAAACTCGTAGCACCATCACAGAGCCAACAATTCATGAGTAATTGTAATTGCAACAACAACAGAGGAGATAGCAAAATCTGAAATTTTTTAAAATTAAAAAAACAAACAAACAAACAACTTGGGATTAAATCAACTACGTTCCCATGTGTGAAGAAATTGAAAGAATTAACGCACTTGCAGTGTTGGTACCCTGAAGTTTTGACAAGGAAAAAAGAGCAAGAGAATGAGCTGTGTGAAAAACGACACACATAGAGACAGATTGGTGGCCCATGGTGGCCACTGGTAGTTCACGGCGTTCCACAATGGTTTGGGTTTTGGTAGTTTGGCTAGAGAAAGATGAATGAGAGAGAATGCGAGCGATACAGTGATTAGAGAGATAGAGAGGAGAAGAGATGAATTTAGCAGAAGAGTTTAGAGTGAGAGAAAGAAAAAAAAATGAGGTTTGATTTGAGAAATTTCTTTGTGATGTATGAGTGTGGGGGTTGAGGGACTTTAGATATCATAAAATAATATTGTGCATCTCTTCTATTACTAAAATATGGGAGAGGGATATTAGACTAATTTTCTCTAAAAAATTTTGTGTTGTGCGAATAGAATTTCCTTTTTTATGATTTTTTTTTAAATTATATTTTTTATTTTTTTTCTCCATCTTTATAGACAAATTAAAATTTTGAAAAAATCTAAAAATAGAAAAAGCCAACTATTTTTAATTATTTTTTGTTATTTTAGACTTTTTTTCAAATTTAAAAAAAATATTTTTTTAGTCCATCTAGTCGAGTAAAACTCAAAAGCCTAAAGTTTTCTAATTTTTTTTTTAAAAAAAAAATTCACTAAAAATGAAAAAAAATCAACAAAAAAGAAGACCCTAAGAGTTGAACAGTTTGTTCGTTTTAAGGAGGCATAATTTGTTAAATCATTTTAACTATATGTTTGAATCACATTTTTTTTAAATAAAAAATGAATGATTATTCTTGAAAATATAATTGTCGTCTATTTTTTTTAAAAATAAATGTGATTTTAACATATAACTGTTGATATCCGATTATCTTAATTTTTGGTATGAATATTTTACTCAACGAATTTTAAAAAGTGAATGGTTTAGATCACTTAATTGGTCAAAAAATAGGCCTACCAAGCCCGAACACTATCTAGAATATGAATCTATAACATGTGAATTACTAAGATAAAAGTTAATTAGATACAAATATTATACCCTAAGGGTTACAAATTCCAAGGTTTAATCCGGTTACAATAAAAGTGGATTTTTTTACCCAACACACATATAGCCCTTGGCTTGTGTAACACTGCCTGGGGGTTACCCGCTCGCTGTTAAATAGTTCAGAGTCTCGATTCTCTTTGATCTAGTTTCATGAGTGCAATGTGAAACATAGATGAGAGTTCAGATTTGGCAACTTTTATTGAAAATCCATTTTAATGCAAAACATTGCCAGAAATGGACAATGTCATCAGATCTCAGAGTCGCCACCTAATATTTTGAAAAAATTAGTAAACTTGTAACTCATGCCAAGGCCACTGTTCATCGTAACCAAGGATGCTTGGCTTGGAACCTTAGGTATGAAGAGAGAAGGTCATTAATTGAGCATCCCCGCTTACCCGATTAAAAGATCGGCCTTTACTAACCATGATATGATTTTTATTTCCTTTATGTGTTCATATTTTGATTATTTTATAAAACTTAAAAATTACTATGTGAAGCAAACACATGTAGACTGTGTCGTTCAATTTAGAGCAATTTGATTTCATTGTTTTGAAAATATTTTGAATAGTGTAATCATGAAAATCAATTTTATCCCAAATTAAATAACACAACTTTCACCCACTGGCATGCATAGAGTTATATCAAATAAGAAACTAGCCACATGGTAGGATGCTAAACATAGTAAAAAATCATACACAAACGGGATGTTAAGGCACAAAATCTTACATATTTATCGATGTCCCACAAATAGGCACAAAACAAAGTGAGTAAAATATGCATGCTTTTATATACAAGATCCTAATGCAATTCACTTGTAAAATGCAATTACAGATCTGGCTTCTAATATATGGCATGTGAATCAACTCAAAACATGAGATCGTGTACAAAATCACATAATAATCCATTAAACTCATGGATGCAATTCTAGCCGGATCTTAAGGCATGAAACATGGATGCAAAGCATGGATATGATGACAAGCATATACAAGATGCATATTTACAAAATACAAAAAGCAAAATAAAAGAACGGGATAGAAAGAAGTGAGGCAAGAAATTGTTACAACTGTAACGCCCCCAAATTAATTGCACAATACAACTCCAAACAACTAATACAAAGTGATATAGGTAAAATAAAAAGATTTCATTAATTGGAATTAATATACAAATGGCGACACATGTAGTGTACATTCATAAATAGTTCATCCTGAATCTACAACATGTGTTACAAGTAGTAATAAAGAATGAAAGCTAAACATGTATTTATATTCCCTAAAGGCTTACATCTTTCTAAGACTTTGCTTGGTTACAACAAAATGAGTCAGAAGCTCAATACACAAAAAGCCCTAGGCTTGAAAAGAAAGTAAATACAAAATGAACAAAAGTGAGCTTCAGCTCCACAGTCCTCCCAAGCTAAGTCCTTGGCGGAGGCATATCACCAGCACCTGAAAATAGTTTTTCCCAAGTAGGGTGAGCCAAAGCCCGGTAGAAACAATCTAACACAATATATGAATCTTAACAAAGATATAAATATGGTGTGTATATACAATGTCGGTAACAAAATCATTTACCACTCTTTTGCAAACCATGCCATGCCAAGTTTTATATCACAACTCATTTTATCTCAGTTCATGAGTTACTTCCATTTATTACAAACAACCAAACTGAGGGTACAACTCAAAGGTTCTCAATTCAATATAATAATCACACAAACACTTCCATTTTCCATTTTACGGAAATTTCGTCAGCGGGAATCGACACCCATGTATACACAATGTTTTCCAGACTTTCACCCTGGACGCGCAGGCTAACTTAATTCAATAGAGTCCATCCCCTTTCTTCTCCCAAACATGGAGTACATCTAATTTGCACGAAATAGGATTTTTTTACATAATTATCATCATTTCCTTCTATTTTTACACTGTTCTTTACTCAAATTCCAAAGCAAACATTCAAAACAAAACGTAGAAAGAAAGTTTTCGAAAGAGAGTTTTGAGCGAATCTTGAACACTTGGCCAAAACAGGCTTAGGGTTGGAAATAAAGAAAATTTCATCTTTCTTACTGAGAACATTAAGAGAAACACATTCCCGTTTTCCTCATCAACTCATCGAAAGAAAGCGCTCGAGTCTTAGTGCCGGTCAAAAATGGGGTGTCTACAGCTTGCAAAAAGTTAAATAAAGAAGAACCGAGCCTTATGCTCCAAAAACATCCTCCATGCTTTCATCTCGGTGAAGGCACACTATCATCACCTGAAAAGTTGTTTTCACACATGGATGAGTATAAAGACCAGCATAAATAATCTAAATAAAGTGTATGAAGTTTAACATTATCATGAGGTCCAATGCACATGAAATGTTGTGCCAAAATTTAAATTTTCTCATTTCGAAATTTTCATGCCATGCACGTGTTTCAAGAATTGAAATCCACCAATTAATCATTTAACAAAGGCACTTCGGTAGAGAACCCAATGGATCTAGGCGAAAAAGTAGAAAGAAGGTGAGTTCTAAAGAGCGAAGCTCAAGATCTAAGATTTTGAAATGTTTTAGAGAGAGAAGGAGATGAAAAAGTGATGTAAAAAGTGGCTGTTATGAACTGATATACGCACAGTCTACTTGAGCGCAAGAGTTGATGCTCGAGCATCAAACACAATAAGTTGTTCCACTCAAGCGCAAGAAGTGATGCTCGAGCTCCAAGACATAATGAAAAAGGGTACACCGCTCGAGCTCAAGAAGTGACGCTTGAGCACAGAATACACACTTCCAGTAGTTTTGCAGAGAACAGACCATCGCGCTCGAGCGCATGACCGCTCGAGCGTAAGAAACACTGCTCGAGCATAGAATACATCCTCCTAGTAGTTTTGTAGACTTGCAAAGTACTGAGAGTTCACAAAGCCCGCTTGAGCACAAGAAGTACCACTTGAGCGAAGGAGTACAATCCTGGTCAACAAAAGTTTAAAAACCAAGCAACCAACCTGTTCCAAACATGCCTGATACAACCCAATAGCCAAACTCAAGTAAGAATAAAGGAAAAGACATGGACACATTCAGAAACCATAAAACCCAAGTCCAGAATATCAAATGGGTCGAGTCAAAATCAGAATCACTATAACAACTTTAGAATATTACAAATCTGAATAAAGGAGGAGAGAAATAAAAATAATTATAACAACTTATATCCTCAAAACTCTCTCTAATTAACAAAAAAAAAAGAGTATAAACAGGAGCTTCAAGGGGCCTCAGAGACTGTCGGAGGCTATTCTACTCGACAGTGGGAAGCTGTTCTGTTCTGTCTAGGAGAGGATGGCCAGCCGGGCAAAAGAGGAGCTGGCCAGCGAAAAAGTTGGTCAGTCGGCCAATTAATTGGCCGACAAGCCAATAAGGCTAGGCAAAGTGCTCTATTTTGTTCAAACACCAAAAACATAAAAGGGAAATATGCAAGTGGCTCAACTAACCACTTCTAGTTAACTTACAACAGGTTTTTTAATTTGAAATTGAAGCAAGAAAAAGCAATATAAGAAAGAAAATGAAAGAAAATGCAAGAAAGTAAATGAAAATGAAAAATGTGCAAAATTCACCTTTCAAGGAAAGGATTTGATTTCCAAACTTCCTTTTAACTACTCTCAAGCTTAGGAAGTGTGTTCTCAATTCTCAATTCTCAATTTTGAAATTCTAGTTGGAATGGTGTTTTTGAAGAGATGGTTTTGGTTCCAAGCTTCAAGTTCTCTCTTTGTCTCTCTATATCTCTCTATTAAAATCTCTCTTTCTTTTTTTTTTTCGATTCTGATCTCTATATATCTCTATAAGCAATTAGAAAGGATTTCTAAGTCAAGGAGGAGGGAAACAAGGTAGGAGCGGAGGGTGATGGGGTGACATAGGTCAAGACTTTCGATGCCACCTTTTGGGTAAGAGAGAAAGGCTCTTTTGACAATGGAGACCAAAAGAAGATAATGAAGGGTGAGGAGGTGTGTATTTTGTGCATGACTGTATCAATAAAGATCTAGAATAGCATGTTCCACACACTTCTAGTAAAAATTCTACCGAAACTACTCTGTTTCTGGGAAAACTAGCCGGCCAACCAAGTTCTTGGCTGGCCGGCCAAAACAATGGCCAAGGCCTAACTAATTTGCACGAAATAGGATTTTTTGACATAATTATCATCATTTCCTTCTATTTTTACACTGTTCTTTACTCAAATTCCAAAGAAAACATTCGAAACGAAACGTAGAAAGAAAGTTTTCGAAAGAGAGCTTTGAGCGAATCTTGAACACTTGGCCAAAACAGGCTTAGGGTTGGAAATAAAAGAAAATTTCATCTTTCTTACTGAGAACATTAAGAGAAACACATTCCTGTTTTCCTCATCGACTCATCGAAAGAAAGCGCTCGAGTCTTAGTGCCGGTCAAAAATGGAGTGTCTACAGCTTGCAAAAAGTTAAACAAAGAAGAACCGAGCCTTATGCTCCAAAAACATCCTCCATGCTTTCATCTCGGTGAAGGCACACTATCATCACCTGAAAAGTTGTTTTCACACATGGATGAGTATAAAGACCAGCATAAATAATCTAAATAAAGTGTATGAAGTTTAACATTATCACGAGGTCCAATGCACATCAAATGTCGTGCCAAAATTTAAATTTTCTCGTTTTGACTTTTTCATGCCATGCACTTGTTTCAAGAATCGAAATAATTAATCATTTGATAAAATAAGGTTGGTAAATATGACACTGGTAGCCCTAGGCTGGTGTCTGCAAGTAGGCTCTCAAAGAACTACCAAAATCACTTTACGAGCTCCTAATTAGATGGAACTTGGTACGTACTTTGCACGTGTTTCAGACTTTCACCGTGGACCTCAAGCTAACTTAATTTACAATCAACTACACCCTCTAACCAAACTTACCAAGGTATTTACCCCGTTAACTCAACACATTTCCATTATTTCCAATAAATCAATTTCGGAAGCCAATTACTCAAATTTAATGCCTAGTAATTCTAACTGTTCATCTAATTGGTATGAAAACTGATGAACTTGGCCACTAGGTGCTACAAACACAACACCAGCTCCAACACATTCTTCTGTTTTAGAGCCGTCAAACATTAGCCTCCGGGGGTATTTTTTGCATAGTTTACTTCAAACAAATCTTCATCAACGAAAGATCCAGGGTGCTCAACTAAAAAATCAGCCAAGGCTTGGCCTTTAACAACCTTTTGGGGAGCATATTTGAAGCAATATTCTATCAGAGCCAGTAACCACTTACCTTTTCTCCCCCCCATAATAGACAGCATGTACTTAATCACATCAGTCTGGGTTACCACCCATACTTCCAAAGGTAACATGTAATGCCTTAGCTTGATGGCAGCAAAATATAAAGCCAAACACAGTTTTCTACTGAACTATATCTGGTTTCTACATCATTTAACCTTCTGCTAAGATAATAGATGGCCTGCTCATGGCTATTCTCATTATCCTGAGCTAATAGGCACCCAATGGACCCTTCACATGCTGAAGTATATAACTTTAGTGGCTTCCCTTTGATGGGGGGCATTAGGACTGGTGGATTCATTAAGTATTTCTTAATTAAATCAAAAGCCTCCTACTGAGGCTTTCCCCAGGTAAAGTCTATATCTGCTTTGGCTTTTACCAAAGGTGAAAAAGCCGAAGTTTTCCCAGCCAAGTTGGCTATGAACCTCCTCAGGAAATTCACCTTCCCTAGAAAGCTCTGCATTTCTTTTTGTTGGCTGGCAGTGGTGTTGTTAGTATAGCTTTGGCCTTATTTGTGTCCAACTCAATACCCTTTTGATGAACCAGGAAGCCTAAAAAATTTTCAATAGGCACCCAAATGCACACCTTAAAGGGTTCATTTTCAACGTATAAGACCTCATCCTTTAAAAGTCTGTCGAAGGTCGTCTAAATGTTCATCAAAACTTTTTGACTTGATGGCCACATCATCTATATAGACTTCTAAATTTTTTTCAATTAGATCATGGTAGATTAAGTTCATGGCTCTCTGATAGGTAGCGCCTACATTTTTTAGGCCAAATGGCATAACAATCCACTCAAATGTGCCCATAGCCCCAGGACACCTGAAAGCTGTTTTGTGGGTGTCTTCTGGGCTGATAAATATCTGATTATACCTAGCATGTCCATCCATGAAAGATAAGATTTTATGCTTGGCTGTTGGATCAACCTACAGATCAGCCACAGGCATTTGGTACTCATCTTTGGGAGTTGTAGTATTCAAGTTCCTGAAGTCTATGCAGACTCTCAATTTGCCATTCTTTTTCATGATTGGAACCACATTGGATAGCCACTCAACATACCTGGCAGTCCTTATGAACCCTGCTTTAAGCAGCCTTTCAATTTCTTCTTTAACTGACATCCCCACCTCATTAGTCATTCTTCTTGGAGGCTACTTATAGAGAATATGATTACTTTGTGTTGGGAGCTTATGCTTAACTAATGATCTGTCTAAACCAGGCATTTTATCATAATTCCATGCAAAATAATCCATATAATCAGGAAGAAGGCCAACTAGCTTTTCCTTGTATTTATCAGATAATTTTGCATTGACAAAAATGGGCCTCTTACAGGCTTCATCCCCGAAGTTAAACTCCTCTAAGGGATCCTGTACATCAACTCTAAGATCATCTAACTTAGCAAGTGCTGCTTGCAAATGTTCCAACTGGACTTCTCTATAACTAAGAGGGCTATTTTCAATCACATTCAGCCCATGAACATGGTAAAATTCTAGGACTGACCTTATTTGCAAAAAAGAAACAAAGCAATCTAAAGAAAGTAAACCTAACTGTACTAATGTCCTCCTCCTCATCGACCACTGTATTCATCATTCAACCATCTTGTTCAGCCACCAATTCAATGATTGGTTCACCCTGCCTCTTTCGCATTAGGCTGGGTTTGGCCAAGTCTTTGCCAATCTGTCGAAATCCTTCGTCTATGTAGGCTTAAAACTCTTTAGGAGTAATGCCCCTTCCTTGTGTCTTCAGCTCTTCAGAAACCACCTGCACTGGTCCCAAGCTTTCTTCATATAGTGTTGCCTCAATGTTATGAACATCTACTATGAAGGGATTAGCATTAGCCCAGTAAACCTCCATGCCATCATGTGGCTTGCTCCCTTCTCGACTGTTCAGGAAGATGAGGGCTTGATGTAATGAGGGTGGAACACACCCATTCAGATGGATCCAGTCTCTTCCTAGCAACAGATTATAGTTAGAGGTGGAATTGACCATGAAAGCCACTCAACATACCTGGCAGTCCTTATGAACCCTGCTTTAAGCAGCCTTTCAATTTCTTCTTTAACTGATATCCCCACCTCATTAGTCATTCTTCTTGGAGGCTACTTATAGAGAATATGATTACTTTGTGTTGGGAGCTTATGCTTAACTAATGATCTGTCTAAACCAGGCATTTCATCATAATTCCATGCAAAACAATCCATATAATCAGGAAGAAGGCCAACTAGCTTTTCCTTGTATTTATTAGATAATTTTGCATTGACAAAAATGGGCCTCTTAGAGGCTTCATCCCCGAAGTTAAACTCCTCTAAGGGATCCTGTACATCAACTCTAAGATCATCTAACTTAGTAAGTGCTGCTTGCAAATGTTCCAACTGGACTTCTCTATAACTAAGAGGGCTATTGTCAATCACATTCAGCCCATGAACATGGTAAAATTCTAGGACTGACCTTATTTGCAAAAAAGAAACAAAGCAATCTAAAGAAAGTAGACCTAACTGTACTAATGTCCTCCTCCTCATCGACCACTGTATTCATCATTCAACCATCTTGTTCAGCCACCAATTCAATGATTGGTTCACCCTGCCTCTTTCGCATTAGGCTGGGTTTGGCCAAGTCTTTGCCAATCTGTTGAAATCCTTCGTCTATGTAGGCTTAAAACTCTTTAGGAGTAATGCCCCTTCCTTGTGTCTTCAGCTCTTCAGAAACCACCTGCACTGGTCCCAAGCTTTCTTCATATAGTGTTGCCTCAATGTTATGAACATCCACTATGAAGGGATTAGCATTAGCCCAGTAAACCTCCATGCCATCATGTGGCTTGCTCCCTTCTCGACTGTTCAGGAAGATGAGGGCTTGATGTAATGAGGGTGGAACACACCCATTCAGATGGATCCAGTCTCTTCCTAGCAACAGATTATAGTTAGAGGTGGAATTGACCATGAAGAAAGTTATGCCCATGGCCCTTGCTCCAATTTCTAATTTCAAGACTATTACTCCTTTGTCCTCGAACAAGCCTCCTGCAAAGTTACTAATTGAGATGTCGGTAGGTATCAAATCATCCACTGTTTTTCCTAACATCCTTTGAGTTTTAGGAGGAAGGATGTTAACGATGGCCTCATTATCGACCAAAACCCTATCAACAGGCACTCCATCAAGGTGTACTTGCACATATAGAGGTTTCAGATGGTTAATCAATTCCTCTCCAAGCTTTTGCATCATTACTTGGTCTCCATTGACAGACTTGACTACTTCGATTGACCTTGTTGTTTTAGCCTTAGTTTATGCTATTTGGGCCACTGCTTCTGTGAAGTCTTTCACATCACGAAGTGTGTTGGTTGGTCTGGTCTGGTCTGGTCTAGCTTGAAAACTCTTGGGAATAGCCATCATCACATTATAATCCGTGAATTGAAACTACCAAGTTGGATGGCTACTTTATCTCCAAAATCCCCAGGACTCTCTAACTTAACCTCGTCATTTTCCATGTCGACATGCCCTGTCATCTTGACCACTGGGGCCACCTCTTGGCTACCCTTCATGGCTTCATCGTCAACTTGTAATTCCTTCTCTAATTCTCTAATTCTCTGTCTGAGCAACTCCTCCTCCGTGATGGGTATGGGTTCCTCACATGCCATCGACGGTTTGGGAACCTCCTTGGTGTCATTCCCTGGTGTTAATACTACTGCATTTTTTGGTGCATAGGTTTCATTATCCCTTTTTTCTTTGGACCAAGTTAGGTTCTGTGCCCTTGGTGGTTTCAAGTCCTGGTTCTCCAATTAGGACATCATTGCATAGAACTTCCTCTGTTCCCTTCTTTTTTGTGTTCTGGTTTCAACCATAGGTCTCCAACCTCCCTTGGGAAACTTTGGATGCATTGCCCCTTGCCAACCAAAATGCGGTGGCACAGGGGGCCTGATCATTCTGGGCTGCGCTAGCCTTGACTCCCTATTTGGCCTGTGTTCTATTGGGCCATTGTATGGCCTGGCAACCATGCCTTCGTTTGACCTTTTTTTGATTGTAAGACGTCTGAGCCCTAAAACTTCTTGGTTGGCAATTCTACTTTTGCTATTAGTGCTGCCTCGAATATGCTTTGGCTGCAATAGCCCCTTCCAAGCAAGGATTCATTGGCATCTCTTGGTAAAGGAAGGGTCCATCTTGCTCCCCATAATCCGTTGTCTTAGTTGTATAAACTCCTGGGTCTACCCCATCATACAGTAATGTTGTACCATTGAAAATTTGCAAGTCATCTTGGGCCACAATCCTTTATTTGCTTCTGTACTTTGTTGGCCACAATAGCCTGTGCTTTCTCTCTCAGTCCCACACCTGAAACATACAAAGTGGTCCTGATGGACCATTGGCTTTTTTCTTTCAGCCAGAAGTTCCTTCTCTCCAACTCACTCAGTAGCACTCTTGGGTTCCTGGTTTGATCGCTCAGACTGGTAGACACCGTGTTTAAGTCCACCACCTCTGGAAAAGGATTCCCATCGACAGCCATAACCCCTTTGTCATTCTTAGCATATTTCAGCATCCCTTTTTGAATCAAGTCCTGCACACAGTTGCGAAAAGTTACACAATTATTAGTTGAATGCCTGAATGAATTATGCCATTTACAGTACTCTTTGCCAATCCTATCTTTTTCTTTTGGGGTGCTATGGCCTGGGGATAATGTTAAAAAATTTCAAGCTAATAACTCATTGAACAAAGCATCTGCCTTTGATAAATCAAAGGAGTACTGTCGATGGATTATTGGCACATTCTTCCTAGCTAACTAAATAAAAGGCATGTTTATTGGTTTTTTTGCCTTTTTCAAGGCTTCACTAGTTATTGGTGTCTTGCCAATTATTTGAGCAATATATATGTCTATTTATGTTTCCAACTCTATGTTCTGGTAATATGTTCCTAAGGCAGTAGCCCTCCTTTGATGCTCTTCCCTAAGGATGGACTCATAACTAGTTGTCCTAGATGAAAGTTCAAACAAATCTCTAAATTCCTTTCCTTCAAACTTCTTTCTTAACTCGAAGTCAAGGCCATTCTGGGCCAGCTTTATCACCTCTATTTAAGGCACATAGACGTGGCACTATTTCTAGCCTTTTTGAACCTGTTGATGTATTGTTCTGTAGACTCCCCTTACTTTTGCCTAAAATTGGCTAAATCACCATACTAATGTCTAGCTCAGTCCTGTAAAATTGTGCATGGAACTTGCCTACTATGTCCTGACATGTGGGTACTAAGTTTTCTAGCAGGTTAATGAACCATGTGAAGACCACTTTTGATAATGAGTGTGGAAAGAGCCTCAGCTTCAGGTTATATGAATTAGCCTCTTTACATTGCATAGTAAACCTTCCTATTTGTTCTATGGTCGATTGTCTTTCTTCTCCTGTGAATAAGGAGAATTTAGGCATTTTAAAGTTTCTGGAAAGAGGGGTTTCATTTACCCAATAAGGGTATGGCTTTCTGATCATTGGCCTGTTAGGCCTACTGATGCCTGTGGGCCATACATTTCTTGAATTGGTTCCGTAATTTGATGTCTATTGATCTGGGTCGGTTCGAAATTTGGCTCCTCATGATAGGTGCCATACCCCATCCCTTCATTTTATTTGCGACTGAAAAGTTTAGTGCAACAATTCCCTCATATAGCTGGAAGTGCTGCTGTCAAGGTGGGTACAAACCAACACCTTCTTCCTCAAAATGTAGAGGGGGTGGTCTAGGTCCTCATTGTGGCTCGTGATTTCTAAAACCTTGTTCTTGGTATACCTGCTACCTAGGTCTTTGGTTGACCCTTGGTATTGGGTTATCATAGTTTGGTTGTTTAAACCTTTGGTCAGCAAAGTTGTATTGTCCTAGTCCTGGTCTAGCGACGGCAGGTTCCTCATATCTAGGGGCTCTAAATTGCCCTCCTCGCATAGGCTTCTAGTCAGCAAAGTTATACTGCCCTATTCTTGGTTTGTTGACAACAGGTTTCTCATACTCAGGGGTTCTCAACTGCCCCCTTGGCATAGGTCTGACCATGTCGTGCATTGGTTCTTCCTGTTCCAAGGGCCAACTCTGCCCCCCTTGCTTTGGTCTATTATTCATTTCGAAGGTTGGGTTATAATGTGCCTTCCCTTCCAAGGCTTCTCTTCGAGCGGCAGACCTAGAGGGACCAGATTGCCCGCCATAATTAATGTTAAATTTAGTTTCCTTATATGTTTGATTAGGGTTCATTTGAAACCTCTCTTGCTCCTCTTGGAGAATTGGAGGCCTATAAAAAAGAGGCACTACTCTAGTGAATCCTACTTGCCTTAGGAGTTTGAAATTGTACCTTAGTCGCTTGTGCTTCCACTTTGGCTGGTGGTGGAGGACTAGGGGCAAGGCTGAACCCCCAAAGCATTCTGAGCTTAGCCCTTATACTTTCCGTGAGGTGTTCTGGTCTCATCTCGAACGTGTAGCCAAGCTGGGCATCATTTCCCCCATCTCTTCAACTACCAGGCCATGGTGATGGCCTCCATTGGTTGTGTCCTGACCATCTTTCAGTCCTACTCCATATCTGGTTGCCATTGATTGGCTATCCGCAATGATGTCCATGTCTTCCCTGAACTCAGGAAAGCCAGTAGGGGTACCTGTTTCTCCAGCAGGCCTCTTACTTGGATACCTAAGAAGGCTTGACGCATCAGCAATTTTCCTGCTGGCGTCAGTAAGTCTTAGTTTTTTTAGTTTTCTTCTTCACCATTACTCCAAGTTAGAATGGTCCCACCAGGCGTGCCAATTTATGTTAGCTAAAATGTGGTTTAGGCCCAATCGACAATGATTGATCGACAGAATTAAATAGATTTTAAATAAACACAAAAAATCAGACTTTGTGGTTGAGTCCTATGCCTTAAACAGATTAAGGACTTCCCTGGAGGTAATTAAGTAAATAAGAAAAGGAACCAAATAGAATATGTATTAATTCGAATAATTGTCACTTGTCACTAGTTACTAGTTACAAGAACAAAAAAGTGAATAAATACAACAATCGACAGAAAGAAGAGAAATGGGGGTTTGGAAAAGCTACTAGTTTAATCTACTCCTAAAATGGCTAATCTAGATGTCATGACCCGAACCCGCCCCTATAGGTTAAGATCATAACCGGCCAGTAATCATGAGATTACCTACGGCCTCAAACAAGATTAAACGTATCTTATTAGTAATAAAGGGGCCAAAACTGTGATAACCCTGTTCCTTATCATGCTAATTGGTCCTTATTATGAATGTGATTATGTGTTTGATATGATTTTGTGTGCCATTATGTAAAAATATGTGTATTTGAATTTCTATCCATTCACCGTAGGAATATCTGTTTGATTATCTGCTTTGGAAATTAAATTGAATGCCTTATCGGCCACAGAAACCGAAATTGACTGCGCCATTACGATTGGCGTAATTTTTAGAGCCTACGGTGAAATTTAATTGAAAATTGATTCGGATCAAATTAATTAGATTAATTTAATGGTATAGTGCTCAAATTATTTAATATTAATAAGTATAATTGAGGGAAATTATTTAAGTGGGGTACTATACTCAAATCTCCTCTTTAGCATTCTATTTGGCTGATTCTAACTCAAGAAAAGAGGGAGGGCCGGCTAGAGAGAGAGAGACAGAGAGGGAATAATTGGAGTTTGATCATTGAGGCTTGAAATCTTGAAGATTAAGCTCAAGAATTGGCTAGAGCTTGGGTGTTTGAGGCTCCTAGGTGAGTAATCAACCCTTGGCTCATAAATTTTAGTTTGTAATTTGTAGATTCCAAGTTGAATGATGATAAAGAACATGAGTTAAGTTGGTTTTTTTGAATTGGAAGCCAATGTGTGCATGCATGTAAGAAATTGCTTTGAGTTTGCATATTTGAGCTTGAATTACACGACTCATGTTGAATTTTGATTAAAGTCCATGTATTTAATCATCTCTTCAAAAACTAAGTTGAGAATAATGGGTATCTCCCACATGCATGTGCAAATCATGGAGGTGTGAGTGTTGAATGTTTGAATTTAATGTGTTGGTGATGAGTTTGGGTTAATTTGAGTCATGCATGTAAGTAATTCTTGGAATTGAGCTTCATAATGTTGTAATTTGGTGTTTATACCATGTTAGTATATGTATATGTGAAGTTTGAGCCAAAATCATGCATTTAGAGCCTTTAAATATCAAGTTGAAGCTCAAGAACATGTTCTGGAAAACCCAGAAAATTTGATGTCCGCTTGAGCGTGAGAACCTCTGCTCGAGCGTGGAATTCATGCTCCCAGTATATTTTTTCAGACAAGGTGTCCGCTCGAGCGGGGAAGTTCATGCTCGAGCGGGGAGCTATGTAGACAAACCTTCAGCTCAGGCGCTCGACTTCACGCTCGAGCATAAATTTGATGCATCCAGTACTTTTGCAGACCCCATGGGTCCGCTCGAGCGGGGAAGTTCATGCTCGAGCGGGGAGCTATGTAGACAAACCTTCAGCTCAGGCGCTCGACTTCACGCTCGAGCATAAATTTGATGCATCCAGTGATCTGAATGATAGAATGAATGGGCCAGAGGTCAGTATGATCTGAATGAAAGAATGAATGGGCCAGAGGCCAGTCTGACATGAATAGATTGGGCCCGAGGCCGTCCGATGTGTTTGGAACCGTAGTCACTCAATCTATATCTATTTATATACTAGATAGCAATATGAATTGGGCCTAAGGCTGTCCGATGTATATTGTTCCAATGTATCTCCTTTATTTGATATTATTCACTGGGCTTTCACTCACGCTCATTCATGTGTTTGTCGGTGAGCCAAGAGAGGTCCTAACCCAGCCTCAGTGAAGTTTGTGTGGAACAACCAGAGTTTTGAAGAGTCAGCCTTGCGTCTCACGCACGAGACACGTCTTCGCCTTTTGTTATTACGTTATTTTGTCATGTTGTCGAAGACTTTGGTTTACGTTTGTACATAGTTTTGATTGGTTGACCTAGATATGAATGATCCTATCTGTACAGAACTTTATGTTGCTATACTTTCTATTGTGAGTTATTAACATGTGTATGAATGGAATGTTATGATGTGCACATAAGCACGGCTCTATGGACAAAGTTCTAAATCTGCTTCCGTTTGGCCCCTTTTACTCTGATGAGTTTTGTCTTATCTGGTCTGAGGCCGTAGGTAATCTCGTGATTACTGGCCAGTTATGACCTAAACCCATAGGGGCGGGGTCAGGTCGTGACAGAGTGGTATCAGAGCACGAGTTAATAACTCACACACTTGTCCAAAGGAGCAGTAAGCGTCTAGAAAAGATCTAGGATGCATTCATGTGATAGGTATGAATTTGAAAGCATCTAAAATACGCTTACATGTTTGATATGAACAATTATGTGCTATAAGTCTGTGATTTGCTTGCATTGTAAAATAGTTGATTATGTATGCTCTTTGTTATATGCATACTTGCAAATCTTTTGTATGAAGTATAATGCAAGTTTAATCAGATGGTGAGAACAAGAGGTGATGAGATAGAAGAGTCTTCTACTGCCAGAATAGATAGAATGGAAAGACTAATTCAGGAAATGGCAGAAACATTAAGGCAACAACAAGAGTGGTAACAACAGTGGCAGCTGCCACATCCTCCACCTCCACTTCCGGCACCACCTGTGCCAGATAATCAGAATGATGACCGAAGAATAGCACTTACTAAAGAATTCAAGAAAATGAAACCACCACAGTTCCATGGTGGATTAGATCCATTGAAAGCCGAAGCATGGGTTCTCGGCATTGAGAAACTGTTTGAAGTGTTCCCGTGTTCGGAGACACAGAAAGTGCTTCTAGCCACTTTTATGCTAGAGGATGAAGCAAGGAGATGGTGGATGCTAATGCGAGAAAATTATAAAGACGTTGACTAGGTGAAATTTCTGGAAATTTTCTATGACAAGTACTTCCCACAATGTGTTCGGGACAGGAAAGTGTCAGAGTTCATGGAACTAAAGCAAGACAGTATGACTGTAGCTGAGTATGAGGCCAAATTCACTAAATTGGCCAGGTTTGCACCACATGTGATTGACACTGATTATAAGAAGGCGAGGCGTTTTGAAGGTGGGCTTCGAAGCGACATTCTAGAAAGGGTGAATGTCTTGAAGCTAGAAACCTACATCGGGGTGCTAGACAAGGCCATAATATCAGAAGCTAACATAGCTAGACAAGCTAAGTCAACAACAGACTGGAAAGGTAATAAGAGACAAGGCTTCTGTTCGAAGAAGAAATTTTTGAAGAAGCAGAATACGGGCTCCTCGAGTACTACTGATTCTTCCCGAGACACATCTCCTATGTGCAATATTTGTAGCAAAAGGCACCGTGGGGTTTGTTACCGTGTATCAGGGGCTTGTTTTAAGTGTGGTAAGCAAAGGCACATGGCCAGAGATTGTAATCAGAACATTGGGAAACTAGCTGCTAGCTCAATTGCATCAATCCCGAAGCTGGGAAATACTATGAGATCTACTACCACCGGGGATACTATGAGGCAAGAAAGAGTTTTTGTGCTTGTTCCGGGTGATACAAGGAATGCCAACGCAGTTGTCTCAGGTACTATTTCTACATGTAATCAAGATGCCTTTGTGTTAATTGACTCTGGATCGACACACTCTTTTGTGACATGTGCATTTGCATCTAGACTGAGTAGACCTCTAGAATTATTGCCATATATACTATGTGTGTCTACTCCATCTGGGGAATCTGTATTGTGTGAATCTGTATATCGTTTTTGTGACATGCGAATTGGGAATGCTATTTTGTATGTGGACTTGTTACCCCTGAACTTTAGACATTTCGATATAATTCTGGGCATGGACTGGTTAACTAAATATTGTGCCACCATTGACTGTGTGACAAAGTGGGTTGTGTTTAGACCACCAGAACAGGAAGAAATTGTATTTGTGGGTAACGGGGTAGTGCCTCCACCTTATTTAATATCAGCAATGAAGGCATGTAAATTGATCAGGAAATGGTGCCAGGGTTATTTGTGCTATATGTTGTCTGAACAATCTGTAAATACTGAATTGAATAGTATCCCTGTTGTTAGAGAATTTCCAGATGTGTTCCCAAATGAATTACCAGGGGAATTAGTGGACAGGGAGATAGAATTTACTATAGAAATTGTATCAAGCACCCAGCCTATTTCTAAAACTCCCTACAGGGTGGCTATTGCTGAAATGAAAGAATTGAAAGAACAATTGCAAGACCTGTTGGACAAGGGGTTTATCCGACCTAGCACTTCGCCTTGGAGTGCACCAGTGTTGTTTGTGAAAAAGAATGATGGAACCTTGCGCTTGTGTATCGATTACCGGAAATTGAACAAGGTAACAATAAAGAATAAATATCCCTTACCCCGTATTGATGACCTGTTTGACCAGTTGCAGGGTTCACAAGTATTTTCTAAAATTGATTTGAGATCCGGATATCACCAGCTGAAAGTAAAAGCAGAGGATGTTGAGAAAACAGCGTTTAGAACGAGGTATGGTCATTTTGAATTTCTTGTTATGCCATTTGGAGTGACTAATGCTCCGGCAACGTTTATGGACTTAATGAACCAAATTTTTAAAACCTACCTTGATGAATTTGTTGTGGTTTTTATTGATGACATTTTGATATACTCCAAGAATAGACCTAAACATGAACATCATTTAAGAACTGTCCTGCAAACACTTAGAGAAAAGAAATTATTTGCTAATTAAAAAAACACCTAATTATGAAACCTCACCTGCATCAATGTTTAGCACAAAAAGGAACTATGGGCTCTCGTGTTCGCAGTTTCATGGGCTTAGCTGGGTACTACAGGAGATTTGTGAAGGATTTCTCAAAAATAGCTGTGCCTCTTACCCAGTTGACACACAAGGGACAATCATTTGAATGGAATGACGAAAGGGAATCTGCCTTTCATGAATTGAAAACAAGATTGACCACTGCGCCAATTTTGACACAGCCATCAGGTATGGAAAATTTTGTGATTTTCAGTGATGCATCTTATAAGGGTTGGGGTTGGGGTTGTGTGTTAATGCAGAACGGAAGGGTTATTGCTTACGCCTCCCGACAGTTGAGGCCACATGAGAAAAACTACCCAACATATGACTTAGAGTTGGCCGCAGTTGTTTTTGCTTTAAAAATCTGGCGGCATTATTTGTATGGGGCAAAATGTGAAGTCTACATGGATCACAAAAGTCTGAAATACTTCTTTACACAGAAGGAGTTGAATATGCAACAGAGGAGATGGCTCGAACTGATAAAAGACTATGATCTTGAGATTCAGTATCACCCCGGGAAAGCTAATACAGTTACTGATGCCCTAAGTCGGAAATCAACGGGGAGTATGGCTTGTTTGCTTACTGAACAAAAAGAGATCTTGCATGATTTTGAAGAGTCTGAAATTAAAGTGGTGCTGTGTGAACAGGGCGGATTGATAGCCGCTACTCCAGCCGAACCGGCAATCATTGAAGAAGTTAAACAGAAACAAAAAGATGATGAATTCCTTAGGAAGGTGATTGATGAATTTGAGACAAGTCCGAAAGCAGGGTTCAGCCTGGAAGGTGAAGTGTTAAGACTTCGGAACCGAATGTGTATTCCAGATATTCCGGAACTAAAGAAGAGGGTTTTTGATGAAGCCCATAAATTAGTGTTTGCTATGCATCCGGGCAATAATAAAATGTATCGAGACTTGGAACAAAGCTATTGGTGGCCTAAAATGAAGAAAGAAATTGCAGAATATGTGTCCAAATGTCTTCAATGTCAGCAAGTTAAAGCTGAACACCAGAAACCGGGCGGTCTACTTCAACCTCTCCCTATTCCTAAATGGAAGTGGGAACATGTGACTATGGATTTTGTTGTTGGTCTACCTCGGACTTCTCGAGGTATGGATTCTATTTGGGTTGTAGTTGATAGACTAACCAAATCTGCACATTTTTGTCTTGTCAAAACTACATTTAATGCTTATAGATTGGCTACTATATATGTTGATGAGATTGTCCGTTTACACGGAGTTCCAGTATCTATTGTGTCGGATAGAGATCCGAAATTTGTATCAAGATTGTGGAAAAGTTTGCGGGAAGCTATAGGGACAGAACTAAGATTTAGTACTGCATTCCACCCACAGACAGATGGGCAATCAGAACGGATAATATAGACTTTGGAATATATGCTTCGGATGTGTGCCTTGGATTTTCAGGGGAGTTGGAGGATTATTTGCCACTTGCAGAGTTTGCATACAATAACAGCTTCCACTCCAGCATCGGTATGGCACCATACGAGGCTTTGTATGGTAGAAGGTGTAGATCACCAATTTGTTGGACAAAAGTCGGGGATAGAGCTTTATTAGGGCCTGAAATTGTGCAAGACACTTCTGAAAAGATCAAAACTATTCCGCAAAGGCTCAAAATAGCTCAGGACTGACAAAAGAATTATGCAGATGTTCAGAGAAGACCTCTTGAGTATGAGGTTGGTGACCATGTGTTCATCCGTGTGTCTCCAATGAAAGGCCAAGCCAGGTTTGGAAAGAAAGGCAAGTTGTTACCTCGTTACGTTGGGCCGTTTCAAATTCTAGAAAGGCTTGGCCCAGTTGCTTATACAGTTGCCTTGCCACCGGGATTTGAGCAAATCCACAATGTGTTTCATGTGTCAATGTTGAGGGGTTACCTCCGAGACCCGTTTCATGTGATTGATTATCACCGGGTAGCTTTGGATAAAAATATGGAATACGCCGAATGGCCGAAACGAATTGTTGACCGACAAGTGAAACAATTGAGAAGCAAGTTCATCCCAATGATGAAAGTGGAATGGAAAGAACACTATGGGACGTATGCTACATGGGAAAAAGAGGATGAAATACAACTACGCTATCCACATTTGTTTCCCGACGAAGGTAAATTAAGTTTGGAGGACCAAACTTCCTAAAGTGGGGAAGACTGTGATAACCATGTTCCTTACCATGCTAATTGGTCCTTATTATGAATGTGATTATGTGTTTGATATGATTTTATGTGCCATTATGTAAAAATATGTGGTTTTGAATTTCTATCTGTTCACCATAGGAATATCTGTTTGATTATTTGCTTTGAAAATTAAATTGAAGGCCTTATCAGCCACAGAAACCGAAATTGACTGCGCCATTACGATTGGCATAATTTTTAGAGCCTACAGTGAAATTTAATTAAAAATTCATTTGAATCAAATTAATTAGATTAATTTAATGGTATAGTGCTCAAATTATTTAATATTAATAAGTATAATTGAGGGAAATTATATAAGTGGGGTACTATACTCAAATCTCCTCTTTAGCATTCTATTTGGCTGATTCTAACTCAAGAAAAGAGGGAGGGCCGGCTAGAGAGAGAGAGAGAGAGAGAGGGAATAATTGGAGTTTGATCATTGAGGCTTGAAATCTTGAAGATAAAGCTCAAGAATTGGCTAGAGCTTGGGTGTTTGAGGCTCCTAGGTGAGTAATCAACCCTTGGCTCATGAATTTTAGTTTGTAATTTGTAGATTCCAAGTTGAATAATGATAAAGAACATGAGTTAAATTGGTTTCGTTGAATTGGAAGCAAATGTGTGCATGCATGTAAGAAATTGCTTTGAGTTTGCATATTTGAGCTTGAATTACACAACTCATGTTGAATTTTGATTGAAGTCCATGTATTTAATCATCTCTTCACCAACTAAGTTGAGAATAATGGGTATCTCCCACATGCATGTGCAAATCATAGAGGTGTGAGTGTTGAATGTTTGAATTTAATGTGTTGGTGATGAGTTTGGGTTAATTTGAGTCATGCATGTAAGTAATTCTTGGAATTGAGCTTCATAATGTTGTAATTTGGTGTTTATACCATGTTAGTATATGTATATGTGAAGTTTGAGCCAAAATCGTGCATTTAGAGCCTTTAAATATCAAGTTGAAGCTCAAGAACATGTTCTGGATTTTCCAGAAAATTTGATGTCCGCTTGAGCGTGAGAAACTCCGCTAGAGCGTGGAATTCGTGCTCCCAGTATATTTTTGCAAACAAGGTGCCCGCTCGAGCTGGGAGCTATGTAGACAGACCTTCAGCTCGGGCACCCGACTTCACGCTCGAGCATAAATTTGATGCATCCAGTACTTTTGCAGACCCCATGGGTCCGCTCGAGCGGGGAAGTCCGCGCTCAAGCAGGGACCCTGTTTCTGAAAATTTTAAAAAGGCATTCTGTGTTTCGTTTTCTGTTCTCTTTCACTTCTAAGTACTCTTAGGCATACATTGAGCATTGTAATTGAGTTAAAGAGATAAGAATGAAGCCTAAAGAGGAATATGTGAATTAAGGAACAGATTGAACCATTTGTGACCCATATGCGTTATGTGATGTGTAGGGTCAAGCTCCAGGGAAAATCAACCAGCCAATCACTGTGAGTAATATCTTAATAAAGATATCTGAATTACGTTGTTTGTCCAATTGCTTACTCTTATGTAAGTCTTATGAGTTCGTTAAAACGAATGAATGGGCCAAAGGCCAGTTTGACATAAATAAACAAATGGGCCAAAGGCCAGTTTGACATGAATAAATGAATGGGCCGATGGCCAGTCCTACATGAATGAATAAATGGGCCAGAGGCCAGTACGATCTGAATGATAGAATGAATGGGCCAGAGGTCAGTATGATCTGAATGATAGAATGAATGGGCCAGAGGCCAGTATGATCTGAATGATAGAACGAATAGGCCAGAGGCCAATATGATCTAAATGAAAGAATGAATGGGCCAGAGGCCAGTCTGACATGAATAAAAGACGAATGGGCCAAAAGCCAGTTTGACATGAATGAATTAGGCCCGAGGCCGTCCGATGTGTTTGGAACCATAGTCACTCGATCTATATCTATTTATATACTAGATAGCAATATGAATTGGGCCTAAGGTCGTCCGATGTATATTGTTCCAATGTATCTCCTTTATTTGATATTATTCACTAGGCTTTCGCTCATGCTCATTCATGTGTTTGTAGGTGAGCCAAGAGAGGTCCTAACCCAGCCTCAGTGAAGTTTGTGTGGAACAACCAGAGTTTTGAAGAGTCAGCCTTGCATCTCACGCATGAGACACGTCTTCGCCTTTTGTTATTACGTTATTTTGTCATGTTGTCGAAGACTTTGGTTTACGTTTGTACATAGATTTGATTGGCTGACCTAGATGTGAATGATCCTATCTGTACAGAACTTTATGTTGCTATACTTTCTGTTGTGAGTTATTAACATGTGTATGAATGGAATGTTATGATGTGCATATAAGCACGGCTCTATGGACAAAGTTTTAAATCTGCGTCCGTTTGGCCCCTTTTACTCTGATGAGTTTTGTCTTATCTGGTCTGAGGCCGTAGGTAATCTCATGAATATTGGCCGGTTATGGCCTAAACCCATAGGGGCGGGTTCGGGTCGTGACAAAAACGGAAGCAGACTTAAAAACTTTGTCCGATGAACTGTGCTTACATGGCATGTCAAAAACATTTCCCATATATTGATACTAACTCACGCCATGACCAAAATTAACATCTTGTGTATCCAATATCATTCAAACACATAGTCAGCCAAACCAAAAGTTTATATACATAGGTGATCCAACGAAACCACCAAGGTAGCAAAAGAGTAAAACAAAAGAACAAAAACAAAAGAACAAAAACAAAAGAACAAAAACAAAGTCCCGTACGTGAGACATTTGGGCTGACTCCACAAAACTTGGATTTCTCTCACATTCTTCACTGAGGCTGGGGTTGGACATCTCTTTGCTCACCTGCATACATATAAATAAGAGTGAGCAAAAGCCCAGTGAATAATACCAAAGTAAAGGAGTTATATGAATGAGATTCATATTAAGTACATCGAACCCATAAATTCCATATACAAATGCCCCGAGGCCCATTCTGTGTTTTTATTGTACATGTCAAACAACCTCGGACCCATTTTAGGTCCTTATCAAACATACCAAACGGCCTCGGGCCCATTGCATAACTTTGTCAAATTCATCAAACGCCCTCGAACCCAATTCTATCATTTCAAACGTATCAAACGGCCTCGGGCCCATTATTTTCCATACTCATATTTATGCGCATTTCATATTCATGATCATGCTCACCTTTTTATTCAAACGACCTATGGCCCATTACATTACATTCAAATGGCCTTTGGCCCATCGCGATGTTCAAACGGCCTTTGGCCCATCAAAATATTCATATTCAAACGGCCTTGGGCCCATATCATGTTCTTCACAAAGCCTTATATAAAAATTAGGCATATAGAATACTCATTCATAATGCAAATCAACAAATCTATGAAGCTTATACAAAAGTAACATTTGAAAAATAACGTACTTGGAAAATATCTTTACTAAGATATTACTCCCAATGTTCCGTTGATGGATTTGCCCTTGCGCTTGACCCTACACATTCCATAACACATTGGGTCACAAGCTATTCAATCCGTTCTTAACTTGTTTATTTATCTTAGGCCTCTTTCTTAATCCTTTAGTTCATTTACAATGCTCAATGCATGTCTAAGAGTGCTTAGAAATGAAAGAGAACGGAAAACAAAGTATGAAGTGACTTTTCAAAATTTCTAAAACAGGGCATTTCGCTTGAGCGTAGCTTTGGTTGCTCGAGCGGTCTGTAAAACGCAGTAAAAGTACTAGTTACATGATTTTTACGCTCGAGCAAGATTTCTGTCACTCGAGTGATGAGTCTTGCAAAATAAGGTTCTCTTGAGCACAACGTTTGCCACTAGAGCTACCGTGCAATTCTCTGTAAACTTCTAGGAGCTTGATTTTTACGCTTGAGCGAGACTTTCTTCGCTCGAGCAAACAGATCGAATTCTGGAATTTTCATAATTGTGTTTGATGCTCAAAACACATTCCAAAGGTCCAATTTCAAGCTAAACTCACTCAAATATGCAAGAATATTCCCAATTACATATATTCGAAGTTAATTTCGGCCCTTAGTTCAAAATTCCATGAACTCAACAAATTTGAAACCGTAAATTTTATATATATATAGTCTGTGTTTTGTATCTTGCATAGACAAGTTTCAAGGCTTGAAATTAAGCTTCAATACATGAAAATTCTTACATGCATGTATCAAACAACCCTCAATACATCATGATCAACATGCTTCACATTCAAATATCCAAAATTATGGCCAATTCTTACATGCATGCATCTAGTGATCTCAAATTCACTAAACTTAGCTTAATTCATCTATTTAACTTCATATATATATTGAATTCACATAATTACAAACTCTAACTCATGAATTAAGAGTTAATTACTTACCTAGAAGCTCCAATCTTCCCAATTCTAGCTAGTTCTAGAGTCTAGCTCTTCAATTCTCCGAGCTTTAAGCTAAAATCTTCAAATTGAACTATCTCTCTATAATCGGCTCACTCTGTCTCTTTGGAGTGTATTTCCAGATCTTTGAGCTCAAAATATGAGCTTAAGTGTGTTTAACCCATATATATATACTAGGTGATTAGTTTAAACTCATCAAACTCAATTAAGACTAACCAATTGTACTTAATTTAATCGATTTAATCTTATTATTTTGATCCAAATCAATTTTTAATTAAATCTCACCATAGGGTCTAAAAATCGTGCTAATTACAAAAATACGGCCAATTTCAGTTTTTGTCGCCTCTACGGCTTTCAATTTAAATTTTATAACAGAAAATCAAACAGATTTGTCTACGGTGAACAGATATAGATTCAAAAACATAATTAATCACATAATTAGCACCTAAAATAATATTAAGCACATAATCACAACCATAATTAAGGTTAATTAACATAACACAGAACAGGGTTATCACATTCTTTCCCCTTTTAGGAAGTTTTGTCCTCCAAACTTATTTTACCTCCGTCCGAAAATAAGTGTGGATAGCGTAGTCGCATCTCATCCTCCTTTTCCCATGTAGCGTCCTTCCCATAGTGTTCTTTCCATTCTACCTTCACCACTGGGATAGACTTGTTTCTCAATTGTTTCACTTGCCGGTCAATGATCCGTTTTGGACATTCTTTGTATTCCATATTTTTATCAAGTGCTATCCGGTGGTAGTTTATCACATGGAATGGATCTCAGAGATAACCCCTCAACATTGATACATGGAACACATTGTGCATTTGTTCAAATCCCGGTGGCAAAGCAACTCTGTAAGCAACTGGACCAGGTCTTTCCAGAATTTGAAATGGCCCAATGTAACGAGGTGACAATTTACCTTTCTTACCAAATCTCGACTGGCCCTTCATCGGAATTACACGGATAAATACATGATCGCGAACCTCATACTCAAGAGGCCTTCTTCGTACATCCGCATAATTCTTTTGCCGGCTCTGTGTTGTCTTGAGCCTTTGTTGGATGATTTTAATCTTTTTAAAAGTGTTTTGCACAATCTCGGGCCCAACTAAAGCTCTATCTCCAACTTCTGTCCAACAAATAGGCGATCTACACTTTCTTCCATACAAAGCTTCGTACGGTGCCATACCGATATTGGAGTGGAAACTATTATTGTATGCAAATTCATCTAGTGGCAAATAATCCTCCCAGCTCCCTTGAAAATCTAAAGTACACATTCTGAGCATGTCTTCCAAAGTCTGTATGGTCCATTCTGATAGCCCATTTGTTTGTGGATGGAATGCAGTACTGAATCTCAGTTCTGTTCCCATTGCACTTTGCAAGCTTTTCCACAATCTAGACACAAATTTCAGATCTCTATCCAATACAATAGATATCGGAACTCCATGTAAACGAACAATCTCATTAACATATATAGTGGCTAATCTATAAGCATCAAAAGTAGTTTTCACAGGCAAAAAATGTGCAGATTTGGTCAGCCTATCAACTACAACCCAAATAGAATCCATACCTCTAGGAGTTCGAGGTAGGCCAATAACAAAGTCCATGGTTACGTGCTCTCATTTCCATTTTAGAATAAGGAGAAGTTGAAATAGACCGCCTGATTTCTGGTGTTCAGTTTTAACTTGTTAACACTGAAGGCACTTAGATACATATTCTGTGATCTTCTTCTTCATATTTGGCCACCAATAGCTTTGTTTCAAGTCCCGATACATTTTGTTGTTTCCTGGATGCATAGCACATGCCAACCTGTGAACTTCATCTCAGATTCTCCTCTTTAGTTCAGGAATGTTTGGGACACACATTCGGTTTTGAAATTTCAATACCTCACTATCAACGCTGAATTCTGGTTTCGGATTTGCTTCAAACTCATCGATCATTTTCTTGAGGAATTCATCCTCTCTTTGCCTTTGCTTAACTTCATTAATTATTGTTGGCTCAACTGAAATGGCAGCTATCAACCCAGTTTGCTCATGTAACACAACTTTAATCTCGGTTTTCTCAAAATCTTGCAAGATCTCTCCTTGTTCAGTGAGTAGACAAGCTAAGTTCCCCGTTGATTTTCTACTCAATGCATCGGCAACTATATTGGCTTTTCTTGGGTGGTACTGAATCTGAAGGTCAAAATCCTTTATCAACTCCAGCCATCTTCTCTGTCGCATATTCAACTCTTTTTTAGTAAAGAAGTACGTTAAACTTTTGTGATCCATGTAAACTTCACATCTCACTCTATACAAGTAGTGCCGCCAAATTTTTAAAGTAAATACGACTGCAGCCAATTCCAAATTGTGTGATGGGTAGTTCTTTTCATGTGGTCATAACTGTCGGGAGGCATAAGCAATTACCCGTCCTTCCTACATTAACACACAACCCAAACCCTGATAAGATGCATCACTATAAATCACAAAGTTTTTCGTACCTGTGGGTAATGTCAACACTGGTGTAGTAGTCAATCTCGTTTTCAGTTCTTGGAAGGCAGATTCCCTTTCATCATTCCATTCAAATGGTTGCCCTTTGCGTGTGAGTTGTTAAGTGGTACGACTATTTTTCAAAAATCTTTTACAAACCATCTGTAGTACTCGGCTAATCCCATAAAGCTGCGAACTTCCGTTACATTTGTTAGAGTGGGCCAATTCACAATTGCCTCTATCTTCTGTGGGTCTACTGAAATCCCCTCTCTTTTAATAGCATGGCCCAAAAAGACAACTTCATCTAACCAAAATTCACACTTCTTTAGTTTGGCAAATAATTTCTTTTCTCTAAGTATTTGTAAGACGGTTCTCAGATGTTGTTCATGTTCAAGTCTAGTCTTTGAATATATCAAAATATCATTAATAAAAACTACAATAAATTCATCAAGATAAGTCTTGAAAATTTGGTTCATCAGATCCATAAATGCTGTAGGGGCATTAGTCACTCCAAATGGCATAACAAGAAATTCATAATGACCATACCTTGTCCGAAATGCAATTTTCTCAACGTCTTCTGCTTTTACCTTCAACTGGTGATACCCTGATCTCAAATCAGTTTTGGAAAATACTTGTGATCCCTGTAACTGATCAAACAAGTCGTCAATACGAGGTAAAGGGTATTTCTTCTTTATCGTTACCTTGTTCAGTTCTCGACAGTCAATACACAGGCTTAAGGTCCCATCTTTCTTTTTCACAAACAATACCGGTGCTCCCCATCGTGAAGTACTTGGTGTGATAAAACCCTTGTCTAGTGGGTCCTGCAATTGTTCCTTCAATTATTTCATTTCAGCAGTAGACATTCTGTAGGGGGTTTTTGAGATAGGCTGGGTGCCTGGGACAACATCAATGGTAAATTCTATTTCTTTGTCAATCAATCCCCCTGGTAGTTCATCAGGAAATACATCCGGAAATTCTCTAACAACAGGGATACTATTCAATTCAACATTCATAGATTGTTCAGATAATACACTACACAAGTAACCCTAGCACCCCTTCTTGATCAGTTTACATGCTTTCATTGCATATATCAAGTAAGGTGGAGGCAATATCCCATTACCCACAAACACAATTTCTTCCTGTCCTGGTGGTCTAAATACAACTTGTTTCGTTACACAATCAATGGTGGCACAATATTTAGATAACCAGTCCATACCCAGAATTCCATCAAAATGTCTAAAGTCCAAGGGTAACAAGTCTACGTACAATGTAGCACTCTCAATATGCACATCACAAAAATGACACACAGATGTACACAATACAGATTACCCGAATGGAGCAGATACACATAACAAATATGACAATGATTCTAGAGGTCTACTCAATCTAGATGCAAATGCATATGTTACAAAGGAGTGTGTTGAGAGGTTTCTAGCTTTAGTACGTTCACCTTCTCTAAAATATCATCTCGAAGACCCCCCCAAACTTTCTCGCCTTCTTATAGTCAATATTGACCATGTGCAGTGCAAATCTAGCCAATTCAGTAAACTTGGTCTCATACTCAGCTACTGTCATGCTGCCTTGTTTAAGTTCCATAAATTCTGACACTTTTCTGTCACGGACACATTGTGGAAAATATTTGTCGTGGAAGATTTCCAAGAACCATGCCCAACTAGATCTTAATTGTTTTCACGCATCAACATCCACCACCTTCTTGCTTCATCTTCCAGTGTAAAGGTAGCTAGTAGTACTTTCTGTGTTTCAACACATGGAAACCCCTTAAACAGTTTTTCTATGCCAAGGACCCATGCTTCAGCTTTCAATGGATCTAGTCCCCTATGAAATTGTGGTGGTTGCATCTTTTAAACTCTTTGGTGAGAGCTATTGTTCAGTCATCATTTTGTAAGTCTTGTACAGGCTGTACCGGAGGTGGAGGTGGAGGGTGCGGCTGTTGCCACTGTTGCCGCCACTGTTGTTGTTGCCTCAACGTTTTTGCCATTTCCTGTATTAATCTTTCCATCCTGTCCATCTTGGCGGTAGAGGATTCCTCTAATTCATCAGCTCTTGTTCTCACCATTATCTGATTACACTTACATTATTCTTCATACAAAAATATACAAGTATACGTATGCAAAGAGCATACATATACAAGTAGACTACAATGCATAGTCATTCATTGCCAAACATTTTAGCATATTCTCAATGTATTCAAATACATACGTATCACATGAATGCATCTTAGATTCTTTTCTAGTCACTCTATTGCTCATTTGGACAAATGTGTGAGTTACCAACTCGTTCTTTGATACCACTTTGTCATGACCCGGGCCCGCCCCTATAGATTAAGGTCATAACCGGCCAGTAATCATGAGACTATCTATGGCCTCAAACAAGATTAAACGTATCTTAATAGTAATAAAGGGGCTAAAACGGAAACAGACTTAAAAATTTTGTTCAATGAGTTGTGCTTACATGGCATATCAAAAACATTTCCCATATATTGATAATAACTCACGCCATGACCAAAATTAACATCTTGTGTATCCAAAATCATTCAAACATATAGTCAGTCAAACCAAAAGTTTATATACATAGGTGATCCAATGAAACCACCAAGGTAGCAAAAGAGTAAAACAAAAGAACAAAAACAAAGTCTCATGCATGAGACGTTTGGGCTGACTCCACAAAACTTGGATTTCTCTCACATTCTTCAGTGAGGCTGGGGTTGGACATCTCTTTGCTCACCTACATACATATAAATAACAGTGAGAGAAAGCCCAGTGAATAATACCAAAGTAAAGGAGTTATATGAATGAGATTCATATTCAGTATATCGAACCCATAAATTCCATATACAAATGGCCCTAGGCCCATTCGGTGTTTTTATTGTTCATGTCAAACGGCCTCGGACCCATTTTAGGTCCTTATCAAACATATCAGACGGCCTCGGGCCCATTGCATAACTTTGTCAGATTCATCAAACGGCCTCGGGCCCAATTCAATCATTTCAAACATATCAAATGGCTTCGGGCCCATTATTTTCCATACTCATATTTATGCGCATTTCATATTCATGATCATGCTCACCTTTTTATTCAAACAGCTTTTGACCCATTACATTCACATTCAAATAGCCTTTGGCCCACCGCGATATTCAAATGGCCTTTGACCCATCAAAATATTCATATTCAAATGGCCTTGGGCCCAAATCATGTTCTTCACAAAGTCTTACATAAAAATTAGGCATATAGAATACTCATTCATAATTCAAATCAACAAATCCATGAAGCTTATACAGAAGTAATATTTGAAAAATAACATACTTGGAAAATATCTTTACTAAGATATTACTCACAGTGTTCCGTCGATGGATTTGCCCTTGCGCTTGACCCTCACATTTCATAATACATTGGGTCACAAGCAATTCAATCTGTTCTTAACTTGTTTATTTCTCTTAGGCCTCTTTCTTAATCCTTTAGTTCATTTACAATGCTCAATGCATGTCTAAGAGTGCTTAGAAATGAAAGAGAACGAAAAACAAAGTATGAAGTGACTTTTCAAAATTTCTAAAACAGGGCATTTCGCTTGAGCGTAGCTTTGGTTACTCGAGCGGTCTGTAAAACTCAGTAAAAGTATTGGTTACATGATTTTTACGCTCGAGCAAGATTTCTGTCACTCGAGTGATGAGTCTTGCAAAATAAGGTTCTCTTGAGCACAACGTTTGCCACTCGAGCTACTGTGCAGTTCTCTGTAAACTTCTGGGAGCTTGATTTTTACGCTTGAGCGAGACTTTCTTCACTCGAGCAAACAGATCAAATTCTGGAATTTTCAGAATTGTGTTTGAAGCTCAAAACACATTGTAAAGGTCCAATTTCAAGCTAAACTCACTCAAATATGCAAGAATATTCCCAATGACATATATTTGAAGTTAATTTCATCCCTTAGTTCAAAATTCCATGACTTTAACAAATTTCAAACTGTAAACTTTTTATATAAACATTTTGTGTTTTGTATCTTGCATAGACAAGCTTCAAGGCTTGAAATTAAGCTTCAATACATGAAAATTCTTACAATCATGTGTCAAAAATACATCATAATCAACATGCTTCACATTCAAATATGCAAAATTATGGCCAATTCTTACATATATGCATCTAGTGATCTCAAATTCACTAAACTTAGCTTAATTCATCTATTTAACTTCATATATACTTTGAATTCACATAATTACAAACTCTAACTTATGAATTAAGAGTTAATTACTCACCTAGAAGTTTCAATCTTCCAAATTCTAGCTAGTTCTATAGTCTAGCTCTTCAATTCTCCGAGCTTTGAGCTAAAATCTTCGAATTGAACTCTTTCTCTCTCTATAATCGGCTCACTCTCTCTGGAGTGTATTTCCAGATCTTTGAGCTCAAAATATGAGCTTAAGTGTGTTTAAGCCATATATATACTAGGTAATTAGTTTAAACTAATCAAACTCAATTAAGACTAACCAATTGTACTTAATTTAATCGATTTAATCTAATTATTTTGATATGAATAAATTTTTAATTAAATCTCACCATGGGCTCTAAAAATATGCTAATTGCAAAAATACGGCCAATTTCAGTTTCTGTCGCCTCTACGGCTTTCAATTTAAATTTTATAACAAAAAATCAAACAGATTCCTCTACGGTGAATAGATATAGATTCAAAAACATAATTAATCACATAATTAGCACCCAAAATCATATCAAGCACATAATCACAATCATAATTAAGGTTAATTAACAGAACACAGAACAGGGTTCTCACACTAGAACTACTCCTAAATAACTCTTCACGAGTGTGATTGATGGTTGATGATTCCTGGATCCTCATTCCAGCTTCCTTTTGTAGTTGACTCCTGGCCTGGCTCTTAATTTTAATCTTTCTTGATTTTCTGCCTCTCTTCATGTTTATCCCCCTATTTTAGAAACTGTTTTTTGATTTCTTTGTAGATTCTCAGTTATCATCTTTCGCAACCTTCTCTTTTCAGTCCCCCTTTATGCTACGCTAGCTATTTTAGCCATCCTTGCCATATCATCATTGCCACATCATCTCTATGACCCATCGATGGAAGATTCCTTAATTTTAATCAAATTTAAAATTTATTATTATCAAATTGTATATTTTGATTTTTATATTGTGATGGTGGTGGTGGTGGTGGTGGTGGTGGTGATAGCGATAGTAGTGGTAGTAAAATGATGGTGATACTTATGACGACCATGACAATGGTGATGAAGGTGGTGGCAGCGGCAACGACAACGACAACAGTGGTGGTTGTGGCGATGGCATGGTGGTGGTAGCCATAGCAATGGCGGTGGTGGTAGCAATAACGATGATGATGATGATGGTGGCGGCGGCGGCGGTAATGGTGGAAGTGAGGTTATAATAGTATTTAAAAATTCAGTCAGAATTAGGTAAGTTTCATATGATTTAAATTTTTCTTATGTTTTAACCTACATTTTAAGAGACATTTAAATTTTTAAGTGGTATCAATTGTAATTATCAAATGGACTTAATTGATTATCAATTAATACATTCAATTTTAAGTACTGAATCAGATTATTAAACACAAATCATCCAAAGATAAATAAGAGAGGCACATACCATGTGCACCATAATAATATATTCAAAATTAAGTTCTTTAGTGCATATATTATTAGTGAGATTAGTCAAATATGTATACTCTTATACCGTTCCGAATTATTTAACTGACATAAAATTAGGAACCGAAAAATATTTGTGTTATTGTGTCAATTTTTTTTAGTTTTTCATCAATTAAAAGATTTTAGCAAGTACTTTTAGTTTATGAAAAAAGAAAATTAAATTTTTTGCATAAAAATTATATTATTTTTAAGTTCTTTTTGTTATTGGACAAACAATTTACGGACAATTAAAAAAAATCCCTATATTTTAGTTTTTTAACAAAATAAACACTAAATTTTAATTTTATCAATTTAAATCCTAATATTTTAATTTAGGGTAAATTACAAATACACCCCTGAGGTTTGATTAAAATATGAATCGCCCCCTTTAGTTTTGAAAATTACATTCCACCCTCTGAGGTTTCTAGTTTTATAACAAATTGCCCATTTTATTAATAAATCATAAAGTCAATTAACAGTTTTTAATGATATTAGAAATATGTTTCAATTAATAATTTAGGTAATTTTATTATTGTATAGAAGAGCAATTATGAAATTTATTTTTTTAGTTAATTAATTCTATTAAATAAAAAATTCTAATAAGGGGGTATTTGTAATTTTTCAAACTGCATGGTGCAATCTGTATTTTAAACAAATCTCAAGGGGTATATTTGTAATTTACCCTTTAATTTTTACCTTCAATCTAAACCATTAACCTATTTTTCATAAATAGAACCGATGGAAAAAGAGTATTTTAATCATTAAACTCAATGTAGGTATATATAAAATGTCTAAAATACTCTTTTTCATTGAGTTTAATGATTAAAAAAAAATTTCAATCGATTTTACTTAACAAAAATAGGCAAATGATTTAGATAAAAAACAAGTCAAAAGTTTAGGGTTTAAATTGATAAAATTAAAAAATCATGGTTTATTTTGTTATAAAGGTCTAACTTTGAGGATCTTTTTGTAATTATCCTAACAATTTATAACGGAGATAGTATTTCTTAAGGTAAATTACATTTAGATACTACTTTTTAGGATAAATTACGTTCACATTCCTTGAGATTAGGTAAAAATGCAGTGACCTTCATATTTTTAATATAATTACACTAATCTTCTTTATTGTTTTAATTCATATAATAATTATGTCTTTTTTAATTAGTAATTTATTAATTATATGAATTAAGAAATGATATTGCCATATATTTCTTACTAAAGTGTATATTTATTTTTGTTTATTTTAGTATTGACCCATTATCTATATTAATTTTAATTATTTTAATCTGAATAAAAAATAGTAAATAATTATGTTAAAACATGGGATTAACTATCTTTTGTCCAAACCTCATGGAGGTTATTGTAATTTACTTTATTTTTTAATATTGCATATACTATTAGTACGGAATTCACATGTTTCATATAACAATACAATCACCATTTCTTGTCCTTTGGTTGACGTGGATAGATCTCAACGACCCCTTATTTAAAAAAACATAAAAATACCAAATAGATAGCTCTGGAAATCCTCCACCGTATCCTATGTAACTTATCACAAAATATATAATTTTATTACAAACTATGTAATATTAATTATAAAATACGTAATCTCGTTATAAATTAACATAATAAAATATTGTAACCAAGTTATAAAATTTTATAACATTAACCACAAAATCACAAATTTTTACAAGATCTATTACAAAATTTTAGAAATTTTTGTTACGCCAATTTGTAGTGAGATTACACATTTTATGGTTCATATTACAAAACTTTATGATAAAATTATACATTTTTGTGATAGGTTACAAATAATGTGCACCCCTAAAGGTGCGCACAGGAGAATTTCCCCACTGTACAAAGCTAGTGAGAGGTGAATAAATAGAGGTGAGAATGATTCTTTACTGAAATTACACTATTCTGAGAATACATTTGGAGCTCTATTTTAGCTGGGAATATATTTGTGTATAATTGTTCTGTCTTGCCCTAGGCATTCAACAATTTCATAATATTTATATATATATTTATGGACAACAACTCTTCAAAAACTAATC